>OX638360.1:37498894-37823340 GCA_951812935.1 Hermaeophaga mercurialis | reverse complement strand
AAATGAACAGATGCCCCATCGTGCTGAAACCACATGTGTTGTCTAATATCCATCTTTAAGTACTCGAACTCTAGGCCATGCATTAACAGTGGACAATAATACTGTATGGAAAGTTTTAAAAGAACAAATATTGCGTCCTTACAAATTCACCAGGGTTCAAGCATTAGAACCTAGAGATTTTCCGGTACGTATGGAATTTTCAAACTAGTATGTACAAAAGTGTCAACGAGGCCAAATTTACCAGGGAAGGCATTTTTAATTCCAGAAACAGTCACGTTTGGGATGAAGAAAATCCACACTCTGTTCGTGAACGTGGATTTCGGCATAAATTTTCGGTGAATGTGTGGGGTTGGTATGGTTGGGGATTGTTTAATCGGGCCTTACCTTTTTCCAAATAAATTAAATGGAGATATTTATACGCGGTTTCTGGAAGAAGTGTTAGATGAATTGTTGGAAAATGTACCGTTAAATATTAGACAACACATGTGGTTTCAGCACGATGGGGCATCTGTTCATTTTGCTGCAAGTGCTAGAAATTTCCTAAACTGACGATTTAGAGAAAAATGGATTGGTCGGGGTGGACCCCAATGTTGGCATCCAAGGTCACCCAACTTAAACCCTATCGATTATTTTATCTGGGGCTACATGAAGTCCTTAGTGTACGAAACCATCGTTGAAACTGAAGAAGATCTAATAGCGAGAATTCAAGCTGCGACAGAACTCATTCAGTCCAATCCGGAGTTATTCTCAAAAACACGTTTTTCAATGAGAAAACGGTGTAGAACGTGCTTACAAGTAAACGGCCGACAGTTTGAACAACTATTGTAATTTTGTCAATTTTGTTATTGTTGTATCTAATACATTTGTTTGAATTTAATTTTGATAGCTTTTGCGTTATTGTGATTTTTGCTTTTATCAAGTTCTCAGAAAATCTCAGAAATAGCATGTATTCTTTTTTCAACTAACGCCTAACGCTTAGTTATTATTCGAAATCGAATTAATAGTATGGATTAAAAGCAAATACTTACTTGTTTAGCAAAACGCCGACGGGCAAATTACACAACAAATCATAATTTGTGAATTATCTAAGTACTTGCAGACTTTTGTTCAGAATCAAATATCTACAACACCGTTCATTTTAGCTCCATAAAAGGTTATCACTTTTTTACCTAAAAATGAACAGAGAATTTAAAAAAATTAAAAAAAAATATTTGTACCAGTGGCGTAAAAGATAGGGGGATAAAAGTTGCCACAAACCCTGATAGCGCGCCACTGGTTAAATTTTTCAAAAGTCAGTTTATGTCAAAATATTACTTTCTTAAAGAGCATATTGGTCACCAAATTTGAAAAAAATATTTGGAGGCGTTTCTGATTTATGACAAATTTTTAATTTTTATTTCAAACTTTTAACACCCTGTATCTCGGAAACTAAGCCCTTTAAGGGTTTATGTTCCCATATCAAAATTCATCAATTAACGAGAGCTCTCTGGGGTAAAGCGTTGTCGGTCGAATATAGTAACACCCTGTATTAGACACGAGTGTTTTAAGCTAAATGTTAAGAACTGTATTACTACAAACTAAAAAAATTATACTAAATTTAAATTAAAAAAATATCAATGACAGGTTTTGAAAGAATTAAATGTATCAAATAATAAACTTATCTATTAGAAAGAACAAATTATGTCAAAGAAAAACATTTTTATCCAATATCTTTTTATTTACTATGTTATTGTTTAATTGTATAAAATCCATCATAATTAATAGAATTTTATTATAATTAGTTTCCCTATTAAGTTCGTGCCCTTTGTCAAACCCATGAAATTTTGTCGCTACTATTTTTATGTTTTCCTTTACAAGAGTTTTCCTGTGAATAAACCCTGCTTTTTATTCTCTATTCTGTTTGGTCAATATAAGTACTCTCTTAATCTGCGCAAATATGTTGGAAACGCAACTATTATAAAGTTGTCATTCATAAAAAATGAACTTTGCTAGCACTAAAATGTTTAACTTTTTAAACAAATCCGAAACTTTGGCTTAGTGAAGAATTGACTTAAAACGTCGATTAAGAAAACAGTATTGAATTAAAAGTTAATTGCACTCATGTTTTAATTCACACTCATCAATATTTCTATAACTTCCACTCTACAAGTTCCCACTTGTCATCGTCCAGGTGAGGTTAAAGAGGCTTTTTTGTCATTATACCTGATTATCCTCCCAGTCTGGCTGTCCAAAAAATTTACCTACTTTTTTATTCACAATATATAAAATAAAGCGTAAAATTCCAACCTCTTCGAAGGTAAAAAATGGGATTGATTGATACATTTTATATTAAATTACACTTCTGTAGGAGACATTTGTTTGGTGATATTTTCTACATAAAATATGGTATCAATTTATTTAAAATTCTTCCCTTTAGCTTCAGCTCCACCTAATATTATAGTTCGTTTTCGTAAAACAGGCGCTGGGTATTTGCATTTAATTAAAGTGAAACCTGGCAAATTAATTTTATGCCTGCAGTTCACTTCGGTTCACATTTACGATTAAATCATTTTAGAATCGAACAGCGGCCACTGTGTACTGCTGTTACATCCATAACACTTACATGTATCGTTATAGTTATACGGTGAACAAAATATCAATTAAATAAACTTGTTTTCGTTCCCAAAATAATATCCAGAGATCTGTCTACAGTTAACTTTAGATTGGAGTGTAAGTATCTTCATTGATTTTGCCAAAATTGAACAGGATAAAAAAATTCGTGTTTTTTTGATTTTAAAATATCAACAACTTGCTAATAGACGGCTCAAAACGTGACCAATAAAAATAGCTTCAACTGACCACATAATTGACCAATACGACGTGGTCATCCTTGTCTCTGTAGCAATGAGTTCCTAAACACTAAATTGTTAAGACACGATAACTCCGCTCTCAAATAAAGTTGTTGCTCATCATAGTTTTCTACTACCCATACAAAAGCTCCTATTTAAATTATGATTTATGAAAAAGTGAAAAATTGTAGAGGGGAAAGCGACTCAAAGTCTTCTCACGTAATTTTTTTATTTAATGTTTATTATTAAGATGGTTATTAGTTTCGATTAAAAACCATCCTCAGACCAAATTAATTAAATGAAATTAAATACGAGTATGTTATTATTTAAGTAAAAAGTTGATTAAGTGAAACCGAAATATAAGCAGGAAATACTACTAAAGTTTTGTTGTTAATTTGTAGATGTTCGTCAAGTTATTAAAAAACCTCAGTTAATCTTGATTTCTTAAATGGCTGGAAATGAACGTTTCTCGAAAATAGCTCAAAAATTATTTATACACGGGTAATGTTGAAATATTCTGATGTCTTATTATAGTTCACTGTATAAGCTACCGTAAAGTTAATAAATTTGATGTTAGAGCAAAAAATTAAAAGAAAAACAATCCATGGACGTAGGTCGACAGTTCATTTTCCTCAGTATTATTTTCCTTTATTCAGTAAATTTGCTAATTTCTCGGAGTTTGCTTATATCAAGGTTCTCTAAATATTTTTTTGAAATCTGATCTCGATTTCCTTTAAAATCATATCATTTAGGTCTTTTTGGTTTTCATATTTAAACACAATAAGTGTCTAAAATTCTTTGATTTTACAATATGTTTACAATTTAATTACAATTTTTTATACCTTTTATTTTATAAAAATTGTTTGCTTTTTGCTTCAATAATCTTTGATTATTACATAAAGATGATTTTTTCAAATTAATATATTTACACTAAAACATTAAAATTATCTGAACAAAATCAAAAAGGTGTTCATAGTCTTTTTAAATTTACAAAAGAGACATCTGATATGGAAGACCTGAAAAGAAAGAAGAATAAAAAAGGCCGAGGAAAGCAATATATGGCAAATACGAGCAAAACGTAAATTATGTGAGAGGAGGAAACATGAAATCTCAGAAATTTTAACCTAAGGAATGTTGAATCCTACTCAGACGAATGAAACTGAAAGTAAACAAAGTAAAAACTAAGATAATGGTACTAATAAAGGAAGAGCAAAACATAAACCTTAAGTTGGAAGGAACTGACCTAGAACAGGTAAATATTTTAAAATATCTGGATGTAGAATTAGATTCCAAAGCGAAATGTGAAACTGAAATAAAATCAAGAATAGGAACAGCATCCAAATTATATTATTCACTAAATACGAAATTTAGTAATCAGAAAATACTAGTTGTAATACAAAAATGTAGTGCTGAAGACAATATACAAAATAACACTAATTTTTGGAAGAGAAATATGGATATTCACTAATTTTCTTCAAAACAAATATCAGACAATGGAAATCCTGAAGAGATAAAGTGAGAAATAAGAATATAAGACAAGAATTAGGAGTGCAACCAATATTAGAAATAACATTTGGTATGAACCAGTAGAGAAGGGATAGTTATAAATCTATAGGAGAAACGAGTACAAACAGGAACACCAGGGATAATACTAATATTTAGAAAGAAAAAATTAACTTGGAAAGATACGAAAACAATAGCGAAGGACAAGAAACAATAAAGAGAAGTTAATTCATGAAAAATAAAAGAAGCACCCTTTGGTAAATAGGGTGAATCTCGCATTAGTAAATAAAATTATGCTATTTATTATACTGAAAATCCAAAGTGAGCCACCCTATAGGAAAATGCGTTACAAATAAGTTATGACGATTTAATGGTATTTGCTTCCTGTCTATGCTTTACGTTTACCTACACTTGTTTACATATGTCAAAAAATAACAATTGAACTGTGGAAACATCCTCAATTAATGCTTTGCATGTTCGAGTGCAAATATATCATTATCTTTTTATACGAACATACGATGACTATTTGGAAGTGATAATTTGACGTAAAGTTGTACAGACACCATCACTTTTTATTTACTTTCCCGTGGAAATGTGGAGCTTTGACCCCGTATGGAAGTCAAATTAGACATGTTTATATATGAACAAAAGAAAATGACACCAAATCCAAAAAATGTGCAAATTTGAATAAGGCCTTGCTTGAAATCAAATCGTTGGTGAAAAATTTTCAAATCAATTTTTCCAGTTTAGAACGATGAAAAGTGACCGTCAGCGAGTCGTAAATAAATAGAAATTCCTGCATGTTTAATTAACAGATCTATTAATGCAGATAAGTCGAAGCCGCATTTCGAAAAGCCGGGAGTAAAAAGCAAACAGTGAAACATTATATTACCGACCGAGAACAATTGAAGAATGTAATATTAAGATTAATTATCGGAGTCTTATCAGCTCGCAATGCTCCGTCCCGACCGCGTCCGCCGCCGTCCTATACAAACAATCACGAATCACGAATCACGAACCACCAGTCATTGCTGGAAAGTTGAGGCTGCTTGTTTGCCGAATCTGAATCCCCACCATGGGCGGAGAGACGCTTTACATTTCAAAACAGAGAATCCTCTTTCATTGATTAGCAAGCAAACTTTTCTTTTCGATTAGCTTTCTAGGGAAAGTCAGTTCCATATTAGATCTTCACAAAAAAATTTAGAAGATCCTATAACCAAAGCTTCATTAATAATCAAATTTTTCTTTTAATGGGCTTTTGCCAAGAAATGTTACTTAAAACCTTTTCTTTATTAACTAGTACATTTTGTTTCTCTTCAGTTGTCGATGGAGATCCTGGTTGTCAAGCAATTAATGCTGCAACTTATATTATGGAATACTATGATCGAGATGGATGTAGTTGCGCATGGCAACCCAGGGTCCCCTTTCAATGATTAGCATCAAATCTTGTCTTATCGATTATCTAGTTATTCAAATTTTGAAGGATAATCATTTAATAGAAGCCTGTTGCTTATCGCCTCTGTAGAAAAAACTTTGGATGATCCTATAACCAAATACTTCTTCTTTTGTTCCTTAACAATAATTTTTTTCTTTAATGGATTCTGATTCTCTTCAGTTGTCGATGCCAAGGAGCTAATGGTGCATTACATTATACGAATACCAAATTTCAGATGGATAAAGTTGGGCATGGTCACCCAGAATTATCTTTCATTGATTATAGAAACCAAACGTTTCTTAGCTTAGCTTTCAGTCTAGTTATCCAAATTTTGAAAAACTTTTGATGATCCTATAACTAATTAATGATCGAATTTTTCATTCAATGGGCTAACAAAGTTTTTGCCAAGAAATGTTACTATTACTTCTCCTTTAACTCGATGAATATGATTCTCTTCAGTTGTCGACATAGATCTTGGTTATCAAGCAATGGTTGAACCTGAATTATAGAATACCAAGAACTGGATTAATAATTAAGTTGCATTTACTAACCTGTATAGCATTTTATTAAAGCAAATAGGTAACATCATACCGTGTTCAATACTGTACTATCTTATTTTTTTGATGATGATTGTAATGTATTTTTTTAAGTATTTAGTTATTTATTTATTTAAAGAAACATTGAATTATATTGAAAAATTAAATTTAGTCAAATAAAAATAAAATACTTGTTAAGGAACAAGTCAATAAATAACACTAAAATGTAAAGATCAGATAGAATCAATACTAAATGAAATAAATAATAATTTTTTCTAAATTATTAACATTAATAAAATTTATGTTCAGAGATTTATCAAACTTACAAATGAAAAGAGTACGTGATGATTGTTTTGATGACACACAATAGGTTATGAGGAGTATTTGACTTTTAATCACTCAAAACGTTGTTGGTAATTCTTACTCTTAGCTAAGAAAATCTATAAATGATCACTAAGGGGTGTTCACTTCGATAGTTTTACGCTATAAAATTTAATTTGAACACTTTTATGTTATCAATCATAATTGTTTACAAATGTCCAGTTGAACTACATTCCATGTAAGTCTTTCTTTATTTACTAATTTTGAAACATTTTTATCCTATGCTTAAAATTGACTTGTTACGTGTCACTTTATCCTTTCTTTATATATAAAATAAAAATTCAGAAACTTGAAATCCGTTCGGGTTTACTCGTAAGGATATAAAATTTGCTATATTTTCATCAAAACTTTTGTAGTAATAGTTTTATTTTAGTCTATTTAAATATTGAAAATTATTTATTAGCTGTTAATACCAACAATACAAAACTAATCTCAGATTTCTTTCTTAAATCTTATAAATTTAGATTACAATACTAAAATGAAATTCGAGGGGCCTTCAAGTAAACAAATCCACGCATTGTGCGCGTTCAAATATAAATTTAAGTACGTATCTGTTACAAATTCTAATTATGGTTATCGCTTAACCAATAGAAAACTGGAAAAATTTAAATAAAAATTTCTTTGAGAACCAAATCTTAATTTGAGAAATAATGATTGTTATCTCTTTATCACTAATGATTTTACCTCGACTGGAATTGGATGGGACGTCACTGACTTGATGCGTATACAGTAAGTCTTACTACCATTGGCGAAATAAGGGTGAAATTCAAGTAAAATTAGTGTTAGCGCCCGAAATCTTATGTCGACGTTATCATTAATTATAATACAAATCTGCAGACGTCATGCGAAATTAAGGATTTTTACCAACTAAAACCGGAAGTCAGTTTTGAATGTCAGCGCCGTGAAGAGGAGGTAAAGCAGACAAACGACGAGGTGGAGCAATTCAATATTTTCACCAATTCATAAATCACAGCTTATCTTCTGTCGACGAAGGAAAATTTCGATTCGTGTGTTTTCCTTCGGTTAAAATCAGAATATCTATACTTAATAGGAATAAGATGAGAAAATGATTTTATGTGATTCGCGTGATGAAATAGTAAAAGGAATACATTTAGCAAAAAGGATAGAATTGAATCCTTCGATAATAAAGTCTATGCGACCTTGAGTTTAACTGGCATCAAAGCCTAAAAAAATTAATAGGACTTGGAGAATTGCATTAAAAAGGAGCCACAAAATAGGAGTAAAAAAAAAGAGCCAAAAATATAAGAAGCCAAAAAACAAATTTAATTATTAGTAATAATAGTATGAGTAAAATTATATAGAATATATAGAAATATAAGAACCCTTGGTTATTTTAAGATTCCTTTCTTTAGTGTCATTGCTTCTTTTCCATTTCTTTATAAAAGAACAGTAGAGCTATGTGAAAACTTGCTCACCTCTATTATATTTTTTAAAGTAATGTCTGTGCTCCTAGTTCGTACCTGTCGTACACCGTTTAAAATGCAACTTTTACAATTATTTATAATATATTTAATTATCCATTTAATAACATGTTAACTTTCTAATTGAAAAATATTTTATCGATTAGAAAAAGGATAATTAATGCGAGTTATTATATTAATTTGACAACATAACATGATACGTTTTTTCATTGTTACATTTCATTATGTTAAACGATCTATTTTTTCGCATACTTGTTCATTGAGACAAACGAATGATTAATTAGGTTAATATTTACTTACTTGAAATGCGTAATATCAATTTTAATTCATATTATTCAAGGAAGTGGGATAAGCAATTTCTTTTCTGTTCAATTTTAATTTAATCAAATTGCCATAACCGAGTAAATGTTTAAACACAATTTTTATCGTTTTACTTATTTATTAATCCGGTTAGAATGTGATTGTACAATGTCAAATAATTATATACCGAGTGACTGAGTATACTTAAAGTATCTCAAAAAGTGCTTTTGAGATATTTATGGAACTGGAAATGAAGAATAAGATTAAAAAAATAGAAACAACAATGGATGTCCTTCATGTATGTCATAAAAAGCAAAAACTGGTACTAATTAGACAACAAATTATACTTATACCCTAGAAATACACAATTCTATATTTGGTAACAGTGTTGATGCATTTTTACAGGTTATGCTTTTGGTTTTAAAATCACACCATTATAATGTCTCTCTTGTTTGATTCGTTTATTTTTACTGTGCTCTATTTATCTCTTTCTCGCCTGATGTTCACTGCGGCCTAACACACATTCTCGGTAGAAGTTGAGTTACTATCTGTATCGTAGCGTTTGCGGAAATTGTAAACAATTTGAGTCAAACTTGAGTAATCATAGAGTGTATGAATAAAAGCGCTTGCACCGAGAATGATAAAAAAATGAACATATTTTTGTAAAACTATTTTACTATGCATGTTTTAATGCTCTATACTCAATTATTCAAAATCTGTTCGAATATATCAATATATTCGCGAATTTAAAAACTTACTATGATTTATTCGGAAGTAAGTACATAAAAGATCGATATTTTTCGGTAAAATTTCAATTAATAATGAAACTTCGATTTCATCAAAAGGTATGAAATAATTTTTAGATGAAATCACTCGTCCTACCCCTCACGATTTTGTCACAAAAATGAATTCTTGCATTTCCATGAAACCATGTTTTCATTGTTAATTGAAACTTAACTGGAGAAGGTCGGCAAATATTTGTTGAATCTTTTAAATTTTTACTACCATTAACGTTGTGATTATTGATCAATTCTTGAAAACTTTCCCTTTAAATTATTTGCTTCTCCATAAATTTAACCCACCATAAAAATATTATTTTATACTATACGTTTCCGCATCAATTCGTATGTGCGACAAAACATTTAATATACTTTCTATTAGAACCGGGCCTGTTTAATGTTCTAGTTGATGTGTATATCACAAAAGCAATGTTGCCAAAGTAGTTTTGATTGAGATCGTATTCGTTTCTTTTTGTTTCATGTAATCAAATCAGAAGAAAGGAAACGTGTTTACAGTTAGTGTCTTTTTAGGTCTATATATTTTTTTGAAGGCGTAAGGGGGCAGTTGTTTTGAGTAGGAAACTGTCAGGTAACGTTGTTGGCTCTTAACGCTTTATTTAAGTAAAATACATATCTTCATCAATACTTTATTAAGTTATTAAAAATATATAAGTCATCCTTTTGTGCCCTGTTGCCAGGTCAATTATCTTTATATTACATCAGCACCTACTATAGTTAACAGTTGGCAAATACAGACAAATATACAGGGAGGACGAAAAGTCTGAAAAGGCCAATTACTAGTCCCAATTCTACAATATTTGGGATAAGCCCATTTTGGGATATGGAGATTTCAGATTTGACATTCGCAATGTTGCTAGATTTGCCGTTTCTTTGATATTATTAGTCACTTTGGTTTTTTTAAATACATCACCCTGTATATTCAGTCATTTTTTGAATCTGGTAAGTAGTTTGTATTAAAAAATGTATTGAGAGAATTAGGCGTTGCCAGACTTCTGTTTTATTAATTTAAGATCTTCTAGACTACATAAAATCATAAGTGTTACATATGATTGAACTCGTATTGAAGAGAATATTCCAAAAATGACTAAATATACAGGGTGATGTATTTAAAAAACGAAAGTGACTAATAATATCAGAGAATTTTGTAGAATTCGGACTAGGAATTTACGAGATAATTGGCCGTTTCCAGACTTTTGGTCCACTCTGTATAAGAATAAGCAAGAAATCTAAATTGCATACAAACCATTTGATATAATTTTATACAGAGTGCTTTAAAGTGTACAAATAACTACAATAGTTTTGTCGTACCAACACAACTCAAACATAATTCATTTAATTAGCTTTTGTCAAATATTCGTTAAACGTTTATTTTGGTAAATAACAGTTTATTGAACTTCTAAGCCACCCGCCCTTCAAAAATAACTAATTACATGCAGAACAAAACAATAATTTTAATCCGTTATACTCATTCGAAAAAACATATACATAAAAAAAATAAAGATTTATTTTTCTATTTGTAGCTGCGAGAGAATAATAGGAATATTAACAAGAGAATTTTGTAATAATCATCTTGATAAAATAATTTATTGCCCAGTCATAATGAAAGCCGAAGCTGTTTCATTTTATTATCATAATTTCGAAGTGACCTCTACTTTTTACTCGTCAGTGTGCTAAAATGTAAACTTTTCTTGTAGGTACACTTTCAAATTGCAACAAAATCTACGAGTTACGTAGTGGCTCTCCTACAAATGAGAAGAACCAAAATCGTGGCATTCGATAGACACACCGGGAGAGAGAAGTACATCAGCATTTGTCAAATGTCAGGCGCTTAAACGGCTTTGCAAGGTCCCAGTTCACCAGATCCCGGCTTAACGTTGACGCCGTGCAATGATTTGTTGGAGTTGGAAAACGATCTGCCACCACAGAACTCCAACTGACGGCCTGAATAATCGCGGTGTCACACCAAATAACGATTCTGCCGCTTCGTGCACATGCATTTTTACTAATGGTAATCTCCCGGCCCGCGCGTCGGACTAGCAGCGACTCTCATTTGCCTCAATGGCTTAGTTCAGATACGATTTGAATACGAAACTGGGGTATATTTTATCAAACTGATAAATCACGTACTTTCAGTCCAATTTACTGGGAATAAATGAATCGAGTGGTCCAACACCTCAACACAAGCTCGTCATTCATATTTCCAGATTCAACGATATTGTATACGAAAAGTTAAGGCCTACACTGCATTATTTTGAGTATTGGTACTATTTGACAGATATACATGGTGCGGCATTAGTGCGTCGTAGTGCGATTAGTCCGCTATTATTGAAGTTACGAAAAAAAAGTTTTTACAAAAAGTGTAGTTTAGGAACGCAGTGCCGGACAAAAAATTTGTTTTTTTAAATGGAACACCCCGTATATTTTTGCATTTTTATAAACCTCTTGCCGAGCTAATTTCAACGATGTATCATACTTGATGTCTATTATGTTTAATTAAATCCTTTATTAGCTACCTGAAAATAGCTTTTTTTTAAGTTAGATTTATGTAGCAGCCAAACCGTTGAAAATCAATAAAAACGGCTTACATGTCCCTATCCTAACTTTGCGTCGCAAAATTTTAAAATCATACATTTTCCAATGATTCTTGAACAGATGATTAAGAAACATATAATTTTTTTTGCACCTCAAATCCATGTGTTTTATATTTTTTATATGTGTAAATAGTTCTTTCTATATTCGAAATGTAATTGTAGCTTCCAAACTATAAATATTGGACCTAAAGTCCGATTTCTTTCTAGAATTATCTATTTTGCCGGATTTAAAAATTATAAAAAGGCACTTAAAATATAACGTCGGACAGATTTAAAAGGAAAATCATTTGTTTCGTTACTAAACGAACTAACGAATTTTCTATCTATCATTTGTACAAAAATTTAGTTAAATTTATTATAAAATACACAAAATAAAGTTTTATTTACTGTTTTGAAAGGTAAAAATATACAAAGTTTATTTAAAACTAATGGATCTATGTTTTCTTCTAGTTTTGTTAAGTAAAATATGATTTAATCTTTCAACAATAATTACAGTACCACCGCTACTTTAGACTCAATCCCTATATATTTATGTTTGAGACATAATTTCATTCTAAAAAAATATTTTTATATTTAATTGTATTGTTTTTTTTCACCTTCACATTGTGTCAGTTACATTCTCTGTTATTAAAATTTATGCATACACACAAAACTAAATTAAAACCCAGCTGTATTTATACCAAACCAAAAATTCATCAAAATCATAGTATACATTCAACTAAAATCCACAACTAAATCATTCAAATCCAAAGCCGTTGCGTCTGGGTAATTAACAAAGCGGAATTAACGAAACATTGGCCGATTTAAATTTGAATTAAGGCCCAAAAATTAATTAATCCTCGTCACTACACAGACTCAGACAATTAGTCTGACATGGCCGACTCAGTTAGAACTTCTTCCAAATCGGGACCTATTCTGCATTTTATGAATATTAATAGTTATTTTAGTCGGTGTTTATATAATTCCTATTGGGAAATTAACAAGAAATATTTCCAAAAATGTAATGGGTTGAAACCCCTCTGAAAATTATATTTAGATATTTTCATATATTTATTCAAAAACAACCCAATAAGTAACAATATCAAAAAGATTATTTTACTATTGTAGCAACTGGTGCAATATGTCACTTCAAGAATCATTGGGTAGTGACACAAATGAAAGATCAAAATAATAAATAATAATACACTTACCTTTCTAGATGTTTAACAATATCTTCGTATGCTGCTCGGCAATTTTCCCAAATGCCAGACCTATAAAAATAAAACAACAAAAATGAATGAATATGTTGATTCAATAAATATTTTTCTTGAGTCGTTAAAATTTTGATTCAATACATTAGGAATATAATTTAATTAACAAAGGATATAATAAAATATAGGACCAAAAATAAGAGACAAAAAATAGGAGCCGAACATATAAGAATCCTAAAATATTTTGGCAATATTTATTCCAGTGTTTTTACAATCGATAATAAGCAAATTTTACAAATTCTCATAACAGTTTTTCTTCAATTAGTGTGATATATGAAGACAAAGTTAAGATAAAAATGGAGGAAGAAAAAGAAAATGAAAAGGAAATCGATAGCAAGATTTGGAAATTCCAAAAAAGCTAAATTGATTAGTTCGAAAACTGGGTAAAAACTTTACAGAGTTATTTTAAAATATAAAAACGTTGAAGAGGAATATTGGTACTCAAGTAAAAGTGGTGAAATTGATAATTAACGAATGTTTAAGATTCAAAAGATAAAAAAATTTAATCACCCTAATTTAACGTTACTTAATATTTTAATTATCCTAACCCAATATAACCTAATCGTTTTTTTGCTTTGACTCTTTTTATATTTGGCTCCTTTTTTTCGCCTGTTCGTTCTTTGGCCCATTTTTGTTAGGCTCATTTTTTCTTTGATTTATTTTTTATTTGTCTCCTTTTTTTTTTAAATCCTGAATTATTTAAGGTGCCAAAAATAATTTAGAGCAAATCCTGGAAAACCGTCCTAATTATCCTTGGCAAAAAATCGGGATCAATTTTAAAAACTCAATTTATATAACCTAATCTAACCTAACTTAACCTAAATCTTTTTTCTTTTGACTTTTTATTCATTTGCCTTCTTTTTTCTTTGAATCTTTTTTTCTTTTAGTCTTATTTGTTGGCCCAATTTTTTTATTTTTGGTTCTTATTTTTTGGCCCTACTTCTTTGGTTTCTTTTTAGTGCCATCCTAATTAGCTTGTATAGAACAGTCTTTAATTATTTAACGTGCCATAAATATTTTGGAACAAATCCTAGACAACCTTTAGTTAGTCACATATTCCAGATTATCCTTGGCAGAAAATCGGGATCAATTTTAAAAACCTAGGCAAACTGTTTATTTTAATAATGAATTACTTAAGTAAATTGACAATAGCCAATAAAATTATAAGAGAGACAATAATTGTCATTATTTCTTTCCTGAAAAATATAATCATCATTAATGGTCTGTCCGAAGAAATTTGCTAAGACAATGGCCAACTTTTAGTCCATTGTTTCTAAGATCAAACAATATGTTCGAAAAGATCTTCAAAATTGCAAAGGTTTATCAAGAAAAGGTTATGAAGAGGGACAAGATTACTTTTTGGCAGTTTTAAATCACTCCAAAGGGTGATAAGCCCTCCCTATTAATGGATAGAAGACTACGAACACTACTTCTAGTTTCTAAAGAACTTCTGTGAAATCAACAAAAACAAAAGCAATATACCTGTATTAATCCAAAAATGCACTAAAATTTGGGAATTTGCTCCTAATGATTCTATTGTTCAAGCTTACCATAATCTAATCTAGATCAACCAATTTTAATTGTTAATAAATGAAAATAATATAAAAATCCGTTATGAAAAATTATATTTGAAAACTTGCTGTTTAACATAAATAAATGAAAAATAAAAGTAATAACTGGTACATTATGTTACGGGTCAATTTTATAGGTACTTAAAAACTGTTTAATAAATTAAATGATTTGTGTGCGCCGCTGTATGATGATATTTGATTAATGTTTGGCTTACAGAACTTTACGACTGCAGATCATTGTAAAGTATGTGAGAAATATCTGTAAATGTACTTATTTTCGTCAATAAATAACAATCTTATGCTTTTACAACTATAAATAGCACTGGCCAAACGAGTATGGTAGGTTATGAAGTTTTGAGTTATTTGTGTTATCCTTCACTGACGTTGCTTATTAAATCCAAACAGTTTAACGATCGCCCGT
Source organism: Hermaeophaga mercurialis (assembly GCA_951812935.1). Taxonomy (NCBI): domain Eukaryota; kingdom Metazoa; phylum Arthropoda; class Insecta; order Coleoptera; family Chrysomelidae; genus Hermaeophaga; species Hermaeophaga mercurialis. The sequence goes on along the minus strand of OX638360.1, from coordinate 37,808,282 downwards.
CAGTCTTTCTTGATTTTTCTCGATAATTTCAGCAACACGGATTCCTCCTACTTAGACAATATTTAGACTAGCCAACAAAATGTAAATTGTATAATAAGAAAGTTAAGTTATAGTTTGTTTTTGTAATAAAATATATAAATGAAAAAGATGTTGCCCACTCTACCTTAAATAATCTCAAGGAGGGTTCAGATTTTTATTTAACTCTAATAATGATATTTACAATCAATCCAATATATTTCTTGTACATAAGTTTTCACGAGAGGTTGCCTCTTAATATTTTTTACAACTAATTAAACAATATATTTTAAATTTATCAAAAAATTAAAATATTAAAACAAGGAAGAATATAAATCTTTGTTATTTTTTAAAGGCCAACGCTAAAAACTGTCTTACTTTTGAAATATGTCAACCATTGGCGGGAAAATTATTCACCTTCAAGTTACGGATCAGTATAAGTGAAGATTTGAAAATTTTGAAAAATATTATTATTTATCACTCAAGAAAATTCATTCATGTTACAGTATTTTAACTAATTTTATGTCACTATTATTTGTAACTTTGTTTTTTATAACACTTTATTCACAAAAAAATCGTTTGTCCTTTTTTAAGGTTATGCAAGTTCGATAAAAATTTAATTGACAATAAAATGCTTCCAAAGGTTTCGTCAAACAATAGAAACAACTTAAAAATAATTCGAAGATCACCATCTGGGGTAAATCACTAAATTCAATTAATTTAATTTTTTTTAAGGTTATCAAATACATTTTTACAATTTAAGTTTTTTCTAGTTTGCCGTCAACTTCAACGATATGCTCTTTAGGGAAGTGAAAATTCAAAAAAGTATTGCCAAAAATGTGATTTATTTATAGCCTAGAGTTGCACGGTACACAATTTTATGAAAATTTGACATTTTTTAATAAATATAGTAGTAATTTCAATAAATTACTGATTTACAATGCTTGAATATTCTCAATTACTATTATTTACAAGGATATGATTACTTTCTTATAAAATTTTGATCTTTTTCTTTTTATATAACAACATAATTATTATTTAATATTAGCAAAATTTCTTTCCATTTTTTGATAATTTCGATAAATAAAACAATTTAATGTAAACTATTACATGAAATAAATACTTTTTTTAAATTTTGGCACATTTAGATTTGTAATTTTACATTTACTCTATTTTATATGTTATACTTCAGAAATAATACAAATTCTAATTTACATATATTAATTAGAGAAATTATTGTATTACATACTGTTAAATGTGTACTGATCACTTTAACATATTTTATATTATTGCACACCCATAATATTCATAAAAAAATGTGTTTCTATGTCTCATTCTACTGCATAAAAAATTATTAATATTTGCGTAATTTTAATTAAATTTGTATTTTTATTGATAATTTCCATTACATTATTATAATCAAAGAGATCTGAACCTTCCTGCAATATATTTTAAATGTTTCTTATCTACAATATTACACAAAAGAGCCCCTAACCATGGTTACCATATTTAACATTCGGTCACTCTGTATATATCGTTAATTTGAAATGTACTTTTAAAGCGAAACATCGATGCTGAAATATGAAACGGTCTTAGTCAAAGCGTTTTGTGTATACCTGGGGAATTAATCATGGCGCTTCTTCATGACGTGTACACGCATTCGCCTGGTTGGATTTGCATTTTAATTACGAGCAGCCAGCGCTGAAATGATAATGACGACTCCAAACAACCGTGTAAACAACTGGAGTTTTTTTTACTCCTTAGATTACATAGAAAGCGTCGTGGTCGATGGTATAGAATAAGAAATTACAAACTTCATTTAAACAATTACACCAAACTCCAACATCAAGTAAATAAATCAACAAACAAATGAATTGTTCATTTATAAAAAAAATAAAAATTTGATAAATGTAAAATTTATTCTCAGGATGGGCTCTAATTATGTCAGTTAAAACAACAAATGTTCAAATTTTCGCCGTTTTCTAAAGCTTTTTGTAAAAATCCTTAACCCATGTGATATTTTTTTAATTATCTGATTATCCCACATTTTGAATTTATTTTGCTACGTACTCATTGGTTTTCCATTTCGATTTTTTTTTAAGAATATTACAAATTAAAAAAATTACATACATCTAAATTGCAACTTGGCTTCGAAATGCCAAGAAATGGGTGGCAACTAAATCCTGAAAGTAAAATAAAAAAAACTGTAACGGCCATGAGAATATTTGCGTGTATTGGCGATTTTTTTTGGTAACTCCATTTTTAAATGCAACCACTAGTTATGGTAATGTAACGCTAACTGCTACCGCAATGAATTATTAATCATTGGGCTTGTTTTCTACACTTAAATTATGTTTTCTGAAATGTTTAGCAATGAGCATCTAGTATTTGTGTTTTTTGGATCTATATATTTAGTAGCTTTGGTTAGCCTTAGCAGGTTGTAACGATAAAAAAACACTTGTGCATACCTAAACCATTTGGAAGTTCCTTTAGTTAAACTGTATTATTAATTAATTTTCTCAATGAACTTTTGTCACTTTATATTTCTTTAAGAGTGATTTCAGTAAAAAATCCAGTGTTTACTTTTTTTGTTGTGTTTAATTTTAGAATCTCAGTTTGAAAGTAATAAAGAATCCCGACACCCATTGGCCAAGGTTTATATTACAGAAAGAAATACAGTAATATATTTCCTAATCCATTGTAAGTGAAAATTGGATAATTTAAGTGTAAGTTAGAGGCCAAAAGAAGTCGAGTAATCTTCTTACAGCGGCAAGAAGACGTACGACGTCGGTCTATCACCCTCTTTTCGCGATTAACCCCGGATATTTCACCCCTGTCTTTTATTTTTCTGCTATTTACCTTCCTGCGACCAGGCCACATCATGCCCTCCTGCTACACAATGCAGTTTAACGTTCCAAGCAGCCGAATTGAGCTGGATAAAAATGTATTGAAAAAAATATTGCCGGAAGTAATTCAAGCTTATGCGTAAAAGACAAAAATGAAGAAAATCTTTTCTGGTTTGCATTTCCCGATTTTTCTCTTGGGTAGAATGGACACGTGCAGAGCAAATTAAAAGAGATATCATATGAGGACCTTCTAAAGTAGTTTAAAAGAGTAGTATAGTCAACGAGCTAAGAAAACGCAGAATATTGAATAATTAAGTTCAACCTCAAAACCTTCCAAATCCTGATCCAGATATATTTATCTAAAATATATTGCTTCATTTTTTACTAATAATTGTATTAGAAAGATAACGACTTTGATATCCGATTTATATTATATCAAGGACATATTAGAGCAAACAGAAGTAAGTAAGTTTTTTCGTAAAAATCACATTTAATGTAAAAAAGTAACTAACGGCTCTTAAAGATAAAAACAATAAATTGTTAAGTCCTGCACAGGAAAAGATATACTGTGCTATCACGGAGGCGCCTCGGACCTAATCCTTAAGCCTCTCCGTGTCTTAACCGTGGAACTAAAGGATTTTCAGTTCAAAGATCTCGCCCAGGAAATCTTTGTTAACTCAAAAGTAGTCGGAGTTTATGAAATATTTAATGTTATCAAACAAACGGCTTACCTACGAAGTTTCAAGTGAAATTAGAAATTAGTTTTCAACTATACCTACACTGATATGCGCTTAGTCCGATGTTTACACTAAAGATATTTGTCTAAGCACGAAAACCATATATTGGGTGTAACAAAATTCACGCAAGATTTTAATTTTGCGCCATTTTTACAGTAAAACGTTTTTATTGTAGAGCAATTATAAAAAAATAAGACGTGATCACTCTTAAGGCTTTTTAGCATAGTTACAAAAATCGCAATCTTTCACAAAACACTCTGTTCTAAAATACAGTTATTCCTCATCACAGCAATGTTACTCTTGAGAGTTAAAAAAGGCAGAAGGATTCCTTGGAAAATTGGAAAAGAAAGATGTTAAGGATAGTCTATGAAACGAAAAACATAAAGAAGAGTTGGAGAAAAAAATTAAATAAAGAACTAGAACCACCATTAAAGGAAATTCATCAAACTATATAAAATACAATGAATAGAACTCCAACTATCAAATAGAGTTGTTGTTCATCATACACGCTAAAGTAAAAAATTTTCCCCCAATTTTAAGTTTATAAAACTAACGACTCTTCAGTAATCAAGATGAAAGCTTTGTAGTTTAGGTTGATTTGTGAAAAAGTTAAAATTTGTTAAATGAAACCGATCTCCAAGCAGGACGCAATATTAATGTTTTATCGATAATGTGTAGTTGTTTGTAATTTTGTCATTTTCATTACAGCTATTGAAAAATATTCAGTTCACTATGATATCTTGCATGCCTGGAAATAAGTGTGTATCAAAAATGTATTTATGCACTATAGACAATAAAAAATTCTGTGAAGAGATCAATTAAAAAATTATTTAAACACACTGGCCATTTTTCAAAAATCGATCAATAAAAAACATCAAAGAAGACAGTATAAGCATTCAGAAACAACAATTTTGACATTTTGATAAGCGCTCTACAGCTAATTCTCATGAAAGGTTTTCATCTTCCTGCTTAAAAAATTCAATTTACTCAAGTATTGAAACTAATTGACAATACATAGCAAAACTAATTCATTAAATGGATTATGGAACTAGTAGATGTTGATTTTTGAACCTAATCATCTTCTGCAATAGGGTTCATTTACACCTTAATAGCATTTAGAGTTTAAAACATCTACGAGTGATTGTTAAGATAAAGATGTATCTACAATGTGTCACCGCTTTTTGCAAATTTTGGACTGGAGGCATTATCAGACCCTTCTTTAAAATAGGGTTGGTGAAGCAATAAAAGATAGTGGTAGTCGCTGTCGCCATAAGAAGATCAAGATTTTTGTGTCTAAATTGCAAGATATGGATGTAGGGGACATGTTATATAACCAAAACGTGTCACATGCCATACAGCTCGAGAAACAATTCAATTAGTACATAAATAATTTCTTGTTCGTGTAATTTTTTGTTTTGATGGTCAAAATTGACCACCAGGATCAGGAAACTGAGCGCTGTAACCATAAAATTCAGCCAAATTTATGAAAAATTACTTCTCGCGTGAATTTGGGGATATCCAAAGAAATATGTACGAGTTTAAATTCAACTTACCTTGCAATGGCTTCCATAGTAGGCATCCCTTGATTTTTGATAACCGATCCATCAGGTCTTGCCAAATTGTGCGGCATAGCAGGCGAGAGTAACGCTGAATGTGCGGCAGCGGGATGCGGCAATTGCATAAATTGCATGTGACTTAAGTGCGGAGGATGGTTGTAACCATTGGCTAATAACGGTGATTTTTCTAATCTTGACATATCTGAAAAAATATTAAACCAATACAGACACACATAAAAATAAAAATAAAGAAAATAAAAGCTCCGAGACTCAGAACCAAACGTAACAGAAAGAAATAAATCAGTAGTGCCAAGCACGAAAAAAAAAGACCACGACCACAAATTGTACAACAATCGAAAAGCAATAAGGAACAAGTCATTCCCGTGAGTTCTCAGTCCGGTAGGCAGAGAAAACAACTAAGTATTTATGTAGGTACTTGTGTGTCTATGCGAGAGGCGATTTGGAGCACAACGGGGAATCGCGAGCGCCCCCCTGCGGCTGGTCCGTGACCTACGTTTCCACCACCCTCATTAACACAAAAATCATTATGTACGACCACAATAGTACAGAGGCGCACACAGATATATGTAAAAAAATTATAATCTTAGAACGAGGCTTGATTTTTGCCTAATTTGTTAATTACTAAATTCTAATTTCTTTCTATTTTTTTGTTTGTTTTGTGTGGGTCTCATATCTTCTTTTTTCTAATTCATGCAGCTTCATATACATTTCTGTACTTATTGTATGTATTAACCATCTCGGCCTTCTCTTCTTTTTTTTAATTCATTAACTTCAGTTTCTTTCTCAATTTAAATACTTTTTTTTCATCTGTTTTATTTATCCAGTTGTATATAGTTTTTATTTTCATTTTATGTCCAAGACAGTTCAAGCGTCTTTCTCTTATTTATTGCTGGATAGGAAGTTTTTCTTATAATTTTTCCTTTCCTCGTATTTCTTCTATTTTTCATTTTGGGGATTTGAATTTGCTTTTGATCTTTGGTCACAGCAATTTCGGTTTTTCTTTTTCTAATTCATCCAGCTCAATATACCTCTCAATTTTCATTATATATATTTAATTCATTCAGATTCATTTACATTCTTATTTTCATTGACAGTACAAGCCATCTTGACCTTCTCTTCTTATTTTTCAATTTATCCAGTTTTATATACTTTTCAATTTTCATTATATGATTTAGCCAATTCAGTTGTTTTTCTTCCAATTTTTGCTTAATTGGTTTTGTTGGTAGTATTTTCTTTATTTTGTGGTTTCATGTATGTCCTCTGTTTTTGATTTTGGGGCTTTAAATTTTACTTTTGTAGTTATTTATTTCAGTATGACGCATAGTTGGTTTTTTCTTCAATATTTTTTTTCAACTTTTTGTTTTATGTTTGTCTCACATCTTACCAGTTTACGTTTTGCTTTAGAGTTGTTATTCTAATAGCTTTAGTCACAGCAATTTTGTTTTTCTTTTTTCTTTTTTCTAATTAATCTTTTTCATATACTTTTCTTTTCTTATTTTACCCTTTTTCTTTTTTAATTCATTGAGCTTCAATTATTTTTCTATTTTCATTATATGTACCAGCCATCTTAATCTTCAATTCATTTGTCTTTTTTCTATTTTTGGTTTTGAGGTTTTGAATTTATCATTTGTAATTCTTTTGGTGTGATGAATAGTCGGTCTTCTCTTCACTGTTTCTTTCTAATATTTTTGTTTTCTGTTCCTTTCATATCTTACCAGTTTACCTTTTGCTTTTGAGCCTTGTACAAAGAATTTTGGTTTTCTTTTTTTTTTGTAATTCATCCAGGTTTATATACTTTTCTTTTCTCGTTATATGTTCTAGTCATCTGGCTTTTCCTCTTTTCTTGAATTATCCAGCTTCATTTACTTTCCTATTCTTGCCTAATTGCCTTTCTTCAATTTTTTCCACAACTGATTTTATTGATAGTGTTTGTTATTATTATGTTTTTTTCTCATTTTTCGCTCTACTTATCATTTTGGATCTTTGAATTTCACTTTTGTAGGTATTTGTTTGTTTCTATGATTAAAAATCATCTTAATATTTTGATGTATAGTATCCTTGTAGCTTGTATGTTAAATTTATGTAACAATTAAAAATATTTTTTAATTTCTTTAGTTTCATTTGTAATAAAGATGTTAATAAAAAAATGGCGTTGAAGAAAATTTAGATTATTTTTATTTATTTTATCCTATAGAAAATGTTCCTCCGTCTCTGAATAATGGATTATAACACGTTGAAAATGTTGCTAGCTGGAATTGGTTTATGATTAGTTTTGATTCGCGCACACATATTTATGTTGTCGATTAGTAACCAATAATGTTAAATAGAAATAAATAACTATGGGGGGCCTCTTATTATAACCACCGAGAACTCGGCGCCTTTTATCTTTTAAAAACATAAATTAATTAAATTATTGAAGGAGGACTTAAAATATTATAGTAATAAAAGCAATGAAATATTATAAAATACTATGAAATTTGGAGTTCAAAAGTTTATTTGTAGAACAAAAATAGGGTTGATCTTATATAAGTTGGTTAAAAAAAATTAAGTTATTTTTCTCTTTTTTATTCACTTCCTTAATAATTTTAAAGGCCCCCTAATCGATGTTTCTTATTTTTTTTTAATCTCAAGCCATGTCTGTTCTCTCGACCTGCCGCGACTAAGAATCTCTTGAAAACTTTTAATCGTTTGACCTTGACATTTAATATGCGTTAATGCATATGGTAATCGAATGAATGGTCTGCAAATTGGTTGAAAAGTTATTTTTATTTTCGGCAATTAAATATCATTCATTTGGATTCATTCGGAGTCCTTACACTAAATAAGTACTTGAGGAATTGTTTATGAAAGAGTCTTTATAATAATACTACTTAATTAAGATTATTTTAATTGGGATCATTTTTTTTACTCTATTATCTTTTATTATATCAAAATTTTAAACAAGAATTAATATGGTGCTGGGTATGATAACAGTTAAAAAATCAGTGAATTTTCAACAGAAAATATTTCCAACTTATTAAAGTATTGGCAACATCGCAAACTTTTAACAAACATCTTTCGTTTTACTCCTAAACCAAAACTTATTTCAACAATTTAATTACACAATAAATCAATATTGAAGATTCGGTTTTATTTCCTATTCCTAAATGTCTGAAATTGGGATGAAACAAGACCTTAAGGCAGTTAATTTTGGAAAACCGTTATTTTGGTTCAACTATTTACTTTTTTTTTTCTTAAAAAAGTTTTCAATATATATAGTAATTCTAAGTAGACACACTTATAGGTACATAAAAATGATCTAAATTAATTATCTTTTATTACGTATGAAAATTATTGAAAACGTTGAATTTCAAAAAATAATCAATTAATTTGCAAAGGAGAACTATAAGTTCAACAATTTTCATTTTATGAATTTTCAATTAAGTAGGCAGAACTTTATTTCAAAAAACTACTAGTAAAGAAATTTTATATATATATATCGTGAATTTAAGTAAACACGCTGTATACATAAAAATGATCAAAATTCCGAGGTATCTATTTTTGGATTTCAAAAAATATTAACTTTAATTTTTGAAATAAAACAAGTTACTGATAGTTCAAGAAAATTATATATTTATTTATTACAAATTTTAAATTAATATGATACGAAAAATTGGAAGGTTACAAAATAATTTTAATATTTTTTTTATTTAACTTACAAATCATTAACTAATTTGCAAAAGAAAACTTTAGGTTAAACAATTTTATTTTATGAATTTTCAATCAAAGAAGAAGACATTTTTTCTTAGATATATCAGTAAATAATTTGTTATATGTAGACGCATTATATACATGAAAATTATTAAAATTAATTATTTTTTATTACATATTAAAACTTTTATAAAACAATTTGGAGGCTTATATTTTTGGATTTTAAAAACTATTAATTTTAATTTCTCAGGTAAAATAACTAGTTATTCAAGAAAAATATGTGTTATTTTATTACAACTTGTAAATTAATATGATAGGAAAGATCGAAAAGGACAAAATGAATTTAATTTTTTTTTCTAATTGACAGATAATTAATTTGCGTAAAAGACTTTATATTCAAAAATTTTGAGTTTATAAATTTTCAATTAGTAGAATATTTTTTTTCAAAACTTGCAATGGAAATGTTTTGTATTTATTCTGGATTTAAGTATATTTAGAGTAGAATAGAATGATTCCTAATCAATAATCGAAACTGCTTTGTTAAAAATAGATTCACAAAGTATATAAGAAAAATTACTTACTTTTAATTTGATACTTCTCTTCGGTCAGCCAATCTTTAAAAGAAATTCAATATTTTAGTTTCACAAAATAATTACTCATTATAAATTTTTCTTCATTATATATTTGTGATAAATAATAAAGCGTTTAAAAGTCATATTCTTTCCTGAGAAAATATATTTACATTATTTGTGATCATGGGAATTTTAATAATCTTTAAGGAAATAAATAATCCATTATGACAAAAGAAAGAATGTTTGTTTCGATTGTCTCAAATAAATATTTCTTTGAACATTCAAGGACATTTCACTGATTTAAATAAATATTTGTTAAAATGATTATTTAAAAAAGTTGTTTTTGATGGTACATATTTAATTACACTTCTATATTAATTAACCCAAGTAATGCACTTAATGAACACAATTTCAAATTCTTCAATGAAGTACAAAGCTGTTAAAAAATATTAATTTTTTAGAAAAATTTCTCCTCATCTCATATATTTCTGAACGACCGCCCCGCGTAAAATGACATGTATTGAAAATGACAGGTCGCAAAAGAAATACGAGTTCGGCACTCGGTAAAATCGAATTGCAGACGAAAAGCTTTTAGTAAATCGTCAAAGTACATGTGAAAATTATTCAATTTCGTGCTTTTTGATTCCCTCCCTCTGACTGCACCGACGCCATATTGAAACAAAAGCAACGGTCAACAGCACACATTGCCTTCGCTGATTTATTGATTAAAAGCAGTAAAATAAGTTCACCCCCCTGGCCAAACATCTATTCAAATATACATTTTACTTAATAGCTAGACATTATTGCTGTCAAAGCAGTTACTAAATCAAATTACGGGCTTCGTCTATCCTGTGTGCCGGTATCCAGTTGTGAAGGGCAAAAGCATTGTCTTTTCTGCTTTCTAAGTATTGTCAGTTTTGGTAGATTAGTCTCTTTATTCTTCTTTCTATTTATTACGTATTCCTTCCTGGTAAATTTTTCCATCTATCATAATTTCCTGCCAGTTGTGCACTGCACTACTTTTAGTGGCCAAGGGACCGTACGTAGCCTCTGCGGCCCAAGACAGCCTCACGATCTTGTGAAGTAAAAAGACAAACGGCGTTTCGGCGTCACGACATTCCAATGTTTGCAAAGGAGGAATAGCGAGCCGAAACTGAAAGGAAAACGAGATGAACCCTAGTGGCGAAGTAGTACTTGAGTTAGTAAGCGAGGAAGTAAGCAAACTACAACTCTGGAGGAAACAAAGGGACAACAGTGCAGACAGGTAAGACAAAAACGATACGAAAGCAACACAGACGATCCAGAGAGAAAAATGCCTGGCATTAGCTCTGGGAACAAAGACAGGTTTCTTCACCCCAAACTTGGCTCGAAATTGGAGTGAGGTCTAGGAATGAAAGAATGACACAGAATAATTGAGAGAGAGTGAATGGTGATGACCCGCCTGCAAAGGCTGGGGGTGGTGGGAACTTCTAGGTGGTTCATAGGCTCACGTAAGAATGTGTGTGTTTGTGTGTGTGTGTGTGTGTGCACTACTTTTATCGCTTAACACCAAGAAGATCTGCGTCTTACCATTTCTTGTTCCCCAGCTTTATTCATGTCTCTCCATATATTACAACGATTTTGGTGTTTTGTTTGAATGCTTCTTCTCCTCTTTCTTGCATGAGTTTTTGGTTAATTATAATTCTTAAATTCTTAAATTCTTAAATATAATTCTTTTTTGATAGTAGTTATTCTAGTCTCAAAAAAATTTTGCTTCATGATTTTTTTGGAAAAATAAAAATGTCTTTTGGTTTTTCTCCAATTTTTCACAGAGGGCTGCAAATCTACTGAAAATATCAGTTGCATGAAGAAACTCTTTAAAAAATTTCCGCAATTTTTGGATTTTTCAAAATTCTCAAGAAGGTTATTCATGATATTTTTTTTGGTAAAATAAAAATTTCTTTAATTTTACCTCAAACTTAGTACAGACCAGTTGTGCACTACGTTTCTTCATCTTCTTATCAATACTATTTTCTTTTACCTCTTACCACAAACATGATCTAGGTGTCCATCAACTTTTTTTTTTGCTTCCCATCTTTATTGATGATTATCCAAAGTTTACAACTCTCTGTTGTTTATATTTTTTACTAAAAAGATCCTACCGAGTTTTTCGATCTATCATACTTTTCTGCCAATACTCCTTCTGCTTTTTATACTATATTTTGCTTTTCAGTTAAATTTGTTTTGGACTACTTTAATTGATTAGTTTTAAAAAACTACTGCCAAATTCTTAGATCCCACATATATTCCTGCTAGTTGTGTATTACATTTCTTTTTCTTCTTACCATCACCAATTCCTTTTACCTTTTACCAAAAATATGATTTATGTTTTAATTCTGTACTCATTGTCTCATAGTTTTGCTGATATTAAAAGATTCTTAATAATGTTTTCTCCTATTCTCTTTAGCTGTGTTGTTATGATTTTTTCTAAATACCTGAAGGAATTTGTAATAATATGGTGCTTACTTAATAATTTCCAAGCAGATGAGTGATTCGAAATGAAAAAAAGTAGATTGATGTAAAAATAAACTATACTGATGATAAAAACAGTGCTGACTTCAAAGCAAACAGGAAATGAGATACTACTGAAAGAAAATAAGAAAAATAAAGAAATACCAAGGAAGGTACGACCTATTCTTAGGTTAGAAAATAAAGATAAATGGATTACAATAGATAGGGGCTAAAAACAAATAAGCAATAAATAAAATAATTACTTAACGATCGATTTTGTAAATATCATACATATTATTATTATTATTTGTCACCTACTGGCATTGACTCATTCTTTTTGTCTTTGGCACACACTTATAAAAAGGTAAAATACCGCCCTTTTGTTTAGGGATTGTCCCTGAAGCTAAACAATGTTCTGTGATTTCTTGTTTAATCGTTACAAAGCCTTTTTATAGTCAAATTGACGGTTTGCGTGACCATTGAGTCCGGTTAAATGTTATTTGAATTGTTTTTTCCATATTTCACAGGAATCTGTTTGCGAAAAATAGGATTCATTTAAATAGATGAGAAACTCCAGAAAATCTTTTTAGAAAAAGAAAAATGTTCGTATGATTTTGTGATTTACATGAGAAACATTCGATCAGGTTTGTTTTTAATCTAAAAAGTGCACAATAATTTAGAAATACACCGGGTAACCTGTGCAAGTGCTTTATAAGAGATGTGTGTTTTGTATAAGGAACACCCAGTATATTATTACATCTGCGAATATTTTACATTGAATTGATATCAAATGTTGTATGCTTGGCGCCTAAAATAAATAATAGTAATGCTAATAATAAATTTATCGGTTACCTTTGCACAAAAAAAATGTTAAGATAGAGAAGGGCTCATTAGTGGTACAGAGGATTAACCAAAAAAACTCGAAATCATTACCACATAAAAAAAACAAAAATAAAAAATGTTTTAGTACTATTTATTGATAATTCTCCGCCAATGACATTAAGCTCACGGTTACAAGTGCGTGTTACAATTAGAAAATTATAAAGGTGGTCTTCGCATTGGCATTTCTGGCCGAAAACTACAATTGGCCTTTTACAATACCCGCCACTTAAACAATTCAAACTGTTATGGAGCCAAAATCATAGCAATTCAACTAATTTCTAATAAATAGTCTCTACGAATCGTCCGAGAACATTGCCGTCGCGTCGTAGTCTCAAGGGTTTCAAAGTATTAAGAAATAAGAAAAATTAATATTGCTTGATTAAGATTTAAAAATAAAATCATATCTATTTAATATCTATTTTAAAACTAAAATTTGGAAGAAAACAATTAATTTTTAATAAATTTTCTTTGAAATTCGAAATTAATTAAAATATCGAATTTTAAGATTTAAGGTAAAACCGAAGATTTTTATTAAAAACTCGAATTTAGAATAAAAAATTATCAAAATATCGGCTTTAAAATTAAGATTTTTCACAATGTCGACTTCATAACTGAAATTTAAAAAAAAAGAAAGTATTTTTTTTAATGTTTTCGCTTTAAAATTGAGATTTATTCAAATTTTGAATTTTAAAATCCAAATTTCGACTCTAAATTAGAAATTTCGACTTTAAAATTGAAATCTTATAGAAAAAAATTTTTAATAGGTATTATCAATCAAATACGGATTTTAAAATTTCGGTTTTAAAACCAAGATTTCCCAAAATCTCGACTTCATTATCTAGATCTTCAAGAAAAAAAAAACTTTTTTAAGATTCTTTCTTTAAAATCGAAATTTATTCAAATCTGAACTTTAAAATCGAAATTTCGGATTTAAAGCAAAGATCCATTGAAATAAAACACGATGTTTTAAGATTTCTGATATAAAATTGAGATTTATTGAAATATCAACTTTAAAATCGAGATTTCAAAGAAAAATCCGAGTTGTTTAAAAATTCTACTTTAAAAATGAGAACTATTTTATATCTCCACTTCAACATTGAGATTCTTTAAAATTTCGACTTTAAAAACGAAATCTGGAAAAATACAATATTTTCGTAATTCTTCTTGAAAATCATATAAACATTGACATTAAAATCGAAATTTGAAACACAACACGAGAATATAATATCGAGATTTAGAAGTAATATTCGACATTTTAAAAATTTCTGTTTTAAAATTAGGTTTCAATAAAACCTGTACTTTAAATTTTTCCAGTGATAAGCATTAAACTGAATCTATTGTTAAATTCGCTTATTTGTAAAAGAAAATATGCTCAAAGTGTATCGATTTAAAAAATCACAACTTTGAATAAAAATTAGATCCTATTTTTTAATAATGTAATTAATTAATATTGGCAACAATTCAATAAAAATAGAATTTAATCAAGTTTCTTATATTACAGACTGACTATTACAGAAAAATTTGTTGCATTGCATATAAAAATATTAAGTAAAAAATTTTTAACAACCCAAACATGTAAGCTAAAACACATAAAATTTAATGAGATTGTTTGGTTTGGGACCCCTTTTATTTAAAAACATAATCCATGCACCGCCACTGTCCGAGAATGACATGCACCTTTCGGGCCGATTTCGACCTAAGGCCATTTGATATTATGGCCTTAGTAATTTTCCTACGATCCCATTTACGATTTGTTTTGCGTTTAGCGCAGTTATCTCGATGACTTTAAACGTTTGATTATAGCAATTTCAAATAATTCGAGCTATTATTATTTCGAATTGGTTGAATTATTGTTTATAAATTTATCGTTTAACGCCGAACGATTTTTGGTTTTGACTCTGGGTTCCTCTTTGGTTTCTTATTCCACGAATCTTGTTTCGTTGTAGTCGATCGAGTTCCCCTCATGATGGGCTCTTCATTTTTTATTAATTCATATTGATCAGAAATAATTAAAATTACAGCGATGGTCATTTTTCTATATAGGGTCCTTTTGGTAATGGGGTCATTGAAGAAATAGCGAATAAAATAAACACTTCTCGGGGCTGTTTTTACGACACCAGGACCTCATTTAGACCGTCAATTACATTTGATGTATCCGTGAATCACATCTTTATATTGGATACTTTTGTAATTAAATCTCTTTTATTAAATTCACTTTCGGCCTCAGCAAACGACAATCTAGTTGTTTATTGATGTCGTAAATGACGACAAGTGTAATTATTTTATCAAGGGTCTGTTGTAGGTTCAGAATTATTTTTTAAAACTTTCAATAATAAAAAAGTTTATTGAGAATTGTGTATACAGATTTTTATCAAACAATATTTTTTCCTATATTTATAATTTTCTTTTTTTATAAGAAATTTCTTCCATAATTTATCCTCTTTATTCGATATTTTCTTACATTCCAGGTTTCCATCCTCATGTTCGAAATATTTTCTTCTTTTTTTATTCTTCTCTTTTCAGTCTTCCTATTATCTACTTTCTTCATTTCCTTTTACTTTATTCGGAATCTTTTCCATAGCTCTGTTTGTTACTGTTTTAGCCATTCTATTAGTGTTAACTTTTTCAGATGTTTTAGTTCATTTTTCATTTCCATCTTCCTTTGGTCCTTCTCCATAGTCACGTGATATACAATTCCTCCTATACTGTATTTACTTTTATTAGTTTTTTTATTTATTTTCTGGTGTTTCCTCTGTTACCAATTTTTTTTTATCAGTATTCCATATTAATATTTTAAATGTATACTGAGTTTTCTGTGTCCCACCTTTAATTGTTGTCCTTTATACTTTTCTTCTGTTGCTCGATTTATATAGTTTGCTTCTACACCTTTACTTTTTCCTTGTCTTGTCTGATGTCAATGTATATTCATGGGTTTTTATGAGATTTGTTTGTTTTATTATTGATTTTTCTGGCATCAATAATATTTGCGATTACTATTAGATTCTCTTGTATGAAGATTTCTAATACGTTTCATTATCTTTTTCTTGGAGTGGTAATTCTGTATTGACTAAACCTTTTTTCTGTATTTCTATTCTATTCTCCAATTTGTTGTTAGTTTCTTTTAGCTCCATTCTTTGTCTTTAAATCTCGGGTTTGTTTCACATTTTCTGTTTATTTTTTCTGATTTTATTTCGGACATCATTTGTTCATTGTCTCCATTAGTTGTTTCCTCATGGTTATTAGTACTTCTTCTGTTCCTAGGCTTTCCTCTTTGATTACTTGGAGATTTTTTAAATATTTGGCTCTACCCAAAGTATTTTTATTCGTCACCACTTCGTGTTTTATCTTAGGTACTTTTATCTAGACTTACTTCTTCTCATTTTTTTGTTTCTAAGTTAAATTTCCATTTGCAATTTTGTTTCTGTCTAAATGTTTATCATATTCATATTTTATTAGCACTATTTATTATTCTTTATATTGTTCACTTACTAAATTACGTAATTCACGTTTTGTGCTTTACAGTTTTCACTTTTGTTAATATAAAACACTTTTATTTTTAACTATATTCCAGCCAGTCGGTCTTCTATTCCAGTAAGTTTTTGTTATTTTTGTCATAATCGCTTCATGATTTTATTTTTACATTAACTACTTCCCCATTATTCATATCATTTACATTTTTTTCTTTAGATATTTTGTTTTGTTTTGTTTCTTCTCCTTTCCTATTTGTTTTACTTTATTCCACCAATCTATTTTCCATTCTAGTACATTTTTGTTATAATCTCTAGATGATTTTATTTTTACATTAATATTATAATAACTACATTCCCATCTTCATCTTTATATATTCATCATATTGTTTTCTTTTTATTGTTTTAGGGTTCCATAAAATAATTTTTGATTTTCTCTGTCATTTTTCTATCAAAATTGGTCCATGGTATTTTTTTTCTCGTGTTTATTTCCATATTCACTTTTCATGATTTTATTTTTATATTAATTACTTTCCCGTCTTCATCTTTTATGTTCATCATATTAAATTTTTTCTTTTTTAGTTGTTTTAGTTTTTATTTTCTCTAAAGTTCTCTGTCATTTTTGGTCCATAATATTTTTTATTACCCAGTTCATATTCCCTTCTTTACTTTTCCTTTCATTATCTTTATAGATTTCTACATTTTTGTTTTTGGGTATATTTTCGAAGATGATTTGTTCTTCTTCCTTTATAAATATATATATCTGACTATATTTCATCAATTTATTCTATACTTAGTCTAACATAAGCAATATCTCTTTTTCGTTACTAGTCCTCACTTTACAAAGGGCATTTAGTACATTTTTCTAGATAGCAGATAAAAAGGTTGTACATTAAATGGTTGCTTTACACGACCTAGAGGCTTCCAGAACGTATCCAAAAATTGTTGAAGGATAGTAAATCATTGAAATCTTCTTTGGTCTAAACTGAAAGGTAAGTGATATACGCAATTAAGTCTTTGTGTCCTTAAATTTTCAGTATTTAGTCATCATGCGGGCGCCTATGAACACGTTGCATTTGCGTTTGGTGCCGCCTTCTCATGTTGATGAATAGAACGGAGCTAATGCTCGTACCTTTTAATTGTAGGTTGTCATTGTTTAAAAAACTTGCTACGTCCATGTATGTTGCCTTTTGTGATATTCCTCACGAGATTCTTGTTCGCGTGAATTTCTCTGTCTGTTAAGGCTGTCACTCAGATCACTTCTCAGAATAGAAGAAAACTTGAGTGATATTCGATTTTTTTTTTTGTTATTTCTACCTTGACTTCTGCAATTTCAAGTGTGTTTAGGCGTATACGGACATCAGAAGTCACTTATTATAAGGCTAAAGAAATAATTAAGAAAGATAATGTAACGCACCTAACTCTTCTAAATGCAATTTAGTTAAGAAAAATACACTTTAACTTATTGTGGAAACAATATATTACATGACTATTGCACAATTTGTTTACGGTTTCTTTGATTTGAATTTTGGTCAAGTCTTTATTGCACCTTTAAACATATTCTTGATCTGAATCCGACCCTGCTAGCATTTTTGTTAATCTTCCATATATTCTCTATCATCGTTACGTCGTTTCTCTTATATTTATTATATCGTAAACGGTAGTAAAATTCGCAACAAATATGATTGGTTCTCGGTAAAGACGTAAACTTTACAATTTCGGCTCTTCATTTGATTACCCAAAAACGTCGTTAAAAGCTTAATTCATTTCGTTTATTTATTTCTTTATTTCTTGAAAAAGATGGATATAGACAAGAAGTCAAATTTTTTATAGGCCATCCATTTAGTTATTTAGTGATTAAGACAGATTTAAAAAAATACTACTCCAAACTGTAGATAAATTTACTTGAGATTCGTCTTCTTCTAGGTTCTTCTTTTTCTTTTCACTGAATCTTCGGTATGCAGCCAGCTTTTGTTTTTTTTTATTTCTTGTTACTTTTGAAGGGGTTGTGTCTACATACATGTCTTGCATTGTCCTCTTACCCCTTAAATTTTTTATATTTTTAGCACTTCTATTTCCTTTTTCTTTAGGTTCTTCTTCATCTAATTCATATTGGAGGCCTCATCTACCAGGGCTATTTGTCTTGTAGTTTAATTATTTCTTCAGATACTTGTGTTATGTTAATTTCGTATGATATTAAGGTTATATTAATAATAGTGTTATTGGTAAGATAAATGAGTTTTTTTAAGCATTGAGCATATTTGTTGTAGATCAAAATTGACAAATGACATTATTAACTCTTTTTTTCACATAAAATCTATTTTATTATGAGTTTTTTTGCCAATGTGCCGTATTACCTTGATAATCAAATTCTTATTTTTAAATAATTGATAGGTAAATGGCAATTGCTTCATTTATCTTCTAACCAAAATATATTTTGGTCTAATTCAAATCTAAGAGGGTGAACCTGAACAAAAAATCGACCAAATGTGCTTTATTATATGGAAGACAACATGAAAGTAACAAATTTATTAATAGTTATATGCGATACGGGAAATTGAATTAAAAATTTAATAATCGATAAAAAACAAGAAACAAACGAACTGCAGAATCAAAGTGATTCATCGAACAATTTCAAGTATGTCTTTGATATTGGTCCCCATTACGTTTATATTTGAAATAGTCGGTGCTGCCGATATTCACCGGCATTGCATACCTATAGAAATGAAAATTTGAAAAGTATTTCCAAAATCCCGCATTAATTGTTGGCCACAAAGGCAATAACGATCATATAACGAGCTGATATTCAAAGAACACGCCGTTTATATCGACGCACAAAGATCGCTTGGCCATTGTCCCCGTTATTAATATATTCCAAAAATGCTGTTCGGCCCAGTGCAAATTCCAAAGTCTCGCCTTAATTATCAATTGTATTACGACAAAAGGCTGTAATAACTCACATACCTGGTTACAAACATTCTCGCTTATTTTGCTGGACACTGGATTTAATTTCAATTGGTTAAATGAAACACGAAAAATGGCAATTAAACTTGCTTAATACCAACGGGGCAGTAAATTCGGAAAATTACGTGCGGTTTATTTGTTTTTAAGGGAGTACGAGATCATTTACATCTCACATTATATCCAAACACATTTCTGTTTGCGCTTTTTATAAATTCTAGTCAGTAATCTATAATGTTTATAAAAATAAATTTTTGTTTTAATAGCATCAAATTTTCAAATCTCTGTAGGTACTATGAAAGCAAAGAAGAATCACAATAAAATTGTATTTTCTCTTAACAAAAATCCGAATTCAAAAATTTTGACTTATATTACTCAAAATTGCTAAAACTCCGCCTTATATCTCGAAAAATATATAACAGGTACAAAACATAATTTACAGATATACGTAGGAAATTCGAGATACTCAAAAATCCGATATTTCGAAATTGATAAAGTAAAAATAAGTAGGAAATATTTCATGTACTAAGTTATATTTTATTTATAATTTCGATTTAACATACCCCGAAATTTGATCTTATAACTCGAAATTTTAAGACGTAAATCCGAATTTCGACTAATAACCCGAGATTTCTATAATTCTAAATTTTATACAATATACAATACAAGTAGACATTCCAACTCGAATCTTCCAAAATTTTGACTTATTACTCGACTTAAGTTCGCACTGATAACTCAAAATTCCGAAATTTTGAGATTGAGATATACCTAGGAATTCCGAGATATAAGGTTATAACTAAAAATTACTAAAATAAATACAAGTAGAAATTACGAAATATAAATCAATGTTTTGATTAATAACTTGAAATTTCTAATTTCGCCTTAACGTATCTCGAAATTTTGACTTATAACTCGGAATTCTGAGATATAAGTCTACATTTTCACTGATAATTTAGAATTCCTGAAATTTTAAATATGCAGAAAAACTAATAATAACGAATTATAGATCAGAATTTATAAATTGGTATCTTATAAATCTGGAATTCCAGAAATTTTTGAATTTGAATTTCTATCTAGGGTTACATGTTAGAATTTTGAAAAATAAGTCGAAATTTCGAGATATAAGTCAACATTTCGCCCAATCACTCAATATTTCTAAAATTTTGCAACTAAACTAATAATTATATCTAAAATTGAAGGAATTTTGGAATTACAAACTTAATGTTTTCACCACAAAACCAAGCATTAAAAAGTGAAATCTTAGATATTCCTAAATATGTGTTAGAATTTCGAAAAAATAAGTAGCAATTTCGAGATATAAGTTCCCCGATATAACATTCAATTATGAATCTTTTTCAAATTGAAATTTTACCAACAAGAAAAGTAGCAAAAGTAATTAATTAACAAGAATCGGGTATATTGTCCAAAAAAGCAATAAGTTGGAATTCTTTTTATGCCTGAAAATGTCTCTTTACAAATCGTTATTTTTTCTAAATTAAAATATCTCCTTTTACGATACCGCATTTTTCTAAACACCACGCACAGTAAAACAATTGAATTTCCAACTATTACCAACAAGAAATATTTACACACCTATACTACAAAAACGATGAAACATCTTATTCTACATATTTTCCAGAAAAAAGATTATTTTCTTATTATATTATTAATACCAACAGTAATAATTCTTTCTTTTACTTTGTCTACTATTTGCTTTTATGTTGTCATTTTGTAGAGGGAATTTCTGTGGAATATATGTCTGGCCGACTATTGGCATTGTTCAGTGGAATATGAAAAGTAAACAGAGCGAAATGCAAGCGAAGTATGATATCGTGTTTCATTTCAAGGGGATGCAATTTTTTGAATGTATACGGGTGGGCTCTTACGTCAAAATCACCGTACAGGTACATTAACCAGTGTTACGGGATACATATTTTTCTAAAAGGCTGTTCTAAAAAATATAAGCTTGTTATTTATTGATTCTAATACATTAATTACAGATAAAGAATCGAAAGGTAATTGTTAAAAAATATATATTGTGCTTTTTTCATGGAAAAAATCAAGCAATTTCTTAATGCGGTGTTTCGAAATGTACGTCCAAAATTAGACGTATAATTCCAAAATTTTTTAAATTATATTCTGACCTATAACTCGTTATTTTTATTATTATTTCTTCTGCATATTTAGCAGTTTAGAAATTCTAACTTATGAGTCACAATGTAGACTTATATCCGATTTATTTGTTTAAATTAAGAAGATGTATATCGGGAATTTTTAAAATTCCACTTTTTAATGCGTGGTTCCGAGATGTAAATACAAAATTATACCCACAATTTCAAAATTTCTCGAATTCTACATATAACAAGTCGAAATAGCGACTCATAGGGTAAAATTTATAAATGTTCACGTAGTTATGATCTATTAATTAAGAGTTCTTCTGCACATTTAAAATTTTAGAAATTTTGAGCTATAAGCAATGTGGGAATATATCTCAAAATTCCGACTGACATACACCTCCGAATTTCTAAAATTCCACTTTTTAATACGAAGCCCCAAGACTTAGTTTCAAAATTATTCTTACAATTCCAAAATTTATGGAATTTTGATAAAAAAGTCAAAATTCCGATTTACATTGCATTACACATATTTTAAAATTTACAATTTTGGAAATTTTGAGTCGAAATTCCAATTAGGAGTTTCCACAATTTTTATTTAAATCTCGGAATTCTGACTTATACATCGAAATTCTGAGTTATCAGTTGGAACTTAGCTGAAGTACTAAGTCAATATTTTAAAACTTTGAGATTTAAATGGATTTTTGTAAATTCCGTGTTATAAATACATTACATTTTGTACTTATCTCGTATTTCGTAACTTCGAATACCGATTCCAAAATTCGAGATAATGAAGTTGGAATTAGAATTTTCGAGTTATTATTAGAAACATGAACTTTATATCTTTTAATTCCTATATATTTTAACAATTCGAATTACAAATCAATGTTAGGAATTATTCATTGAAATTTAGGCTTATTTCTCGGAATTCCCGTTTATATCTCAAAATTCTAATTTAAATCTATTATATATTTTTCGAGGTTTAAATAAGTAGGAACTTCTACTTGCATTGTATTTATTAGTCTAATATTTGTGTTCTTATAAATTTAGAAATTTCGAGTTTTAAGTTGATATTTTCCAAAATTTTGATTTAAATCTCGGAATTTGGACTTATAAGTCGAAACTTTTAAATAATAAGTCGAGATTTCGGAATTCTTACTTGTATTTATTTTAGTAATTTTGAGTTATAAACTTACATCTCGAAATTCCTAAATACTTATATCTCAAAAGTCAAGTAATATGTCGAAATTTGGTAATTGAATGTCTACTTGTTTCTCGAAATTGGTACGTATGCCTAAAAATTTTAATTTATATCCCAGATTTCCGAGTTATACCTCAAAATTTCTAGATGTTGCACTGCACTATTTCGTATCTACTACAGCGTGATCAAATAAAAAGATGCAATTTAAAAAAAAAAAATTTTTAACTTTTAATCTTATCTGATTTATATTTTTATATAAACCATTCTCTTGTTCTTCTTTGGAGGTCGCATGTTTTCAGGAGACAATGCATGAACGAGCAATGCCAATAAATGAGTGCCACCCCGAAGCGAAAACACGTTGATTTGAAATTGAAGTAACCCTTGTGAAATTCAATATAATGTACAGAGGAAACGAAGCGCAAGACACTTCGGAACTCGTATGTAACCATTTCGTTATATTATTTTTTATATTATTTTATTGACGGATGGCCGGGCTGAGCCTATTATGGCTTCATATTGTCCGTATGTTGCAGATTGTAATCGCTGTATGAGAGTTCTACCATACAAGGGATACGCGCAGACCAGGACTTGAATAATGAAATGTTTTATTCGATCAGAAAACGTAAGTATAACTTTATGTTTATGGTTATTAACAAATAAAAATTTTCTAATTAGGTCTCGTATATTCTAATGAAGGTTCTGCTTTTTAAATCTATCATTTTAATAAGAAATATCGAGGCGCAATCATTCAGTGTCCGATTCGTCCAACTGTTAATGGGGCACACACGGCTTTGGGAGAAAGATTAACTCTACAACACTCATCAATCATTATACCCTCGTCATATAGATTGACCCAAAGATGGACGCGCTATATGTTTTGGTCTATTTCCATTTATAAAACAGAATTGAAAACTCTTATAATTTAGATTGCAACCGATAAACTTTCAACCATATGGAAATAAGGGGAAACGCGAAAATTGTATAAAATATATCACTAATGTGAGCTAGATTAATGTTGACGTTAAACAAAATTATAATATTTATTGGTGGCATCAAAATAATTAAATTTAAGAGTGAAACAATTGCTAAATATAATTAGGTACGTCGGACCAAATAAATTGGATTGGAAGAAACAACTAAATCAAAGATCAAAACAATAATTTCTTCAAAAGAAGGATTAATATACAGGGCGGTCCAAAATTAGCGAACGATACTTCTAGGGGTGATAGTTCACATAAAAAAAAATTCTAATTGTAGACATAAAAGCTTTTCATAAAGATACTTAAGTTTATATATATAATTTGTCATTTCATCCCTTCTGATTAAGGACTAATTTTTAGCGAACAAAAGAAGAATCAAAGAAGAACCAGATGAAAAAGACGAACCCAGAGAGACAAAGACGATAAAGAAGAAAAAAATTATAGAAACAAAATTAGGAAAATAGCTAAGAAAAGACGACATAATCACCGAAATGGTATAATACATAGGAGAAGAACAACTAAACAAATTTCGAAAGCTACTGGATAAAACTATTAATAATAAAAAAGTACCAAAAGAAAAAACAACACAACATTTTTAACAAAAAATATACAAACGAAAATATAATTCCAGAAGAAGACAAAATTATGGAATGGTCGAAGAAATATTTCGATAAACGAGGAAATTATAAAATCACTTATAAAGCAAAATTACGAAAATCTTCAGGAATAGAGAATATAACTATATACGAGAGAAGAAGGACTAAACAAATTTAAAAAGTACTGAATGGATTAATAAAAAATAAAGAGGTACCAAAAGAATAGAATTACCGAAATTTTAAAAAGGATATATAAGAGAATATGGCAATTATAGAAGCATAATATTGTCAAATATTACACAATAATGGAAAAATTAATAAGAAATCAAATTGAAACCACAATAGAAGAAACCCAAAAGAGATTCAGGAGAGAGAGGTTTACAAATCTTAATATTTACGATAAGACAGACCAGCGAAAAATGGAATAAGAAGGGACGACTTATGGAAAGTATTATGAAAACGAGAAACAGATAAAGACCTGATAGATCTAGTGAAATCAATGTTTAAAAATAACATCAATATCGTCAGAACAAACAACTAAGTCAAAGGAATATAAAACTAAAGGAGGAGTACAACTAAACTATGAGAAATTTAAACCTAGGATAGTGAAAATGCAATAAGTATAACTAAACTATTTAATGTTCGTACACGACACAATACAACCTAGTAGAAGTAGATAGAAAATCAATAAAAACTAACATGAAAATAAATAAAATGGAAAACAATAATTATCTTCGAATGCGCAAATAATGCATGGAAAGTACTAGAATAAGTAGATAGCTACAATTGGTGACTTAGTAGGTTTAGAAGATACTAAAATAGCTACAAGAAGATATTGGTTTATTCAGAGTTGATAAAGGTCGATAAAACTCAACTTGAAAGCTTCTTTAGACATAGCAGATGGGGATAACACCGCTCAACACTTACGTCTATTTTTCTTGCTCTGATTAGAGCTTCTCATAAAAAACCAAGTCATGAACTAAAACAGGCAAATGCGCCAGACTTTTCAATTCTGCTATAATATTACTGTCCTGTATCCACATTAATCTCCCTAAATTCCTTCGTCCCTGTAAGCTCGGGAAACCAAGACATTCCAGACCATTTCTACAGATGACTTTAGAAGCTGCCAGATGGCCAGTACAGAAACTGTCTATAGATCAAGAATATTAAATCAAAAGGTGTAATGAAGAAATTAGATTTTAATTCAACTTTAAATTTAGAAAAAAAAAGGACAATGATACTTTTAAATAAGCTTTAATGGCATTACAGGATATTAATTTTTAAGCATCCAATCTAGATAAAACATTTCGTGTTCTGCAAACGTCTCTAAATTCCTAATTCCAGTTCTGCCGACAAAAAGGAAGTTTTATACGCTTCTTTAATATACGACGATAATTCGAAATGGCATCCACTCGAGCTCATTCTGAACGGATGCAGTTGCCGAAAGATTACAAAAACTTATTGGTCATTACTCGCTTCATAAAATACCAATAATTATTATTACCTATTAACGAAATTTTTCGCTATATCCTTGCGTATGACGTTTTTATACCTATATGGTAAATAATGAGAACCTAGAATTTTTAATTTACTTTGTTTAATGGTCGTTTCACTGGCACTGTAACTAAGGAGGAGTAATTGAAATTTTCTCCAATTGGGGTACTTACAGAGACCATCAGTACCGGCTTTTATATAAATACATATCATAGGAAATGTTTTACTCTCCTAGTAAACTCCAGAAAAATTTTTGGGGAGCAAAGAGAGTGAAATGGCGAGTAATTATAATAAAAATAAAGAATCTAAAATCCGTGAGAGAAAAGCAAGAGAAAGCGAAACGGAAAGTGGTAGCGATAGAAGATCAAGGTGCCAGATTAGGAAAGAGCCAATGGAAGGTAAGAGGAAAAGAAAAAATGAAATAATTAGTCCTGAGGAAACGGAACAAATGAGGAAATTATTTAGTGATCCAAAAATGGTCAAAACATTGAATAACCCAGAATGGATGAGAGCAATGTCTGAAGAAGAAATGAGAAGAAAACAACGTGGAGAAAAGATGTTATTCTGAATAGGATTACTAGAAAAAACTATAGAGCAGAAAGTACAGGTAATAGAGAAAAATGATGAAAAATTAGTGAGAAAACAAACAAAATTATGGAGTGAGGAAATGGAAGAATTACAACAGGGTCCCATTAAGAAAATTATAAAGCCGAAGGAAAAAATAATAGAGGTGCGAATCAAAATAACAAATAGATTCCAATCATTAAAAGAAGAAGACGAAAGTAATGGAGAGAATGAAAGTAATGATAAGAATAAGGAGGAAGCAAAGTCAGCAACAAAAACACCACCAGTAGTAGTGGCAGTTAAAATAAAGGAGCACCCTGAATTTATAGAGCAGGTGAAGAATTTAAAAAAGAGTTAAGCGAAACAAATTATTATATGAATAATAATTGAAATTTAAAATAAAAATATAATCTAAATTATAAGTAACTGAAATAGATCGATTGATCTAAACTTTTTAACCAAAAATTTTGAAAACTTGTTAACACAGGCCGTAAGAAGTGAGACAAAGAAGTAAAAAAGAAAATATATAAGTCTATAAACATTATGAAATAAAATATTTGATGCAGGACGGAACAAATAATAATAAAAATTATAAAGGGGGAAGTTAACTCAAGAAGTGTGAAAGGACAACCCCCTATTATTATTATTATTATTATGTTTATATTTTTTTCGTTATTATGTTGACAAAATAGTATTTATTTTTCTTTATGTAAATAAGTCAAAGTCAAAGTGCCATAACGCATTTCTTTTTCACTGTATCATTCAAATTAGTTTCATGTTTATTTTTTCGTTTATCCTCTTTCTATTTTATCTGCTTAACCTCTATTTTTTAACATTTTATACAAGGTGCTCCACGCTTGAAAACTGAAACAGTACACTTTCTTTAAAGTAGCATTATCTAGTATATCAATAAGTAGGTTCCAAAACGTTAATAAAATACCGTGTGTTCCATTTAAAAAGGGATAAATTTAATATTACCCTAAATTTGAGACGTCCTGTATATTATTATTTGTAAGTTTTAGTTATTATTGCCCATTAAAGTCAATGATGCTTTAAAAAAACAAAAGAGACCGTTCTGTTGAGCTTGAAATATCCTGTATCCTGTTCAAATTTAAACTATATTCCTCTATTTGGGAATTTACGTTGGGCTTACAATTCTTGACGAGAGCTTTTTTACGGGAGGACATAATCCCTAAAACCTTCAATTATTCTTACATAAAAATTATAATAATACATTACTCTTTGCTGTTTGAAGCATCAATCTTACATTACAATAATAGTTTTTTCTACTTCCTTCTACTTATTTTCATTCCAACGAATTCTAATTAATACTCTTTTTTTAACTCTGTTTATTGTTGCTGACAATCGATAAATTTAAAATGTAAAAGGCCAGAACAGAGCGAAGTGTAATATTTGGACAGCGAATTTAATTTACTAGAAAGGTGTGGCCGGTTCATTAAAAAAGTTACCAAAGTATTATTTACGACTTGTGGCGTATATGAAATCCGATAGGTTATTATTCATTTGTTTATCTTGTTTGTAGAGAACTTATTAACGTGAACAAAAATGAATTGTTCTCTACATCCGTTCGGGTTGTTCATTCATTATTGTAAAGAACAACATTAAATTTATTTAAACATATTTGTTTTTCCTTAAAGAAGGTAAAGTTAAAATTGAGAAACCACCGGGATAATCCAAAATTGGGGTTGAAGCTTAGCTTTAGCACCCAAAAGTGGGTCACAGGAAAAATATTAGTCTTTTGTATTTTTTTTGTGTAAAGGATATAAAGAAAATAAGAAAAATAGACGAACACAAACAATAATTATGCTTATATCACGAACCATCACTAAAATAATAAATAAGTTGAAAAATACGAATAATTATGCGGTAGAAATTCGAGTGAAAAATAAAATGAAATAAAACATATAGCGAATGGTCATTGGGTCATTTATCATTTTAAAAGTTCTGGTATTATTGATTTCAGAAACCGATTTTCTCTATTTCTTATTACGGAACATGCAATTCGTGCTTATAACCGTTTTTTCCATGCACGTTTTAAATTAAGAACTAAATATAAATAAGAAATAATATTTCAGAATTACTTGCGGCTACTACTGCTGCTTTATCAAAAATAACAGGTAAGTACTTCCGTTTGCAGCGCACTTTATTTCAGGGTCGGTCAGTAATAAATGCCTACCACATGTTTAGGACTATGGAAAATCATTTAAATTTGGTTATAATTTATACTTAATTAAATGAAAATGGGATAGTGCAATACAAGTTCATTAATTAAGAAATAAAAAAGATGGAAAATGGTAGATTAAAATTATTACAAAATGAGTAGTGTCGCCAGTAAACAAATAAAATAAAATGTACAAAAACTACTGTGTCAAAAAAATACATTTATCTCTTTGCGAACAATATCCAAATATTCCCTTTTTTAATTTGAGACATTTAAAGGGGTTCGAAAAAACATGAGACCTGTCCTGTTCTCCTCATTGCTCACATGTCAGTTATAGATGATATCACAGCGAAAAGTGCTATTTCGCGCTCCAAATGAATGCTAAATGAACGTGGATTCGGCTTTTTATTTTATTTAATTGCCTTTGTTCACGATATTTCTTACACTCGTCATGTTTAGAGAAATTCAATTTATTTTTATCTCTCATATTATAATTTTTAATTTTGGTTCAAGAGGTGTCCTAAAAGGAGCAAGAAATTACTGAATTTCAAGGGTGGTTTCAACACAAACGGATTTTCAATATTAACATAAACCTTTGTATCAAATAAGTTCAATTTTTTTATAACTTGAGTTTTTCTGGATTTGCATTGCAATGTATTGTATTTTTACGGACTGATAAATAAACACATAATTCTAAATTAATTTTATTATTAATAACTAGAGAGTACGGTTTACTGCGACATTCCAGGTGCGCATTCCATATTCTAAATGCTATTTATGTATATATGGTATTGTAATATATGTGGGTTCTATGTATGACGTCAAATTTAATATTGTATAAATTTATGTAGAGCGGGAAAGTATGTAGTACTTGCGATATAATTTATTAACTAATAACAAGCATAGAGGATTATAAAGTTAATTATTGAAGATAATTGGCAGATTTATGTGGCCTCAAAAAGGGGCTCAGATTTTGAGGTACGCCCAGTATATAAATAAACTATCGCTAATAGGTAGCTCAATCAACAAATGAAACTAAACTGAAATTATTATTTATTTGGCCCAGGAATATGTTAAAATTTACAATAAAATATATGGAAACAAGTAAAACTACCATCAGAACAAGAAATTAAATTGAGAAATTGAACCTCTTCGAGTTCATGAATAATTCGATTTGATTCTATTAACTGATTAATATCAGAAAATAATGGCAATTATAATTTGCTGAAAATTGCTGTAATGACAATCGCATAAATACGTACCTTTCTGAGAATCTGACTATCTTTTGCTTCACACTGAAATTTTTACTTGTCTGAGAGATTCATTAGTCTGTGACGAGAATAATTTTTATTTGTAATTTGGACAAAACCTTTTTTTGTAATATTAACGAATTTTCGGCTCGTTACAAATTTAAATAATGTTCCTCTATTTAGGAATTTACGACGTGGTGACAATTATGTACGAGAGCTTTTTTATGGGAGGGAAAAACACCGAATATTTCCACCTCTTGTTATATATATTCTTAAATAAAAATTATAATAATAATACCCTACTCTTTGCTGTTGTTTGAAGCATCAATCATACATTACAGTAATAAATTCTTATCAACTCAACATCTATTACATAAATTTCAAAAAGTCTTTTGTACATTTTTTCCTAAAGTTCTCTTGTATTTAAAAAGATTTATACTTTTTAGGAAAACAATTAACTGCTGATTTTCAACTGTGGGATAAATTTAAGTAGTTTATTAAGGGTCTAGGTTCTTAGAATGAAAATAAGGATTATTAGATTTCCAAATTTTTTATTTGATTTTCACAGGAACAACTTTGTTACAATATTTTTCCATGTACTTGGTGTGTTGTATATTTCACTATAATTATTTTATTGTAATTTTTCTTTTAAAATCAATATTATTATTTCGCATTATCTTCCTCACTCCGCCTCTGTTAAGTATGAAATGTTGCGTAGATCGTGCTTTTTGCTAATTACACTGTTTGTGTATTTATAAAAATGTAATTTTAATGGTTCAAAAGGCGAAATGTTTAAAATTATTTTAAGTACTACAGGTGATTTCCTTTTTTTTAAATGATTGAATGCAAATTTTTTTCTACAATTTCGAGTAGGTTCAAAATTGATTTTTAAAATTCTCATAATTAGAATATAAAGGTTATATAATTATTATTACAAGTTTTAATTATTTTGTTTCTATAGCGTGGTCGTAATAACAATTCAATTATTGCAAAATCTAATAAAAAATGTCTACAGAGATCACAAAAGCTTTGGGAAATTTTTTGTTGTTTTTTATTATTAATATTTATTTCAAAATGAAAATATATGATCGGAAGCCCTATACCTATTAATGGATAATAATATTGTTGACTTACCAGCCATATGTCCGTTTTCGTAAGGATAATCTCCATTGTCCATACGTTGTTTTTTGAGTTGTTGTTGATGTTGCAGATGAGTTGCGGCCAAACTCAGTCCCACTGGAGCTCTCTTGGGGGGACGACCAGGCCTGGAACTGCAAAATAGTAGAGAATTACTGTTGTAAAAAACAAGGTGTCAAGTCCAAAACTATTTACTAACTTAAAATAAAAACATAAAAAGTCTAAAATATGTTTCATCATTTAATTTGAACGATATCATAAAAAATGTTGAACTGTTGAAGTATGGAAGATACAGCAAATGTAATGGTTGGGCTTAAAACAACTAACAAATGAGTTCATTAGTTTCTATCCGTTTGTAAGCATTTCATTCATTCAATAATCACCTGGAAGTTAAAGGATGTTATTCAGGAGGATGAGGAAAGGAAAATTTTCCAGATAGCAAAGTTAAAATCGGGAAGACCTGTCAGATAAGAAAAAATTTTCAAAGAAAATCTAACCTTAGGAAAGTAGAAAGAAATAATAATAATAATAATAATAATAATAACGGTAATGATAATGATACTAAGAATAATAATAATAGTAATAATAATAATAACAATAATAATAATAATACTATTGGTTCAAATAAATGAAAAATATGTTTACTGGTTATCTTTCTGTTGAACTAATCCATTGACTCGAACAATATGGCGATATTAAAAATGTGTCTAACGGTGCAGAATTAAAACTATCAATAAATAAACGTCATCTGTCTTCAAAATCAAGTTGACAACTTTTATTTAAGTTCGAAGTTATTGTTCATTGGGAGTGGCCCGATATTTCGAGTCGATGATCCGTGAACATATGTATGTGGAGCTTTAAATTGCATCATTGGTCATTTGATTGATTGAATCAAGTAAATTATTGGTAAACTGATACCAATTGGGTTGAAATCGCGCCCCGAAGCCAGTGATTAACTCGTACGCTGATTCGTAAAATGAGTATTTCAACAATTAGCACTGGGATTTCATTTAAAATATTAACCCGCGGGGTGCCAGAGCGATAGAAAACCGGCGTGACATCCGACAAACTCATTTACCACCCTTTCGTTTAGTAATTATCAATTTCTTATTCGGCGATATTGAATTTTGAACTAGCTTTTCATTCGCATCTATCACATTCCAGTTGTAAAAGGCTAAAAAGAATAAATGAATGTGTAAAAGAACAGAAAAGGTAACGATCTAAAAAAATCTAGTTTAAAGAATGAGAAACATTAATATAACAAAAAAATGCGCAATCGTTAATGGAAAATTCTTGTTAGAAACATGGAACCATGCGAAGATATTCTTGTGAATATTAAAAAAATATTAAATATAGGCCCGAAATATTTTTTTATTGTGAAAAACCAACATCTGGAAAGTAGAAAATGAAACGGTGTCATGATCCAGGGGTAACTTATCATCCCGGACATAGAGCTATTTCTAACAAAACATTTTAGCGAGAAAATAAAAAAGAGGAGCGCTTGAAATATTGCGTGTAGATACAGAAACGTTCTAGTCGTTGGCAAAAGAGGTGCGCTTGCCGAACTAAAAAAGAACAGTTTATTTAGAAAAGAAAACAAAAAACAAGATAAAAACATAGTGAAATGGAATTAGTAATTAATTTAAGTAATTTCCAACATTGAAACAACCAATGAGCCATCCAGAAAAATCGTAAGTTCCGTTGGTACTTCCAAAAAATTTATTATTTGACATTTTCATTCAGTTTAGAGACTCGAAATAATATTGCAACAAAAAGAAACAAATAAATCATATAATATCGATGTTATAATCAAAATGTAAATAAAAGTACAGAATTTATTGAAAATTTGGTTCATTTAGTTCTAATCACCAACAAAATCTTCTCCGCAATCCAGCAGAAATTATTTGATCACTTTTTTGTTACGCAATTTCTCAGTTTTTCCAGACTATGAATTGACGTTGAATAAATACATTTTTTGATATAGGTCCGTACAAAAAAAACGCAATGTTTAAATCGCTAAATCTAGTTCGATATGAGATTTCAGTTTCTTTCTCATTATTCTTTCATCAAAAAATTCTTCAAGAGATTGAAGTGTTTCTCTGATGATAAATGGTGTTAGATTGATTATCTTGTTGGAAATACCCATTTTGTAAGTAAAAAAAGTGTAGAAATTAAGAGAATACAAAAAGAATAGAGAAATTTAAAAAATTTAAAAAAGAAAAAAAAGAACGAAAGGAGTTAAGATGGAAATAAAAAAAGAACTAAAATAAGTGAGATCAATTTAAAAAAAGGCAAAACTAAGAACAACACTAAACAACAATAATTTCGAAAAAAATGAAAGTAAAAAAGGTTGACACTGAAAAAAGTAAAAAATAAGTAAATTTAATAAAGAACGAATTTAGGAAATACCAATCTAACAACTTTGAAAATTTAAAACTAAGAAGAAACGAAAATATAAACTAATTATACTAAAAGTAAATGAACCTAAAAAATATTAAAATTAAACACAATCAGAACTCAGAAAAGACCAACCTGCAAATAAACGAAACCAAGAAAGAACGAAACCAAGAAAGAACAAAACGAAGAAAGAACGAATCGAAGAAAGGAAAATAGATCAAATCTGAAAAAGGACGAAGCTAAGAAAGATCAATTTCACAAAGGAGACAAATATGAAAAAAATAAACCTAAGCAAAGACCAAATAATAAAACTAAGAGACAAAGAAATTAAATAATAATAAACAAAAGTAAAACTCAGAAGGATGAACTCAGAATGAAGGAAAATAAGAGAGGGGGAATCTAAGAATACCCAAAGTACGATCAAAACTTAAAAAAGACAAACCAAACTAAGAAATAATGGATCTAAGAAAAGAAAAATCCAAACCTATCAAGTAGGAAACTGCAAAAGATAAATTTCAAAAAAAAACTAAAAAAGGGAGAATCTAGAAACAAAGATAATAATATTAAAAATAAAAAAACGAATGTGAATAAGAATGAAACTAATAAATAACTAATGAAAAAGATAATTAATAAAAAATAAAACTAAGAGAAAACTGAACTAACAAATAATGAAACTATGAAAGCTCAAATCTAATAAAGAATGAAACTAATAAGCGATGAAATTAATTAAAAACCAAGTGAAAAGCATCACTTAATTTTAGAAAAATAGGTCGAAAAAACCACAATTAAGAAACTAATAACAGACAAAATTCAAAGTTAAACAGACCAAAAAGGAAGACATAGCAAAAGAATGAAAAACAACTTCACGGAAAAAGTGGAAACAATGAGTGACACTGTCGAAATGTATATGTTGGTTTCTTCTGGTGGCCTTGGATGTTAAAATATCATCTACCACATTCAACTTCACCATCTTTCCTTCCACAATCCTTTACTCGATATTCCTGTTACTCCATACACTCCTTGGTCAAAATTTATACATCCTGTATAATGTACATCTAAACTTATTTCACGAAATAACTTTCCCAGCTCTGTTTGCAGTGTGGTATCGCAATGAATCAAGACTGGCGTTGTTGGTTAGATGGCCAGAGGGCCTTATTGTTTATCAGCTGTCCGGTAGCTCGGTCTCCCCGAGCTTTAGCCGGTTATTGGAGCCGTTTGTATCATTCTGACAACATAATAGAAAACCACACTGTGCTTAGATTAAGGCCGTGCACTCTTCTTTTACCCATTTGTGTCACGACCAGTGCTTTATTGTCTGCAATCGATAAGTTTTCAGCGTTTTATATAAACCAACACATAACATTTTTCTCTTTGCGAAGTGAACTGATAGCCTTCAGATTGTAAAGTATACGTTGTAATGATTTCAGGATATTGTAGACAATAATTTCAGTATTTACTTATCGCTGGTATTTTTTGAGGATTTGTGTTATTGTAATAAAAACAGAATTTGGGCATCTAATTTGCATATCAGAAATCCAAGAAAAATAAGAGGGCAAAAACGTTGTAAATGGATGATACCAACTCATTGCGTAAGATAATACACATCAAAATATGTATTTTGTTGTTATAGAGTTACATGACATCGTGATTTGTTATTATATTGTTATTTTATTATACAGGATGTCCGCGAAATAATGCACATTTTTAAATGGTATATAGAATGTGGTGTCATTTGCAACAAAATATTTTGATAACATCATTAATTTACACAAAAATTCACTTTAAACATTTGCTGGAAAATTTATACGCGGCAACACTTCACAGTTTTAACAAAAATATATGCCATGTAACCAAGGAATATCTACCTGATAATCATAAAATTTTTTTAGTTTGCAAATGAGTTGGATCGTTTAATCGTTTTAAGTTTATCGTTTGGTAAAATATTTTCAATAACTTTTATTCAAATGAAGAATATCACATTAATTAATCTAATCAGAGACGTTTTGTATCAGTGTTCCAAAGATTGTTAAAAAAGTAGATCGGATCTTGTAATAAATGCTGAAAATACATTTTTCACTTTTCTAAATCCCTTATAACCAATCATTTTAAATATCTAGGTATACTAAAATAAAAACTTTTTATTTTTATAACGTTTCAAAAATCATTGTTTATACTTGACTGAGTTTTGGTTCGGCTCAAGTTGCTTTTCGATAAATAATAATTGGATAAATCTAAAATACTAATATTTTTAAGACGTTTTTATTCTGCACACGTTTTTATACCTCACCCATAAATATGTGCATTATTTTCGCGAACACCCTGTATATATTATCAAGAAATAATAAAAAGAAAGAGAATGAATATTATTAACACGATTTCTAAAATAGTATTTCTACATTTTCAATAGTTACTTACTCTATATTTTAAGTTAAATTGTCGGTCCCATAAATTTAAATTTGTAGTTTTGTATGAACAATATAACAATTAAAATATAAAAATAATGATAGACTATATTCTTAGTTTGTACGATAAAAGGTGTTATATCTGTTAAGCACGTTTATTTTTTCTACAATTACATTAAATGAGGGTATGCAATAATACATATTTTATCATTTCTACGGGTCTATTAAATAATTTTGTATATTTTTTATGATAATATCTATAATTGGAAGAAATATTCTCGTTTATACAGGGTGATCCAAAATTTTATTTTTGGATAGTTAAAGATGATTAGTTATTTAAACAAATTTATAGATGTATTGAAAATGCCTTAAAATTATTCATTTTTGCCAGAAACGTATAAAATATTAAGGTAAAAGCTGCTCACTAAAAAAATGATCAAAGTTTATTTTGAGGAAAATTTGAGGTCCATAGTTTGACACCCGTATTTTGAATCACCCTATGTAACTAAATAGTAAATAATTTATACCAATATATGTAAAATATTGAGATAAAAAGCATATTAAAGTCATATAATATTTCCATGTTTTATCTGATTAATAATATTAGAACACAATGTGAATTTATAAGCACAAAACACTTTTTTCTAAAATATCTACCAGAAAATATTCGTATATATAGCAACATGCAATTTAGCCAAATGATTTATTTCAACTCTTTGGGGTAATCCAAGAACTGGCATTGAGAAAAATCAATCAATGAAAGAATTCCGTATTCCAATCAGAGGTCGCAATTCGATTACTGACAGCAAAGCAATAAACGTAATAGAGCGATAACCCCCACGATCAAATAAAATACCAACTTTCTAGTAATTGAGTTGTATATGAGACATGTAAGAAAGTATGACAGCCGATAGAGTCGGAAATGAAGCTAATAAATCAAAAGGGGCCAAGAGGGGGCTTCGATTTGTCGTCGGCCGAGAACTGACCGCAAGATATCTGATATTTGCGACCGGACGCCATCTAATGGATAGAGCTGTCAACAAATAGACGAACCTCCATGAGTATTATTTGTTTTGATGGAACAGACAATATGGAGACCAGGTCAAGGGAAAATGCCTCTTTTTTGCTTGCAATGAAACAAACCTTTAATAAATCCAATAAAATACAAAATCAAACCACATAAATTTTATTAAAAGACAACTAGTTTCGATCCCTTAAGGTCATCTTCAGGTCTGAAAAGAATATAAAAACCATCACAATTTTTTTATATAAAATACATTAATAAACTTACCAAATAAAACAACAGTAAAAACAACTATGTTAAAAATTAAAAGGAGACTCTCACAAAATGAACCAGAATTATAAAACTTAACTAAATTACATAATGCCTGTATTACAAAATCCATAAATAACAATAACAAAGTTTAAAAATTATTGTAACAATAAACGAAAAAACAGGTAATAATGACAAACTAGTGCTGTGGCCGTTGGCTTGACTTATAATTTATTTCCAGGCTTTCCTGTCTCTCGTCTTTTCTGTCCACTTAGTGATTTTGCACTGTTTTGTTGTTTCCCTTATTACTTGTTTTTCCATTTTATTTTTGTTCTATCCGTTTTCTTCCACCTTTACCTTTTTCGAGATTTTTTGGGACTCTATCTGCATTTCTTCTCACAATGTGTCTTATTTATCCTTTGGTTACAACAATTATATTTGGATTATTAATTCTTGCACTATTTGTTTTCTTTTGTCGTAATACTTCTGTTCTAAATACTTTGTTAAAATAGAATTGTTTGTTCTTTTTTTTTTTCAAAATCCATGCCTCACTTGCAAATAGCATTATGGGTCTGATAATTGTTTTATACAAACTTAATTTAAGTTTCCTTGACATACTTCTATTTTGTATTATTTTTCTGAGTGAATGTACACCATTATTTTTCTTTGAATTTTTTTGTATGTTTTTGGTATGCTGTAGAATTCTGTTTCCCATCTTAATTAAACATTTTTGATGTTATTTGGTCATTTCCTGGACTTTTTTTATTTTGTTTCTGTTTCTTCTATTGCCTCTTCTTGTTCTGTCTCTTGTCTTTGACATTCTTTACCTTCTAAAAGATCTGTGAAATAGTCTTTTCACATTTCTATAATATCATTCTCTTTACCCATTAATTGTCCCCTTTGTTTTTATAATAAATTGGCCTATTGTGATATAACCCCGTCTTTCATTATTATTATTATAATTTCTTCTATTTCTTGTAAGACCTTTTCCATATTTTTTCTATTCTTATGTTTCATTAGTTTTTACATTGCTTTCTATGCTCTGGATATGTTTGCTTTGATTCTTGCGTTTCTTCATTTATCAATTTTATTCTCAGATCATTCCTCATCTCTGTTTTCTTTTGTAATTTTTTCTTGGATAGTTTCAGCCGCCAACAATGCACATTTTTTTAATTGTTCTTAATAAATCTACTAAATTGATTTTATTGTCTATATTGTTAATTTTGATATGTATTAAACGTCTTTTATCTATGAATATTTATAGGTAAAATGTAAAACGGTTTATTAACTATACCAATTTTTTAAGCTACAACGGAAGTATACATAATTTAACTTTCGTTCTTGGAAATCGTTTCTCGTTCAGATTTCTTGATAAGAATCGCATCACGCGTCGAAATTTGGAGCTTTTAACTATTTGTGAAAAAGGAAACCATAATAACCACTCCTTATTGTGAATGCAGACCAAAACCGAACCGGTAAGCAAAGGGCTCGCAATCCGGAGTTGCAAAGTTGCTATTGGATGAATGCAGTCAATCATGGTAGACCCATAATTAGTGTCTAAGCTATCGTGGTGTTGGATAATTTTCTGCAAAATGTTACTGAGAATACACATATTAAAACGTTTATCCGCACATTTAAAGTCCGTTGATATGACTTTATAAGCTCTAGTCAGACGAAGTTAATAAAAATAAGAATAAAGCGCGTACTTTTTAGACAACTTTGTGTTCAATGAACTTGATAATTAATTTAATTATAAACTTGTTTTCTGGGATTTCGCTTAGTGGCAAATAAGATGTGGCAAGTTACTTTTTTTACGCTTATATTTTGTACCAACTGGCAACAAATAATATATACATAGGTGAATTATTTGGTCTAATTCACCGTTTTTTTAATGGAATAAAACCAATATTTCAACCTCATTGGATTTTCTAAACTTTAAAACAAACTTTTTTTAAGTTACGCAAACGATTCGCTGTTCACAATAGAAACTATGTAATAAAATTACAGCAAACACCCCAAAATAATACTTTTGATACCGAGATAGATTCAAAAAGAGGAAGCAATTAAAGATACAAATGCAATAACTTTATGAGCTGTTGAATTATCCAAGACGCAGGTAATAAAAGTTGTAATAAAACATTTTTGTTACCAATATAGGCAGACACTATTAAATAAACTTTATACGGGATGTCCCACAATATTATTAATACGAGGATAATTCAATAAAAACATATTTAGAGAGTATAAAATAGTGGTAATCCAACGAAGACAAAAAATCGAATGGGGACAAGTCGAGTCTGTGAGCTGGATGTTGTAAAACTTTCATTTCAATTGATCAACAGGATCTTGAATAGATTGAGTTACCTGGTTTTGAGTAATATCATGAAAAAAATAATGATCAATATTCAATTGGAAATCAATAAATACGATCAAAGGTTCCGTTGATATAGCGACGAAATCATGGCTAGTGATTATTTATTCGTTGTAAACTTAAATATAATAAATATTAAATTAGTTTTATGGGCCACCCTGTACTCCTTTTATCTGTATGCCAACAGCGAAGGTAGAAGAGTAACAAAACACAAGTTATATAAAGGTTTACAGTCTACTACGAATTCTGGTTTAGTAAACAATGTGTACTTTTCATCTTCTTGATTTATAACGTTTTTGTTTTATTTATTTGTTAACGCGGTGGCGCCTAGCAGCTCCCGAAATATTACTCGCAGCTAGTTTATGTTCTCTTTTATACTTTTATTATCTTCGTTTTTACTGTTTGTTAGTGCGATGTGTATGTAACATTTAATTGGACGATTCCGACTATTCCACACTACGAAAAATGTTTATCATCGCTTTCATAATAATTAAAATTTAAACGGGGTAATCTAATATTTGCTTCCATAATTTATTATTCACCTTTAATATCCTCCAAGTAAATTTCCTAACATCAGTAAAAAAATTATATAATTTGAAACTTTTTTTCAGTGTAACTTTGAGTGTTTGTTTATGAGATCGGACAGAAATGGCCGGAGAGAGATTCTTAAAATATTGATCGAGGGATTAAATCTGTTTCATTAAGGGACCTACTGGCCTAGTGCGAAGTCAGTCAGCGTCATTGAACTGCCACCCTCGTTCCTCTCAAAAAAGGGAAGGAAGCCAGTTGGGGCAGTTGAGGTAGAACATCCCTAAATAATTGGGATAGCAATCGCATTTTTAAAGATACATCAATTTGTAAAGACGTGTAATAGAAAATAAGGAAATCAAATCAAATAATTAAAATGTAACTGATTAGTAGAATACTATTAAAATATTTGACATCTATTATATTCTATGAATAGTAATAGAAATTAAATTTTATAAAACTGAGAATTATAAATTTTGGATATTATTCAATATACTTTATTACATTGAGGACTTCAACTATTTCACAACAAACTCGACGTACGTTTCGCGTACTTTATTATCATCATCATTTTTACATTTGTAAATTTCTATGCTTTCGCAATCTTCTACTATTAAAACTCAAAATTATCTAAATTTTATGTTATCTGTTATCGCTCTTAAGAAGCATATTCAGCAACACAGAGTTTTTCAGTTCCGCCATATCTTAAATGAGACAAATGGTCTTTAAATCTAATATCTACCGATCTTCTAGTTTGCCCAATATAATTCTTATCGCTGTTCTGCGTGACTAATTTCGTATATTTCATTTTTTTTTTTTAGAGGTGTCAATTGGTGTTTTAGGTTTCCAAATCTTTTTAAAATATTTTATGACTTACAAACTAATTTTAAATCTATGTTATTGAAAACGTCCTCATTAGATGAAGAACATCTTAAGTAAGGGCCTTGGACATCTTTCTTATAGCCCATTTTATTTTTTGGTCAAGAATGGTGGTGTTTTTATTATTGGATAAATATATGGATAGTATGGTTCTTAGGTTAAGATTAGTTTTCTTCAACTCCTGATGTTGACAACATAGTTAGCGAAACGAGCATTATGAGAAGTAGTTTAAGAATCGTGCAATATTTGCATTGCAATGTTTTTATTTTTACAATAGAGGTAATAGTATAACAAGTTTTAATATTTTGGTTTTGTATGAAAAACTAAAGTTGCCAATTATTTATTATAAAAGAGTACTTGGATCGATGAAAGAATGAAATTATTCTTTAATAATTGTATATTGCTTCGTGTACAAAGAGCCATATATGCTTTCATTAAATTAGAGTGGGCAATTTAGGAAATATATTAAAGTTCCTTTTAAAACACGAAATGTCTGTAATAACGGGGCCCCCTTAAGAAAGAAAAAACCCATCATCATTCAGGTATTCCTTAGGGAGACCGTAAAAGATTCATAATCCACGATTACGAATAAAAAAGCCATTTCTTTTGACAAAACGATTCTTTTGTTTTAGAATTACAATTGTGCCGTTGAGACGTAAAAGGGATTTTAGGGAAAGGAAATTAAGCTAATGCGATTTTAAAAGATTGTAAAGTGTGTTAGTTTTTATTAGAAGAAACAAATTAATAATTGTCGAGCATTGGAAAACAAATACTTGGGGAGTGCACTTTTAACTTTTCTAAAACAAATTCTAAAGTCTAATCTAACAAAAGTAATTAATGGAGGAGCAGAAGCAAAGACTTTAGAGCGCCTCAAACGAAAACAAATTGTTTAATCTCTTTGAATAATTTTCTGTTCGAATGAAAATGGAAGATTAGTTAAACATCAGTCGAAATACACCAAATTGAAAATATCTAAGGCCAAAGCCGATGATTGAAATGGGTGCATTTACAAATTATTTAATTTTCCGCCCTGAAGAGCAGATCCGCCAGATCTTAAGGCAGCTCCATTCGACTGTAACTAACTTCCAAATAACAACTGTAAGAACCTTAGATGTGCACAAGGAATTGTTTTGTCTTTTCCTTTGTCGATTTACTGATACATCTTCTATAAAGACTCGAATGGGAATATTGCCTTTAAAAAAAATAAGTTCTAAGATTCAAAAAAAACTTATTATAATCATAATAATACATCTTTAAGAACACACTTTCAGTAAAAATAAAATAATTCAGTTTAAATTTAAAATTTCCTGTATGATAAAAAATATTTTACAGAAATAAATTAGATTTATGTGTGATTTACAAAATATTTAAAAATATTTATATTTTATACAGAGTATCCGCAAAAATAATTAATATAATATAATTAATATTTGAATATTATGTATGTAGAACCTGCCATTTGAAACAAAATATTCTAATTTTTTCCATTCATGTCACAATTAATTATTTTAACTAATTTTATGTCACTATTATTTGTAACTTTGTTTCTATAACACTTTACGCACTTAAAAATTGTTTTCCTTTTTTAAGGTTATGAAAGTTCAATAAAAATTTAATTAATTGACAACGAAATACCTCTAAATGTTTTTTCAAACAACAGGAACAAATTAAAAACAATAAGAAGATCACTTTTCTTATTACAAATTAACATTTTTCCAGTTTGCCATTAATTGTACTGAAAATTTGAAAAAACTTGTCAAAAATCTGACGCAGTTTATAGCTTTGCTTTGACTAACATACTATTTTATGAAATTTTTTTAACAAAATATGGTA
Organism: Hermaeophaga mercurialis; assembly: GCA_951812935.1. Classification (NCBI taxonomy): domain Eukaryota; kingdom Metazoa; phylum Arthropoda; class Insecta; order Coleoptera; family Chrysomelidae; genus Hermaeophaga; species Hermaeophaga mercurialis. Next base: position 37,765,844 of record OX638360.1, on the reverse strand, counting down.
AACATTTTAATAGATTACTAATTGATAATGCTTAGATATTCTGAATTATTGTTATTTACAAAGACCTAATTAGTTTCTAAAAAAATTGATTATTTTTCTTTAAATTTTGTGTAACAAATCTTTGCAATATTAATTTTTTATAACAGAGGTTATTACATCTTTGTGAGTATATTTTTGAATTTCTGGGTATAATTATCAAATATCAGCAAAATTTTATACCAAACAATTTTTTTTGGTAATTTCAATTTAATTTAAAGTATTAATAATACATACAATAATACAAATTCTAATTTACAAGCATTAATTATTTTATTACATGTTTAATATTAAATGTACTTATACGAATCACTTTAACATATTTTATATTATTACACACACATTATTATTAAAAATGTTTCCTTTTGTCATTCTACTACATGAAAAATTATTAATATTTGTACAATTTTAATTAACTTTGGTTATTTATTGATAGATTCTATTTTATTATTCTTTTTGACTATATGAACCTGAACCTTCGGGCAATATATTTTAAATCTAAACTATATTATTCCAATATACAGATTTTAATGGAAGCACATCTTTCCTGGAATTCAAAAATTCACAGAGCTAAAGATATATCACTTTGACACAAGCCATAATTTCGTTATCTAAAGTGCAGTTTCTGAAAAGTACATCTGGTTAAAAACTGTTCACATATCCTTATCGTCTCCGAAATCGAGTAACATTCAGAGGAACTCCGCCCTCGGAGAGCTATAAAACGTCTGTTAAATGGCTTATACAAAAACCGCATAATGCAGAAATGATACATCTATGTTTATCTAAAAAATTCGATATTTGATTCCACCCCAAAAAGTTGGAAATTGAAAGGGGTCACGTGCTAGAACGCTGTTCTTTGTATTTCATGACTTTGAATTTTATCCCTATGATCCAAGTGAATATAGTTCGACAAATCAATAACTTGTTATTATCCCACACACCCAATAAAATTCCAGCTTAACTCGTCGCAATTTACTGAAATATTCGCAAAAGAAAGTGAAATAAATTCAACGTTTCTGCAAGTTAAAAATTGTACTCGTATTTATATTAAAGATAAAATTCAACGATATACTAAAATTCTTTAAAAACAACTCATTGACACTAAACAAACTTACACCAGACAAAACAATAGAAACAACAATGAAAGTCCTTCATATATGTGATTAGAAGAATAAGAACTTGATTTTTTGAAATAATTTGAAATAAAAAGAAAATGTTTGCTCATGTTAATGTATTATTTAAATCTATTGTATCCTTTTAGACCTGAAAATTACTTTTGAGAGTCGAAACTAGTCGTCTTAATATTACTTGATAATAAACACTGTGTGGTAAAGATTTGGAGTTTCTCTTGATTAAATAAAAAAATTTATTAATAAAAAAAGTGGAATGTTATTATTTTTTTAAATAATGATTAAGCAGGATTAGAACAGATTTTATCCGGGAAGTTTTCTATTTTCTATTTTTATAATTATTTCTAGTTTCTAAGTAAATATTAAAAAAGGAAATTACTTCAGGAAACCACAAACTGCTTGATAGAACCTACATCAACCATAACGAAAAACAAAACAATAATAATAATAATAATAATATTAATGAAATTATTTCTTGCTAGGAGCGCTATTCTCTTACATTCACAAACAAAAATGAGGGGTGGATCATATTTTATATTTGGTTAACGAATGAATCGAATGTCTTGTCTAAGCATACGGCACGTGTTTATGAGAAAATGTTTCTACAAAAAATATTAGTCTTTCATTTTGTTTGAAACATATTTTGTGTAAAACAACACGGCTCTCCTCGTACCCACGTTAAAATGTTTTTCTCTTCTTTTTATGAGAAATATTTACGCAGCCATTCAGAGGAAATTACTTTTTTTTATATCTAAATGCGAAACCATATAAATCAATTAATTAATTAATTAATTAAATGTTTAATCTGTTAATTAATGTTAAACATGTACTTTGTGGGTTTTTCATTTGTAGTCTAATAAATGAGGTATTTATCTTAAAGCCGTAAAACAAGTCTGCAAAAAATCTTTCATATTATCATCAAAGGTTAAAATCGTAGCAGTGGGAAACTGGAATATAATTTTTATTGAAAATTATATTGCCATTTACGCAATGGAGGTCCACCCTGTATACATTAAATAAACATTTTTTATTCTCTTGAAAAATATTTAAAAATGTATTGGAATAGTTTCTACAAACCGGAAAGTTAAAATATTTTAAATGAAAATTCTAATATCGAACCCTCTTGGCGAACTTCTGGAAGTCTAGAGATAAATCTTGTGTAAACTGAATTAATCAACACAGCCTCCACCCTGTATTGATAAATGACTAACAAATTGAAATTGAAATAAATGTGAAATGAGCAAAGATGTTGACTGTTTGCTTACATCAACTTGAATCGATTCCCGCAAGGGAATTCCAATTATAACAGTTAATTGTGCAAAGAGAGGGTTTCTTTGTTTCTGTGAGTTACATTAATTTAATTTAAACATAGAGGGGTGAATTTGGTTCCATACAACGCATCTATTATTAATTTTTATATATCCGTTGATATCTATTAAATATCCAAAAATTTTGTAACGGAATTGTAATCATATATATGTATAAAAAAAATTATATATTTCTCGGTATAAAATCAACATATGTACAAAAAGATTCTAATTTACAAGACTTATTTAAATTTAGAAAAACTAGATCGAAAAAATTTACAGCAATTTGATTCTAAACCCTAATTAGAAGTTTCATACAACGTGTTAACTCTGGGATACTGACTAATTTCAGTAAATGGTATTTAATTAAACTTAGAATTTAAATATTAAACATAACATCATATGCTTTTTTACATCATATTTTTATTTTAAATTATATTTTCAAACCAATTTAATATTGAAATATTAAATATACAGGGTGCGGCATTAGTGCGTCGAAGTACGATATATCCGTTATTAAACGAGATTATGTATATAATAACGAGGCGTTATGTATTTTTTTTAAATATATTAGTTAATAAAGAGTTAATACTTATTCAAACCCACTGTACATTATTTACAGTTTGGAATTATTAGAATGTTTCACAATGAACTTCTCTAGCTTTTGTAGAAACCTTAACAAACCTTAACAAACGCAAAAATAATTAAGAACCATGAAAAGCATTTAACAACCCTCTAATCCTTCTCTTTTACCCCTTTTTATCACAAAAGAAACAGTTCGCTAATAACATGAAATCTATCTGTTCCTCGAATGCGGGGATTAATGAATTTCATAAACACAAATTGAATGCGGAGAAAACCGCAAAACAATACTGGCTAATTTTAATGGTCGCTCTTTAATCCAAACCCCTTTCCGATGCCAAGAAAGGGGTGTGTACAGTTACAATTATGATTTCCTCACTAAATTACTACCATTTCCTGCTAATTAGGTGTGGTGTTACAAGAAGCAACTATATTTACCCAAATTAAGGAATTATTACTTGTTTGGTCTAAATATAATGCTCTGCTTACTTGCTTACAGAGTGAGTCAGTCCTACCAGACTAATTCATTTTAACTTTAAAATTAAAATAAGTTACATACTTTGATTATTAATATTATCTTATGTGAGTCCATAAAAATTTAGAATTTATTATATATTTTTTAACGCATTTGAAACCAGCATACAGCTAATAATAAAACAAACAGATAGATCTCCATCTCACTCTTATAGCAATTATCTCTTTCTTAAACCGCACACCTGTATATATTTTAAATTGACGTATAAAAAAATTGAAAAACCGAAAATCACGTAGACAATTTCTCACCCTCGATACATTTTAATATTTATTCGATTTTCAATGTTACATCATAATACATGTATGATTCCATCCTAAAATTTGAACCATAAAACAACTAAATTTTTTATATCAAGAAAGTTAGTCACTCGAACTTAAACAAAAACTAGAAATCGTAACAAAATCAGTCATCTAACACTGTGAATAAAAATTAGAAATGTTATGAGAAAGTACCAGTGAAATATTAAAATTTTCTTTTATCTTAAACGTAAATTAATTACTCATTTTTTAAAATACAGTTTTTCAGAGTTATATATATTTTAGGCTCATAATCAGTTTCATGAAATACAATTCATGCAACATTGTAAAAAAGCTTTTTAATTACTGTCGGAGTGTTGTTAATATATTCTTAAAAAATATATTTTTGTTTATATTTACTCTAGATGTATTTTATTATAAATATTAAATATGTATTCATTATAATGTTAAGATATGTCGATACCCGTGATGAATATAGAAAACAAATATTTTCGAATAGTTAAATTATTTTTAATTCGAAAAAAAATGTGAGGACAAGATATTTCTTAAAGATTAATAACACCAAACAAAAGTAAAGAATTATAAAAAGTAATTTTTTAGTCGAACTCCTAAGCTATAACACATATTTCAAGACAGATGTTGCCAAAAATTACGTTCCGGAGGGTAGTAAAAAATATTATTTCAAATTGGGGTCGAGATTACCTTACCGCAAAAAGCAAAACTAAATTAAAAGTTGATGCCCCACAACTTTTTCGAACTATGTAAATTAAAAGTTATGGGATGTTTTGCCCACCTTTATCTCTTGTATTCGCGAGACGAGGCATGCATTCATTTCTAATATTAAATCTCCGTTTAGACATTTTGTTCGCCAATGCCTGGTGTTTTTAGTCGAGATATTGCTGATATTAAAAGTCGAATAACATACCGTGTTTTGGGTTTTTAATAAATCTCCTACACAGGGACTGACTAAGATATTTTTTTTATATTTTTAATATAGATTTAAATTCACGCAGCAGAGCAGAAAGAAGTTACCTACTTTAACTGGGATAATTTAAAATACTGGTTCAACAAAACAAAATAGCTCACGAGAACTTCTTACAAAAAACTTGGAAACAATGTTGTTCTCTCTGAAAAATTCACAAAAACTATGTTTTTGTTTAATAATTTACAAAATATTTTTTTCGTTCAAAATTTGAAAAAAAGAAGGTTTTCTCTAAAAAATTTAAAAAACACTGAGATTTTTATTACAAAATTTAAAAAATGCACTCTATACACACACACACATACAATTTAAAAAAGTAGATTTTTTTCTATTTGGAAAAAAATTCGAAAAAATATAACAATTTATTTAAAAAAATCGGGATTTTCGTTGAAATTATTTGGAAAAATCGAAAAAAATTTGAAACTGAGTTTTACATATAACCAAAATTTCAAAGAAACTTATTTCTTCTCCATGAAAATATTTCGAAAACTGGGATTTTCAAAAAAAAAAAATAAAAAACTAAATATATTTTCTAAAAAATTTGGAAATAACTGAATTTAAAAATATTTCTTACTATTTGAAAAAATGAAAACATTAAATTTTCTTCGCATCTTTCAAAAATTCAGGATTTTCATTGAAATTATTTAAGAAAAAAACGGGACATACTAATTTAAAAATTGGTATTCAAAAATTTGGAAACCGGGATCTTGGAAACACTGAATTTTTTTTAGTTAAATAAAGATAAAGAATTCCTATTAAAAATGTTTAAAAACTTTTTCCTCTTTCTTCTGTATTAAAATTTAAAAGAAAATGACTGACTGTCTGTTCTATTTGGAAAAAGGACTTTTTTCTTAAAAGAAAAAGAAAGCTTGGTAGAAAATTTAATTTTAGTCCTAAAAAATTTCTTAAAAACTTGACACACCGTGATATTCTTTAAAAAATTTGAAATATTTGAAAAATTAGTATTTTCTTTAAAAATAGTCGAAAAACCGAGTATTTCTATGACAAAATAATTTTTTTACTCAAAAAAAATTAAAAAAATGTGTATACACTAATAGGATTTTTCAGGGAAAACTAAGAGAATATTTAAAAGAAATAATAAAATATGATAAAATGCCAGAAGAAGAATCAAGTTTCAATTACAACAATTACAGAGGTAAAATATTAACAAAAATATCAGGAGACTACTAGAAAAAAAGGTGAGAACAAAGTTGAAATAATCTCTGAAGACTGAAAAAGTTTGAATCTAATGTAAATAAAAAATGAAAAAGACTAATCTGTTAAAATTGTCAGATAAGACCTTTCACATTTACTTCGTCAATATATTCTTTTTCAAATAATAATGAGTTAATAATACCTACTTACTAGATTTTTTATATATGACTTGTTCTATCTATACGCCTCAATGAGTGTAATACTAAGAATTACCTAATACCTAATTTACATATTTATTAGTTATTTAAAATAAAATAGCAGAACCAAATGCGATTTTAATATAATATAAAATAAAGCACTGATTGATCAACGTCAGCCATTATGTATATATGATTATATGAAACGCGCATAAATATGTAAATTCTTCTTATACTGATCATTTCCTAGGGGTGCACAGCAGATTTAAAACGGTTAAAAATATATCGAAGACGTAGTCAAAAAAGAACCGATCAATCAAAGTCTGAGGCTAAAGCTTATTTCTGCGCCGCGCTTAAATTCGAAAGATTATTAAGGGGTGGCGAAAAAGCAACAATTAGACTATTTAAACAACGTGCAAGCATTAGCATTAGAAATGGTTACCGATGCGCAAAACTTCCGACAGATCGATCATAACTTGTCATACGAATAAAGGCTCGTTCACACCTGGATTTAATTTTGAAAAAAAGTTCATTGAGAAGGGCTTGTTCTAATAAAAACAAAAAATAAGTCGTACATTTCGTAAGCATTTTTATTAAAATATGTTCATAGAATCCAATATTATGTTTTTTTTTCAACTGTAAATTCCAACTTTTTTTAAATTTTATGTCAACAAAACTTTCATTGAAAACAACTTTTTCTAATAAAAGTAAAAAAAGACTTGTTCATTTCGCAAATAGTTTTATGCAAATATGCTCCTAGATTCTAATGTTTTGTTTTTTTAACAATTTTGAATTCCAACTTAATCTCATTTTAATTTTATATAAAATTTCATTGAGAAGGGCTTGTTCTAATAAAAACAAAAAACGAGTTGTACACTTCGTAAGCATTTTTATTAAAAGATGTCCATAAAATTCAATATTTGGTTTTTTGTTAATTTTAATTAAGTAAAATTAAATTAAATTTTAAATTCCCACTTAATCTTTAATTTTATGTAATTAAAATTTTGACATTTCTTTGGCCTACTTCAAATTGTCATCTTTACAATTATTGTTTATTGTCTATTATTGTCTGTAATTATTATCTCATTTTGCTACTCATTATAGATTCTTTTATTTTAATTCCTTTCTTATTAATTTTTCGTTTCCCACAATTCATTAATTAAATATTCATATTTGATACTTCTGACTAAAAGCCTAAAAACCTATAAAATAATTTTCCTTTACTATTTCTTATATTTACCTACTTTTTTTAAAAAGGATTTTCTTTTTTCTCTCTTTTCTACTTTTATCTATTACTTTGATTTTATATTCAAGTTTTTTTAATTTTCCTGTGAAAATTCTTTATTTATTTTATTTTTTCTAGCAATCAAATTTTTAGTGTTTATCAAAACACCATAGACTTGCCCTAAAAAACACAACATTGTTATAAATCTTCAAAAAGTAAATACTACACGAAAATGTTTAAAATTAAATATAGAGAATTCTGTTAATGTGTCAATGTAACGAATTAGTAAAATATTATATTTAAAATAAACAATGTAATTCGGTTAAACTGTAGTTGTCAAATAATATTAAGAACCTTGGAAAGTATTCAAAATTATAAAATTAAATTATTCCATTGTGCTATGAGCATACTATTTTAAAATATAAACAAATTTTTCCAAATTTGTATTGAAATTATACTTAAATATAAGCAAGCCGTTTTTTCGGAAAAATTATATCACAAAAGATAGGGATAATAATTAGATAAAAGAAGATTTGATACATTTTTTTTTGTAGAATTTGAATATACTACTAAATATATATTTTTTTAAGAAAAGCAAACCTTGTATTTTCGAAAATATTTTTAAACTGTACTTTTCATCTATATGGGGTTAAATATAAGAGACGCAAAACACCCGGTATATTAATGATATCATAACTCAAATTGTTTTAAATAAACATTCAAGATTAAATTTGTCCTGTCTAAAATATTTTTTTAAACGGGCCACCCGGTAAATAAACATATAAAAATTAATTTTTCTGCTCCAACTATTTTCATTCTTATGAGAATCCATATTTTCCAACAAAAAAAAGTCCTTGATATGTCAAAATCGTTTTTATGATTTAATTAATTTGCTTTCGCTATTAATATTCTCGAGTTATTTACATACAAGTTACATCTTAGCACTAAAATTTTCTTGAAGGTTAAGACACACCCCTAATCACTTTTCATTATTATAAACACGGAATTTTATTTCTAAAACATTTCGTACCAGAATAAGTAAATTTAATACATGTGTATTTTATTAATTCAATAAATTAAGTTAAATATTTATATTTTAAAAATATTAAGTTGAGTGCTATATTTTCTTTATTTATTATTTAAATCAACTCTTTATTCTTACAATAATTAATAGGTATAAGAATTACTCTGGATAAACAAATAGTTATTAATTATATGCTTGTTAAAGTACACCGGTATCTTTTGGAATTAAAAATTTTTGAATTGAGATTAATGATATCTAATTACAATCTTATTTCTTTAGAGAATTAATAACTTAATATTTATTACGTCACACCTTTAAGGGAAAGGTAATTAAGTAATTAACCACTTAAACTAAATGAGTATATTTTTATTATTAAAGTTAGTACTCTACTTTAAATTCCTAATTATTAGAGTATATTTATTTTTTTAATATTCCAAAAACTCACTAATATTTTTAATTGCACTAATACCCATATCATTAATTTGAAATGTTAATTTTTAATATCTTTATATCACATTATTATGATTTATTGCACATTCTAGAAAAATTTAATACCTGTTCTCTTCTCTATCTTTATTAGAGCATTTTCAGTGATACAATATTACTATTTAATTGGAGTATTAAGATTTTTATCGAAATAAAAAAACTATGTAAAACAAATTAAGATAAATTAGTTAACATTGTATTCGGAATTTTAATCACAAAAATAATTTTACATAATAGAATGAGCGGGCCATAAACTACGATAGATTCGAGTTTCCTGCGTTAATCATTAACATTTCGGAATAAATTAGACAAATTAGTTTTTTAAACCAAATTATTCATTCTTAATTTTTTTTAATAATACCCACATCTTAATAATGCGTCGATAATAACTTAGTTTCATCTGTTTCTTATCTACAAAAATCCTCTTCAGTGCAATAAAAAAAATCTCTATTACCGCCAATATTTTTGTGAAATAATATACAGGGTGGTCCAAAATTGTCGAGCAATACTTCTAGGGGTGATAGTTCACCTAAAAATAAAGGAACCATTTTATATACACTTTTTTCGAAAGGTTAGAAATAAGGGAGGTAAAAACCTCTAAAATTGTATAAAAAAATGTTTTTCTTAAATATCTTGAAAACGAATTCGAAAAAAAAAATAATTTTCTAGTCATAGAAGCTTTGCATAAAGATATTGAATTTTATGTTATGAGTCATTTCATCCCTTCTGATTAAGGAGTAGTTTTTGGCGATATCCTGATTAAGTCATTTTTTTTAAATACTTAAGTATTACAAAAACATTGTTTAACACTTACTTATTTAAAAAAATAAGATGTAATCAGTGGTATTTATCGCCAAAAATTACTCCTTAATCAGAAGGGATGAAATGACAAATTATATAAACTTAAGTATAATTAGAATTTTTCTGTCAATTTCAAGATATTTAAAAAAAAATTATTCGTTTACAATTTTAGAGACCTTTTTTTAGAGACCTTTATGTCCCTTATTATTGAGCTTTCGAAAAAAACGTACATAAAAAGGTACTTTTATTTTTATGTGAACTATCACCCCTAGAAGTATCGTTCGCTAATTTTGGACCGCCCTGTATATTAATCCTTCTTTAGCAACCTCTTTTCAAGAAATTATTGTTTTTTAGTATTTGCAAATTGCATGTCAACTTATACGTTTGTTTGTTAAGAGTACTTTTTTTAATTTTTAATACTTACGTATTTAAAAAATATATAACGTAGGCAGTGGTATTTACTGCCAAAAATTACTGTTTAATCAGAAGGGATGAAATAACTAATAACATAAAATTAAGTAAGTGTTTTACTAATTACACAACTTTGATTTTATCTTTAATATTTTTGACCTTTTATTTGCTAGGGTTTTATTACGTTCAATTCAGTTTTTCATTCATATTGCAATTTTTTAGATGGGGTTGACATACAGTTATAAATAAAACTATGTGAATGGGGTAGTTTAAGTCCACAATACATCTGTTATCCTCTCTATTCTAAGAGATTATATAAGTACAGCGCTTGAAGGGTTACAGCCCTTTAAAACTATAAGAGGGTGTATTATGCTGTAGAATATCTGAAAATAATTTTTGTATTATGTATAGGGTTCTTCATAAAATTGACATTTATATGTACTGAACTTATTTGACAAATTTACTAATTATAAGTGTTGACGATAACTCAAAAATAGTCGAATTAGTTGGTTTTTTTAAAGAGTTTGACTTGAAGGTAAATTGTATTAGAATTTGAAAATGCGGGTTTCACAAACGAAATCGCCGTAATTGATGTAAATAATAAAGTTATCTTTTAATAATCTCTTCCATTTCATCTTCAAAGGTGCATTAAGGGCGCCGAAAGTAAAGGGAACATCGGCCAAAGCGATTCGAATGAAATTTCACACAAATTTAAATTGCGGTTAACAAGTTTTTCGAAATTAAGAAGCTATTTCGTGGCGGAACAAGAATAATAAGCTGGAATTGCGCTTTTCGAACAAACTCCAGCCCCATTCCCTTTCCATCTTTCAAACCATTTCAGTTCAAAGGAAAGTGCTTTCCTAATTTCTATCAATTAAGAAAATGGAGTTGTGTTTAAACATCTTACGAATTCCGACCAATTTATAATTTCAACTCACTAACTTTAACTTTCGAATTTGGTATTTTGTATTTTAAATGCAATATGGGTAGATGGGGAGAGAACGAATAAGTCAAAGAGACTCTCATATTTTTATAGATTTAATATTAAATTTATGTCAGATCAAGCAAGGTACATTTTGAAATTAAAAATGACATCGCTACTGTTTCTATTAGGTTACAATAGTTTAGATTATATTAGATATTAGATTAGGTTAAGTTAGGTTAGATCATGTTAGGTCAGGTCAGGTTAGGTTATATTAGGTCAGATTAGATTAGGTTATGTTATGTTAGGTTAGGTTAGGTTAGGTTATGTTAGGTCAGATTAGATTAAGTTATGTTATGTTAGGTTAGGTTTGTATTCAATATCAGTGGGAAATCAGTGAGAATTGTGTGACGAGGAATTTTGTATAGGGGGTAATTATTTCGGGGGATTTTTTCAGGGGGTAATTTTTGTCATAAAAGATTGTACTCATTATCGTTTTGAGTTTTTCTTTAGAATATGTTAATAATTACATAATTTCATACATTACATTTCTATTAAAATAAAAATCAGTTAACCAACCTCTCAGCCAATCACTCATTTTATAAGTTTTTTGAACTTATTTTTCTCTATGTTATAAATAAAAATATGGAAGACCATTACTTTTAACTGAACTCCATACAGCGAATTTCTGCTATTTTCTATTTTCTTTGTACAAAAAATTATGACCAAATCCAAATTGAAATTTCGGAATTTGATAAGAACTACTCAAATATTTACATGAAGAAATTGTAAATTGTACATTTTTTAATGAAACATTTGAATTGTCAAAAATGGACAACATTTTTTATTTTATATACCAATACAACAATACTTAATAAATTAAGAAATTTATTCGAATGTCATTAATACTACTTTTGACAATAATACTTAGACATAATTAATATGGGTGAATAGATATTTAAAAGACCTTTCAATTGATGTATTGCAAGACACACTTTTCTATTTAAAAATTTGATTGATGACGTCATCACGCTCACAGAGATGACGTCAAAAATAAAAAAAGCGATCTGACGAAGCGTCCATTTTAAAATAAAAATCGACGGGTCTCAGGATTATCCCCTAAAATCGCCGATTTACGAAATAATGAATTTATTCCTTTCATTTGGACTATACTGTATATAAATGCAATGAAAGAAATATGCACCGAATATGGCGAATGAATTTCGATACATAATGAAATGCAGAATTAGAAACCTCCAAGACTTCCTCTTTATATTCACTTATTTAAAAAAAAATATTTTATGAAAACTTTCTGTTTAAAAATAGAAACATTATGGTTTATAATCTGTTCTCCACTACATATTTGTTTCGGTGGTACCTATTTTCGGTTCCTGTATATTTTATGTGATGTCTGTTCTCTGTACTTGTCATATGGCACCCCAAATAACGACTTAACGATAAGAGTTTTAAAAACCGACACTTGAATTTTAAAAAATATATGGCGTCTACCCTAACACGTGTTAGATATGATTCAGAATTGATTTCTGTAATAAAGCACTAACCGTGTCTATGTAGACTACTGGTGTTTTACAAATTTTATTACTTTTTATGGTCTACCAGGAACGGCCTCAATCCAAAATATTCATTATAAAAACAACAACAACAATAATAATAATAATAATAATAATAATAATAATAAAAAGGTCTTTATTAGAGATTTCTTCCCCTTTTATATTCTAAACAATAAAAGAAGATTAATAAATAACAAACATCAAATTATCCATAAAATATTGTAAAGAATAAAGAACAGTGATTGAGATCAAAAAAAGAATGAATGAATTAAGAAAAGTAATAAATATTAAATACGAGATTTTGTAAATGTTGTTTCTTTCTCTCTTTTTGTTGTAGTTGGGTTACATAAAAATTTATAATTGTTCAGCAAAATAACATTTATCAAAATTATATTATTACTATATATTTTTATGAGATTCGCCTTTAAAAAAATTATTATTTAATCCTTGTAGTGATATGTTATTCTTGGAAATGAAATTTCTGATTTGAGTTTAAATTAAAATTTATTAAAGAAAAGTAAATTAAATTATGGGCAATTATTTAGTATACAAATTAAATTGTGAAATATGGAAATTTAATTCAAATATAAACTAAAATTAGATTCATATGTAAACAAAAATTAAACATGAAAACATTTTCCTTTCTCAGGGTAGATCCCTGCAGTTCGTTAAATCAACAGATATTCTTATATAAATATAACTTACACATAAAAATAGATTTTGAAATAATTTATATTAATTAATTTTTAATGTTTGTAATACAAAAATACCAAACTAAAGATGCGCACAGTTCCTTTCTTTTGCTTAGTTGAGTGGTGAAATCTTTTAAATATTTAAGTTATACACAAAATTATTTTAAGTTATGTTTACTTGAGTTTATGTTTTACATAATCCAAACTTTTTAATCAAAAAGACTAAAGGTTAACTTAAGGAGCAATATTTCGTGTAGATAACCCAAATTTCAAGAGAGATGGTTAAAATTTTGCATATAAACGGTTATTTGCAAAAAATTTAGAAAATTTTTACAGTTTAGCGAATGAATTTATTGATAAATTAATACATTTCAATTTCTTGAATAGGGATTATAAAGCGTGTTTTTCGTAAACCATCCAATTATAATGAAAATTCAAACTTTATAATTCAGGCTGAATACAATAAACCTTATCATTTATTCTTCTTATTTAAAAGTTCATCAAATATAAGAGACAGTATATAATTTCTGAAACAATTTTTTCCTAATTTTAATATTTTTAAAAATAACTCTACAAAGACAAAAAATATATTTTGTTGAAAAAAAAACAATACACTATTTCTCATATTTGTCGTGATATAAGACTTAAAATGTTGAAATTAGAATTAGAATTAAATTTATGTACTATGCAAAAACTAAATTTAACAATAGAGCTTTTGGCATAAATTTTATATCAAGATTACTTTTAATTTAATATATATAAATTTATGATGTTTATTCAGAAAACATTAGGTCAAAGAAAAATTTCAAAATTATTAAATTCTGGTTAAAAATTCTTAATAATATCTTTGTAGTTTATTATTTTGAATCATTTGTAATCTTTTTTGATTTATACCTAAGAGAATAGGTTATATTTTCCGTTTCCATATTATTTTTTATTTCGTTTTTTGGGTAATGTAAATCCGGACATAAATTCGTTGCAATTTGCTGTGCTTTCTCGCACTATTATTGACCCTAGTTACCTTCACCTGGAAATTAATAAATTTCTTATAAAATATCCGGTACGCTAAATATTTTCACATAATTTTGTTGTTTAATTGTTGATAAAAAATTCACATTTTTAAATAAATATTATACTATTTGTCATTTTTACCTGTTAAAGCAGAAACTTTTTTAAATCTATACTTAATAAGCCACGTTCTGCCTCTTTCTGGGCGAATTTTAATATAAATTGATACAATTTTTTGTGTTTGTGAACAAAAAAATTTTTTTTTAGTTGCAATTAATTTATTTATTACAGATTTACATGTTTTCAAATATTTTAGTAATTATTTGCTTTAATAAAGGAAATAAGTCAAATATTTCCAATTAATGTTAAAAAAATCTTTGAGCAGAAAATAAATCTTATGCAGTTAGTGTGTTTCTTAAAATATTAAATTCACGTTATTCTTCAAAATATTATGACAAATTTTACCATTCATTTCTATTAGTAAAATAATCATTTCTGAAGTCGTTTCTAATAAAAACCCATTGAAATATTTAATAAACATGACATATTTCTTCAAAAACCTAATAACTACTATTTTGTACTTATGATTAATGATTAGACACTATTATTAACTTATTTCCGAATAAAATTAAAACAATAAACTTAAGAATATTTGAAATTGCTTTCTAATTTTTTATATTTCTTCTTATTTAAAAAAAAGCAATGAAATACTAAAGAGTTACAGAAATGGTGCAAAAAATTTGATTTTGGATTTTAAATAATTTTTTTTTATCATATTCATTAAATTTTTACCATTAAATTAATATGCAGCTAGAAATAAAATATCTGATTAAAGTTAGTTACTGACATTAAATTTTCGAAAATGTATAATAACAAACACACACTTAAAATTTTGGCAAAACTGCCTCAAGAAATATTCAAGTAATATAGCAATTTTTTTGTACTAGCAGCTTTTTCTACAGAAAATGAATTTTGGAGCTCCTCTGTAGATTTTTGTGTTTGAAATTGGATTTAGTCGTATCAACCCTGAAATGCAATTTATATTCGTTATTTCTCCTTAATCGAATAAACTTTGTTTTAAATGTGTAACGTAATTTACAAAACAGATGACAATAATAACCGTTTCATTTAAATAGCACTTAATAATTTTGCTATTAAGATCAACATAGGAAATATGGTTTATGTAATAATCCAAGTTTATATTTTAAGTTGTTCTCTGCAGTCATATTTATATGTCTTATTAACTAACACGTTTCCGTTAGAGTTTATTTACATTGTTTTGAATGAAAACAGAATAAACTCGGGATTAGTTGATACTAATATTTCTTAAGAAGAATTTTTTATGACGCTGGATGTTATTCAGATTTTATATATACTGGTATTCGTTTGTAGCTATGAGTACGTAGGTTATTATTAAAATATTACATCAAAATAAACTTTTCCGAACATATGACACAAAAACGCGTAACCCAACTTTACCAGTGCAGTAGACCACAAAAAGTTACACATACACTTAGGAAAAAATAAAATAAAATGCCAAAGCGAGTAAGACTGTCCAAAAAAATATTTTTTATCTGCAAAATTTATATGATTAACTCATATGATATGTCAGTTTTCGGTAGATAATAAAATTTTACAGAATATATGTTAAATTAAATTTAATTTTTTTACTCTAATTTTAGTTATATGTATTTTGAATTTTTATTTTTAAATATTATTGTTAGCTTAAACTTTATTCCAAAATCCAATTCGATTACAATATATCTATATGTATACACAACCAAATTCTTTGCTGATCAATTGTTGTATTGGGAATCCAGTAATTAGAAAATAAACTCTTTAAAATTATTCCAAGCTTTCAGAAAATCTTCAGGAAAAATTTTCAGTAGTTTTTTCTATTTAGATGCATATATTTCCTATTTTTTGTACGTATTATTTTTGCTCTCATTATTTTTTTAAGCAATTATCGTTCATTCGAATAAATAAAGCGCTATTTTTTAGTTACTCATTTTCCATTTTATCTGTTATTGATTGTTTTTTTATTATATAGTAGCGTTTTAATTGTTACCTAATCAGTCTTCATTTTACCCATAGAATTACACCCACAATCTACCAACTAAAAAAATAAAGTAGTTCATTAAATGATTTCATTTCACAATTCATTTTGTTTGCTAATTATCAAAGTTCTTTTTACCACCAATATTTTAAAAAATAAATCATGAATAAATATCTTTTTTTTTTAATTTTCGGTACGCTTATGGCGTTCACTTTGCTTATTCTACAGAAACGTATTCGGTGTTGAGTGAAGGATCACAGATAATGTTGTTTATGTAAAGATTTTACTAAAATATTAAATTCTATTCTCTGTTACATCACGTACCGTACCGTGTGAATTCGTAGACCGTAATTTCATCTGTTAAATATTCATTTCAAAAGGAAACAAACAGTTTGATGAATGTATTAGTTCAAGTGCTTTCAAAGATATTTGGCCACTTGACTTTCGAATTCATCCCTTTCAAAATGTGCCCTTAAGATATTTTAAGTGTGGCGCCTAAAGAACAAAGATATCTATATTCTACAAGTTTCATAAAAATATTTTAAAACATTTCAGTTTCCTTGAAGATTAATAATTGTTGTAGATATTTGTGGAGGAAATGAGTTACGTGAAAGGGTTAACTAGGGGATAATCTGCAAAGACACACTTATTCACGCGACCCGATTTGAATTCTGTGAATTTGCCACAAACACAACTCAAAGACCTTCTTAAAGGGAGGGATATAATCGTTCAATCGGGTGGATTTTACTGGAAACAAATAATTGGGAATTCGTCCACTTTGACTATGAAGCCAACAACAAAAATGTATTTATTATATATTGTAATAGTATTTATATGTTGGGGTAACAATTTTTTTAATTTTTTTAAAATAAATATGCATTAAATTATTTAGCGCTAAAATAAATAAAAAAATATTTATAAACAGAAAAATCACAATTTTAAAATAAAAATTAACCCTTTTCTCGAAGTCCTGCAAGAAAAATTATTATTAGTTGCAACAAATTACAATCGATTCATAAATTGTTGAATTCCGTTTTAGACTTAATCCAACAATAATAATATAATTTATTTTTAATTTTCATTCAAAAAATATCTTACTTTATTCCGAAATGCAAAAATAATCTTAATATACTATTGATATGAACTAGCCAAATAACATCAGTTAAAATCCATTATATGTATAGTAATTTTAATTAATGATTCTTAGTCAAACCATTGCTTAACATTAAAGTTAAATGAATATATAATATACTTTTAATATAAATTTTTCCCTGTCTTTCATTATAAGTTTTAAAAAGATTGATCATTTCGATTGTTCGTTCGATTAACTTTGAAATTTTCTAATTACGTTAATGTCATGTTATTTTGTATTTTCTAGTAAAAATGTATTCTTATTATTAAATTTTATTTACTGTTAACTTGTTTGAATCAATTATATATTTATAAATAAATTTTATTTTTAGTTATTGCTAGATCAAAATTCCATTGAATTATAATCCCGATAACTAAACGAAATATTTTATTGACATATTAAAATTTCCAAATTATTTTATGATATAATAAATACACAATTTAACATACTAATTCAATTAAAAAATAATAATTTTAAACAAAATACACCATATTTTAATAAGATCTTCTTACAATATTTAGTATTTAGTATATACAATTGTGAATCCTAACTTGTGACCTTAACAATGTCCTGTGCTAAAACAACTGCTTTAACTCTAGAAACTCATCTAAGAACTATTCTCTGGAGGGGAGTTGGCTTCATTTCCACTCTCCATGCCTCTTCCAGTGAACCACACGAATTCGAAATACATCTCTACATCCATTATGGGTCTTCATTAGACTTTATAAATTAATTATAATGTCTGATTAACTCTCCCCACAATAAGTGTAATACGATGAACCATATTCCAGTTCTCTCGTTCTTGATTTCAAAGCAAAGCAACTTAATATCGTTTCGTACAGAGTACTAGAAATATCGGAATCATTTCAGACCATCAGACGTATTTTAAATGAATTATTTAGTTGGATTTTAGGGTAGAAGATCCATTAAAGGTTTCATGGCTGCTTGAGTTTTTGAGTTTATTTATTTATATTATTAATTTTAAAAATAAATGAAAATGAGTTAAATCGCTAAGAACTTTGGAAGATGTGCTTTACTTGAATAAATAATAATATATTGTACTAGGATTTTTGTAATAGAAGAATTTGAAAATTCAATGTGAGAAAATAATATTTCGTATGGTTGTCGGGAATTCAGTATAATTTCATTTTGATCTAGCAGTAATTAAAAATAAACTTTATTTTAAATGAATATTATTATATTAATTGCTTGAAACAAACTAACAATAAATAAAATTTAACAATACAAATACATTTTAATGAGAAAATACAAAATAGAATGACATTGTTATAATTAGAAAATTTCAAGGTTAATCGAACGAATAATCTAAATGACCAATCTTTTTAAATCTACATTAGAAATATGTTATATATTCACTTAACTTTTAATATGAAACAACGATTTGACTAGAAATAGAAAATAAATGAAAATTATACTATATAATAAATTTTAACATTATGATATTTGGCTAGTCCATATCAATAACATGAGAAGTTTATTTTCAATTTCATAATAAAGCTAAATAATTTTTTGACAAAAATTAAATATAAATTACAACGGAATTGTAATAAATTATGAATAAATTAAAGATATTGGAGTTTTTTAAACACAAATACATGATTTTGAATAATTAAGCAAATTTTAATATTGCATGTTTATGAAAGAAGAAAGATGGAGCTTTCTAAATTATTTTTTGTGAGCAATCATGTGTTTAATATACAATAAATTTTTGGAGGACTGTGAGCCGGAAAACAAACAAATTATTTTTCAGAAAGAGTTACGACTTGAATTTGGTGTTATCAAAGGTTGAAAACCGTCGTTGTAATTAAAAAGCAAGGTAATAATTACATTTTGGAATTCTTCTAAAAAGTATTGTATATAACCTAAAAAAATGAAAATTTTCCATGATGACTATTTTAAGTGTAAGTTTCCTTATAAAAGATGGATAATTAATTACCTACGTCTCCTTCGGAATGTATGTTTATTATTGTGAACAAAATTATTTTAATATCTAACCAGTACTTAAAATAGAACCTAGAATTTGGACAAGTTTTCAAAAATTAGTGCAGATAATACTTACATGCAACATTATGTATCTGCCGAACTCTTTGTAAAAAGAGAAAGGTGTTAGTGCTCCATATTAAATAATTGTTGTGTATAATTTGTATTTTCATCATGAATAAGAAGGGATTAGATTCCACATGACTTTAAATAATTTGGCTTTGGCTTCAGACCGGTGCATAGAAGGGATAAGAACCTAAATGTTAATTTACATTTTTATTCTACTACCTATAAAATTTTTAGAGACTATTTTTTTAATTATTATTAAATATAAAACATAAAATTAATTATAAGGGTTAATCGATCGTAATTTGTTGCAACCAATAATAGTTTTTCTTGCAGAACTCACCTTTAAAAAGGGTCAATTTATAGGTAATTATGATGATTTAACCCCAAAATACTATTACAATTGATTTCATTTAGATACACCCTTAGCAATTTATTGAATAACTTAAGTCTGGCAGGTGGGTTGTTTCCACCTTCAATTAAAAAGCAGTTGTTCATGTATCTACTTTAATTTAATAACAACACAAAACCTAAAATGGATATCGAAGACTAAATTTATATTTGATATTGGATGAATATCAGAAAAAATATTCCGCTGCCAAATTTCTAGACTAAACAAAAATCGATATTTATTTGGTAAAAGGACAATTTTCTTAGTCTTCTGCATGGGATTGCATTACCGAAGTTTCAAAATATACGCCAATATTTCCCAAAAGTAATGTGAAAATGGGAAGTAGTAGATAGAGGAAGGGCGTGAAAAGCGCGAGCGGCAACTCGGCTCAAATACATTTTTAAAACCTTCCACCCTTTTTTGAGGCTGATGAATATGTAATGGCATTAATTAAAGATGTACACAGCGCCACCTGCGACCACCACAGGTATTACCAGAGAAGTAATTACAGAAATTTCATAATTTCTTCACGGGGTTAAAGAAAATGGTTCTTTTAATTTCTGTGCCGGTAGAAAATATTTTTTTTTATTTTTGGTTGCAGGTTTCAAATACCTTTATGTGAAGAACAGGTGAAACAGCGGTTCTCTTGTTAAAACAAAACTAAGAAAAATCCAGGAGAATACAGCTTAATA
Organism: Hermaeophaga mercurialis; assembly: GCA_951812935.1. Lineage (NCBI taxonomy): Eukaryota > Metazoa > Arthropoda > Insecta > Coleoptera > Chrysomelidae > Hermaeophaga > Hermaeophaga mercurialis. The sequence goes on along the minus strand of OX638360.1, from coordinate 37,745,185 downwards.
TTTATAAATTTGTATTCAATTGTGAAATTTTATCGAGTTCATAACTTTGAAGAAATTATTAAGATTCGAAGAGTATATTTTGACTTTTGATACATTTTTTTATTTTTTAGATACTTTAGAGTGATAATTTTAGAGTTAAGTCTTTTAGAGCAAAAATATTACTTTTTAGTTGTATTTCTTTTATTCTAAGAGAAAAATGGTGGTTATTAGTCCATAACAACTTTATAAGCAATATTTTAAAATTTTTGAGTTGTTTAGAGCAGAACGAAAATAGAGCAATTTTCTTAAAAATCTTTTTTTTTGGCCTTCGCTGTAGAAATTTTAACATTTGATTTATTTACAACGAATTTAGAAACAAAAGTACTTGTTCAGAGAGTTTGGTGTGAAAATTAATCAATTTTGAATTATTAACGCGATAATTTTTTATTTGTAATTTATTTATAGCGATATCAGAATCCTTCAGTTGTTCTAATTATAAGGTTTGAACTTGTTTAGAGCAAGTTCAGAACGAAAATTGAACAATTTTCTTGAAAAGCTTTTGAGCCATCGCGGAGAAAATTTTAGCGGGTTTCTTTAAAGTCAAATAAATATATGTGTTAATTTTCATTTTTGAGATTTTTAGAGCGATTAAAATTCAAATATAAAGAGAATTCAAAGCGAAAAGTGAACAATTGTTTTGCAAAATTATAAATTTCAAAGACATTTCAAAAGCAACGATTTAAAACTTCAACTTTAAAACAAACCATTTCGATTTTTTCTGATGACTTTAAGAGCGAGTTCGGAGAAAACATTTAAAATTTTAAACGAAAATGAAACTCCATTAAATAAATTAAAACAAAATTTTTGCTAATATGCAAAAAAACAATAATATTGCTAAACTTGAAATAGCAGGAAAACAATACGATTTTGAGAAAGTGAGATAATTTAATTATTTAGGGGTGACAATGGAAGAGAAGCAAATAAAATACAAGAAAAATAACGAAAGGAACAGAATGTATCGGAGCTTTGTTGCACATATTAAAATTGAAAAAATTCTCAAAAAATATATCGCTGGAAGAAGATAAAAAAAATCTGGGAAAGGGGAACAAATAACGAAATAATACAATTGTATAATGAACTCTCTATAACTAATATAGTGAAAGAACAAATGATTGGTAAAATTTCCGGAAGAAAATAAACAGGCAGACTTAGGACTAAATATATACAAATGGTGGGAAGGATTTGCAGTAATCAGAAAAATTCTGAACTGAAGAAGAAAATTATTAAATGAAAAACATATGTGTAACTACTTTATTCAATTAATTTCTAGGACTTATTTTGACTTACTTTCTGAAAAAAATCTTAATCTTCAGAAGAAGAATTTAATATTTTAATTAATTTAATAAAGCTAAATGTCAGAAGTTGATGATCCTAATGTCTCAACAAAATAATCCCCAATCGCAAACATCGCACATTATTTGTAGTTTGCAGGATTTCTTTCACAAATAGATTCCTCTCCATGCCGGCACACAATTTATAAACGATTCACTCCTTTTCTGACAGCGTTGGTCCGGAAAAACTAAGAGCTTACGTTTTATACGCTCCTCGGTCGGACTAATTAAAAGTAAAAATGGGATTTTTGTTTGCCCGAATGGACTAATTAAAAATTCAGATTTTATGTTTCCCGGAACAAGAAAAGTTTTTTATTTCGATGGACGAAAACGGGGATGGGGATGAGACTGGGAGATTCAATTATGGTTAAAGATGGAAATAAAACCCGACTCGGCGTAATGGGGTTTTATACAGTAGATACTATTTTGATTTCTGTTTTTGTTATACAGTATGGTTCAAATGAAAGGAATAATTATTTCATAAATCGGCGATTTTAGAGGATAATCTTGAGAACCGTCAATTTTTATTTTTAAATGGTCGCTCTGTCAGATCAACTTTTTATTTTCAGCCTGATCATGTCATCAATCAAATTTTTAAATAGAAAAGTGGGTCTTGCAATACATCAATTGAAAGGTCTTTTAAATATCTATTCACCCATATTAATTATGTCTAAGTATTATTGTCAAAAGTAGAATTAATGACATTCGAACAGATTTCTGAATTATTGTTATGATATATTTATTGATACTCAAAAATAAATTTGGTAAATATGTCTAAACTACTTTTTACCTTTTTTTATAAAAAGCTAGTTACCTTAACAAAATTCCTTTATTGGAATTCTAATGGAAAAAAATAACAGAGACCCGATGTTTTTAAAAAAGTTCTGTTTTTCTGATGAAGCTACATTTCTCCTAAACGGTCATGTGAATCGTCTGACTTTCCGGTATTGGGCTACAGAAAATCCACACTGGATGCAGCAGTAACGTACTCAATACCCAGAAAAAGTGAATAATAGATAATAGGATTATAGGACCATACTTTTTCGAAGAAACCTTAACAGGTTCTCGATATTTACAATTTCTGCAAAACTTCTTGCTTCCAGAATTAAACCGGTTGTTCCCAAACAAAAATGATTTGTGGCTGCAGCAAGATGGTACGTCTTCCCAAATCGATGGATAGGTCGAAGAGGAGCAATTGAGTAGCCACATAAGTTACCTCATTTAACTCCTTAAATCATAGGCGTTACATATGGTTGAACTCGTATTGAAAAGAAGATTCCAAAAATAACTGAATATACGGCTGATGTATTTAAAAAACCAAAGTGACTAATAATATCAAAGAAACGACCAATGTCAAATCTGGAATCTCCGTATCCCAAAATAGGCTTATCCCAAATTTTGTAGAATTGGGACTAGCAATTTACGAGATATTTGGCCGTTTCCAAACTTTTGGTCCACTCTGTAAAAAAAAATTAACTAAGGACTTTGGACATTTTTTGAGTGTTTAGAGAAATTATAGATAGAGTCCTGGGTATTTCGAAAATTTGAGACCTAATTGTAATTGTAAAAATTGACCCAAAAAAATAGATGACCGTAAATAAGAGTTATTTTCCAAATTTTATCTCCTGTTCCATAAAAAGTTATTGTATAATTAATAAATAGTATATAATTATTTTTCAATAAAAAGAAATAGCTACGTCGAATTTAGTCCAATTGGACATTTGTGGTCGATAACCTAAGAGTGTTAAAATACTACTCATAACTTATTTTGAGCGAGACATCAAAATAATCATTAAGTCATTTGGACGCATAATAATAAAAACATGAAATTAATCCTAGTCGCAATTCGTAAGACTTTTATTTAGCTCAATTATGTTTCTATGAAATTTTAGACATTCGCATTTACTATTTGTTAAAAATTTTGTTTTCCAATTAAAAAGCATTGTGTATAAATTCCTTATAATACATAATTTTATAAAATGTCAAATCATGTAAATATTCTTTTAGGACATAAGATTTAGATATTTTTCTATGATCTTATTAATTTCAGTTATGATAAATCTCTGAAATTAAATTTTATTAATGTTAATAATTTATAAAAAATTTTATTATTTGTTTGATTCTAATCGTTGCAGTTTAATGTTATTTAATAGTGGCACTCAACAATATTTTTTTATTTAAATAAAAAGTTAATTTTTGAAGATAAATCGATGCTTAATTAAATAATTATTTAATAAAAACCAAATACAATCAATATTAAAAAATAATGTATTACAATACTTAAAACAACAGAGAAATCGATAGAGTCATAAAATGGCATAAACAAAGAAAAATATTTTTACGATGGTGAATCTAAAAGAAGAACACAAGAAATGTCCAAATGCACAAACCGAGCAGAGAAGGAAAGACTACGAAATTTCCAGAAATAAAACAAATGTATTGTATAAAAGAAAAAGGAACAACTGGATAAATAAGGAAATGGAGGAAATTGAAAGGAAGAAACATAGTGACAAGATGACACAATTTTATAAAAAACTGAAGGACTTGTGCACCCTCGAAATAAGACTTGTTGTTTAAAGGCGAATTGAAACGATCAAAATGTTTTCAAAAGTCGCATTTACCCACTGTCAATCAGACCTAATGTTCAGATAAACTGATAGCGATCGCGTGTTGACCGTTCAACTTAATCAGGAGTCTACAGAAGGGTCAAAATAGCTGCGAATCGTAGAAAACATGCAAACGCACTTACACACGCAACTTGCATAAACTTAACAGTCGCGAAGTGGATTTGGCCACTCCAAAGGCTAAAACTACTTCAACGGCAGGTTTGATACCATCAATCACGATCTTTCACTACTATAAATCTATCTAAAATTAAATAGTAACTGGTATCGAATCGAAAAGTCATTAGAATAGAAGAAATATTTTTTGAGATTCTAAGTATTAATTTAACTTAATAATTGAAATCAAGCTAAAAAATTTGTTGGATCCAGGCTAAAGAAGAAAGTCTAGATTTTCAGACGAATCGATTGTTAATGAAAGAGAAAATTGTTTTGAACTTTAATCAAAACCTAAAAAATGTATTTTTGATCAATCAGTGAAGTGTTTTAAAACTTTTGCGAATTCATCTATAAATATTTGTTTTCTTAAAAGATCTTTTAATTCTAGTCTGGACAATGTGAAAGTATCAGAGGGCACGTTTTTGTTTTTCACCAAATGCCAGAATATTTCGCTTCATTATAAAACGAATTTGCTACTCTTTTAAATAGAAAAAACAATTCTTATTACTTGTAATAATCACTCAAATAAACTGTCGACTTTAGACTTATTAAAGACATGATAATTATTTGCAAAAATTGAACTCTTATTGGCAATTCTCTGACAAGTACATCAAAGTTAAGTGCCGAAAATTTAAGTTTTGAACTCATTTATCAGTGTTTTTGTGTCAACCAGATGTAAATAGATATTTGTAATTTAAATATTCAATTACATGTTGTTTCAACACCAGAATAAAATCCCCATAGCTGATTTTTTTCTTTTTTTAATATTTAATTTTAATTGTTTTTTTTTAGAATGTGTAATATTTTTTATTTTAATGAAATAATAAATACTTTGCTTAAATAAATACTTAATACTTATCGTTTGCAATACACAACACATTGAAGGTGAAAAATAAAAATATTTAAACCAATAGTTTTTCTCAAAGCTCAATAATAGATTATTTTTCCCTGGTCTGCTGCAGGTGGCAAAGGTAACCTGAGCCCTAATATATTCTATGCCGCTGGTAAAATTGAATAATTTTGAGATCTTTGGATTCATATTTAATTTTGTTTAAATGATAAATAACTTTTATATTTCACTGATATTCAATTTTATTGGAGTTAAGATTATACTTACATTTGTAAGAATTTTAGATTTTCAGAAAAAATATTGTTCTGATTATAATTTGTGGTGATAAAAGTATTTGTATTTTTCAACCAGATGTTATTTTAATAGAAGAATATAAACAAAATATTATGTGAAGTCAATGATAGAAATTAATAAGTATTTTAATTTTGAATCTTCCAGTATATTTAAAAAAAAACCATTATGTTAAGCTAAATATGCAGTTTTATAATTGTTCGATTTAAGCGTTTACCAAATTATTAAAAAACAAAAATTTAGTCTGAAGGTGAATCAATAAAAACCTTTACACTCGAAATATAAATTTTTATTTTAATAAACTTTGGTTGACTTTTTTCCTAAATATAAACAATTTGATAATGCTAATAGAAAATTAAAAATTTATTTTAATAAAAATAAAAATACTTTTCTGATATTGGCACAATGACAAATAAACATAATTTACGATAATCTAAATATGAACAATATTATTCGAGCTGTGGGCCAATACTGGCCCAATAGTTCCACCATTGAAATAATGATGTAGTACTGTCATAAAATTGTTTTTAAAACATTGGATCTTTGAAACGTATTTATTTCTAGGATTCAACCAAATTAATATAATAAACCAATTTACTAACTCTTATCGCTCAGAAACTATAAGTGATTTATGTTTTATTCGAAATAACGAAATGTTTTTCTAATCCCTGTACAAATTAATAACAATAATAATTCCTCTGATAACGTGAGAAAACAATATGTAAGGTGTGTTATTTGCACCATCTAATAACAAACGATTTCTATTTGCACATGCAAGAGCTTATCGCACGAAAATGAGTTTAATTGTAATTATTTGTTATCGAAAAACAAGCGGAATTGATAAAGAATTATTAAAAAAAGAAAAATTGGAACCGATTCTGATAAAAAAATCCATACATTTTCAAAATGATCTCATAATTAAATATATTTTTGTTATTTCATATTTCTGTTTAATAATTAGAATATTTTTACATACCAATAGAAGAAAGTGTGTATATTTTATTTGGTAATAATTTTTTTATGTGATGAACGTTAAAATCAATCTTCATAACTACTCAAAACTATGAGGTATATTAATGTATTAAAATTGAATACTGTCAATTTGTCGCAAATTAGTTTATAATTTTAAACTAAATCAAAGTGTAACTATCAGTTCGTGCAGAACAAAATTTTCATAAATAGAAAATTTTAAAAACCTGGTAAACAGTTCTTTCTTTTTCTTAATTGCTGTAACTCTTTGTAGAATTCTCTTACGATCTGGGATATCAATTTCTGTTAATCTTCATGAAGACATTTTTGTTCATGAGAAAATCCCACTAATTGTTGGTCCACACCTAAAACTAAACTTCACAAAGAAACACAGAATTTTTTTTGACTATTACATATTTTTTGATAAATTTTGGTTTAGTTAGAGTAAGCAATTAAATCTAGCAAGGACGGGATTGTTAAATATTGAAACGATGTGAACTTTACGACGTCTTAAAAGGAATGGAGAATGACATTTTTTCCTTTTAACTTTTTGAAATCAAAATAATTTTAAATTCCCTGGGTTTTTATATAAAACAGCTTTCGATATTAAATAATTATTAAAAAAAACAATATTGTTCCAAATGGAATGCATAATTTCCACTTATAGTTTAAATTTACCTAAAATTCTTAAAATTTGTTAAAATTTATTCTAATTTTCACAATTTGCCATTAGTTTTATCAAATTTGTTTTAAGATATTATTTAAAATCAAGAATTAGTAGGCAATTATAATTAGCAGGAAGGGATTTTTAAACATTGAAAAGTGGATTTCATGATGTTTTAAAAAGAAGAGAGTTTAACATTTTTTTCTCATATTTTTGTTTTTGAAGTCACTGTCTTTTAAAAGATTTCATTTCCCATATTTAACATTTCTTAAATTTCATTTTAATACAAATCGTATTTTAAATGCCCTGATTTTTTCTATAAAACAGTTTTCCATTTTGACTAATTATTTCAAACATGATACTTTATTATTCCAAATGGAAGGCATAATTTCCACAGTTTAAATTTACTAAAAATTCTAAAAATTTCTTGTAATTTCTTCAATTTTTTATCAAATTTGCCATTGATTGTCATCAAATTAGCATTCCAATTATACCCAAACAACTCATTTGATCTCAGGAACAGATATTATAGAAACCGGAACTTTATAAAAGTAAATGCTTTAAACCAATTACCTATTTTTTAACCTAAAAAGATTAATAACTTTACGATGCTGAAAAACTGTAGCAGTTACCTATTTGCTACTTAAATTGACTACAACGAAAGGCTGCCACCTTGAAGACATTTTTAAATTTAATGGAACTACCCGGCTACTATTAAAATAGCTTTTAAAAAGATTACTACTTTGAAACGGCAAAGCTTTGAAGCAGTTACTAGTTTGTGGAACTAAATTGTGACTTTATGGTACTTTATAGTTCCAGATAACAGTTCTAGCAACGTACCTGGAACGAGCAAGGGGTAACATACGTAGTACCCCGGTACGTAATATATTGGAATTTGTTACATAATAGAACAAACTGAATAACAATGACAATATAATATCGATAACTTAGAGTATAGATATTTTTAAGAATAATTTAAAGATATTTTCACCATCAACATTTACATGTGTAGTTCAATATGGAACAGGATATAGAAAAATTGTATTTTATTCTTCCAAACGTATGAATATAGTAAATTTTTAACTAGCGGCTGGGATCTTGGTGGCGAGAAAAAGTCGTGCTGCACTTTTTTAGGATCTTTGTAGTAGCAAGGTAGAAAATGCTACCATACAGTTATATTAGGATATGATGGAATATTTAATATTTAAAATTTAAAACTGGATATACATTAATTTATTGAGATTAGTCAGTATTCCAGGAGTTAACATAATAATTAAACTACCTAATATAAACAGATTGTTTTTAATTTCTTCATAACTTCATAACTCGAAGTAGGTCCATTATCTTTTCAAATTTGCTTTATTTGTCCAAGTACTTCAAAACATTAATATAAATACGGAATGAATGTCCTCCCCCAGGAGGTAATGTTTCTGGGTCTATAATATACAAGCCGACATTAGGCTACATTGGCTACTGAGGCGATACCTATTCAGAAGAGCATTCATAGAGGGATTACCGCCCTTTCGAATCCAAATTTGCCAAAAAGGTGCAAGTAGTATCACCTTTTAAGCTCAGATGGTGACAAGAGATAGGCACTTATGAAACTTTTGTCATTTTCCGCTTACGTAATTTTCTTTTCTGAAGGTTGCTGTTATATAGGGCGATGTTAAAGCTGATTTTAATGACAGTGGACGGAAAAGAGGGGGCTTTTTTCTCGCAGTAGGTTTTTGTGTTTGTCACAAGTGCATGTAAAGCGATTACAGGAGAAACAGATGTATGGGAATATTATTAACATTTTTTTTTGTGCAATTTTACTAAAAATACCCAAGCAGCATTCATTATAGAAACTGTTGCACTGCTGCAGTACCTATTTACTATACATTAGTAACAGAAACGTAACAATAACCGAAAAACTGACTTTAATGTTAGATTTACATCAGAGTTTTATAAATTGTAATAAAGTTTAAGAAAATTATACCAATTATTACGGTTTTAAATTAAGTAAAATTAAAAGTTAATATTTTAGTTTTACTTACTTATTTTTCACTTAGTCGATGACATTAAAGTACAATAATAATGTAAAAATTCACTATATAGTCAGTTTTATTTTGAAATGAATAAAGGACTTCCTTATTTATTTTTTACAGAAATCTAAAAAAGAATTTCGTAAACTGTAACTTCTTACATCAATATAAGTGGAATGAATTATAGTCATGGGAGAAATGTCTAATTAAATGAACGTATTTAACCATATATTTTAATTAAATAATTAAGAAAATAGCATGAAGTATTGTTAAGTAACTTTAACTTTTTACGGCATATTTTTTACTGCGTAGTTACTTTTTCATTTAGTTATAAAGTAGTAACAGTGTAAGTAACAATAACTTTACTATTTTGTAATTATTATTCCCATTTAGGGAATTGTAATGTAACAAATACTATTTAGATACGTCGCCACAATACTAACAATAACATTAGTCATACCTATACAGGTATTCGTTAAGTAAAAATTACTTTAATTGCGGCACGAGAACTTTTTTTTATAACATATTTTTTGTTTAGATACCTAAAAGCTCATTTACAATTAATGGCTAAGCACAATTTTTTATTCTATAAAAATTGTTGTGAAAATCAATGGGAATGTTTCAGATTAAGAAATATATTCAGATCTCAGATTCTCCTATGTTAACCCTCTAACGCTCAATTATAGGGCGGCAGAAAAGTTGGGGTAAAATTTGCCAGTCACAACGGTAATGTAATATTTTCATTTTTTAAAAGACCAGCTGTGTTTAGTCGATTGGTTTAGACCCCTATTTCAATTTTTAGCGAAGAAAAAATAAACTTGAATACAAAAAAAATCTTATGCTGTAGATATCATATATATTTTAATAATTATAAAATATGGATCAGCTAAAGACATAGCTTATAAAGTTTTGTTTTCAAATTAATTTATTTTTTGAAAAATTTAATAAAAACATGATTAGAATCGCGATATATTATTATTGGGGTAAGGGCCACTGATATAGTAATCCAATAATTAAAAAAGAAAACGAACTACTTAAATTAAAAATACTTCAATAAATTAGAAATGTTGAATAATTTAGTTTAAAAACAACAATTTTTCTGTTTAAAATTCAGTAAATTTTATTTTAATAGTTCAACTTGCCTTACACTATATACCTTTCAGATTATTATGTGCTAAAATATTTGTAAAATCATGTAAACTCTTATTTATCTAATAAGGTTGATTGTTAATTGTTTTCCGACAAATTTGGCAAGTTAAATAAACTCAGCTCCATTTAAAACTTGATGTTACATTTATATATAGAGAAAAAACTTGTACTGGGATAATTGCGGTAAAATTATATTTCCCAGTGCAATGGCACAATGGTGTAGCTTTATTAAATATTTAATTTTAATAAAAAAAAAATCAAACAGAGGTAACAACTTAAATTTACAACTGTTTACCTACTCCGGCTACTATTCACTAATCCGTATATTTAACAGGAAACTGGGATCCTATTTACCTCAAGTAGTAGTAATGTTTACATACAGTTAAATTATTATTATAAGCCGCTAAAACAGAGTGGGTAGTTTAAAATAAGTAAATAGTTATCTGAGAGGAGCAATATCAAGAATTATATATGGGCCAAACATACAGGTGGTAGATTCTCACGGTACAAAGAGCAATAATAACTTTACCACCTATTCGAAATGGTACATTAGTGCGATCTACTTAACTAGATATATTTATGTGGAGAAATAATTTTGTACTTTTATCCCATTTTATGTAATATTACTATTTTCTCTATGAATATTTCAGAGAATCCCAATAAGTAAAATATATTAGTTTAGGTATTAAGGCGATTGAGAATAGACCGGCGCTAAAGCCAAACAAATGAATAACGATTTTGACTCCAGGAGCGCCGATCATCTTTTTAGAGTAAAACCGATACTTAAAACATTTCATTTAAAAAGAATTGTTAAAATTGCCTGAGTCTTGAACAACTTAAATACTAATTCAAAATATCGCGCTCGAGCACTGGAGTTTCGATAACAATGTTACTTACCATTATCAGTGATAACAAGTATGTTGGGCAAACAAGAAGACCAGTACATACTAGATTTAAAAGGCATTTAACTCATTTAAGGTTGGGACTAAAATTCCTGTGTTATATTTTAAGTTATTTAATTGGTTGTTAATTAATTATTATTTAAATAAAAATACTAGTTTGAAATAATTTATATATGTACTATAGCTAATAGCCTATAGTACACTAATTTTTTATTTTTCAAAATTTAAAATATTTTTTTTTTAGGGAAGAGGCAGCCGTTTCACTCAAATATTAGAAAAAAATTAATTTCTGATTTTGAAGAAAAGGTAATTATTATAAATTAAAAATATTGTTATTGATTGCATTTATATCAGTATCGCTAACTTTACCAATACCAAACTATCTTTAAAATTTTTGATTTTCAAAATTTAAAACATTTTTATTTTAAGAAATTATCAGCTGTTTCCCTGGAAGGTCTAAAGACCTTGAAAACTTTTCAAATAAACTTTCAGCTGAAAAAAAGAACATATTTAAAATTGTTGAAGAAAAAGTAGTTGTTTTAAACTATGTATTGTTATTGATTGCATCCTTATCAGTATCGCTAATTTTGTTTTTAGTGAAGTAACAATTATTTTCCTGAAAAGTTTGAAGACTTTGAAAAGTTTTCAAATAAACTTTCACCTAGAAAAAGGACATATTTAAGATTGTTTAAGCAAATATTTTCTTGATTGTATTTTTGTATTACATTTTCTATTTAGAATAGGTCCAACTACATACCATGAAAAAAACTTCTCCAAACTATGCGAATTTCATTAACATTGGCAAAAGTAAAGTAAATGTTGAGCTGGACCAAGAATTAATATTAAAAAAGAAAAAAGATCGCTTAATTAATATAAACAACAAGAACAAGAAAAACACGAAAGAAAAATAATATAGAACATGATGTATTGTTTGAAAAAAACAACTTTCGTTAAATTCGTTGAATAAATTTTCGACATTTGTTTGCGCGTTTTGTATTTTTTTCAAAAGATATCGTATTTTTCAAAATAATCAATTCTCTCTGTATAAATTTTTTATCTTCTAATAAAATAATAATTTTACTGAACTCTTCATACAACTTGACAGACTGAATCTTGGTTAGAAATGTAGCTTAAAGGTTCCTTTTTCAATTTTAAAGAACCAAAATTGACACTTTAAAATCATCATGAAACTTTTCATAGAAATGACATGTTACTATGTTATTTTAAAATTAAAGCCTTCTATAATTTCGTTATGAAATTGACCTTAAAGATAAATGACTTGTCCTTTACACTCCATTATATTGTTTGAAAAGAATGATTATTTTTTTGTATTTCATCCAACGTAGGATTAGTAAAACTAATCACTATCCATAAGAAATGAGAAAATAAAAATACAAAAACAGGAAAATAAATACAAATCCATTTTTCTCTTAATAAAATCCCTCTTGCCCCTTTGTTGGTGGCGCCTGTGGCTGTAAGCTATTAACCTCCAGGTATAATTGCCGTGTAGGGAATAAGTCAAACCCAGAAACAACAGGAACAATATATCACAAAAGGTACTTTTTCATAACAAACGATCTTTCATTTCGAGTGTTGTATTGGCAATTTATACATTTCTTTTGTTGGGTTCCGAATTTCATTTGTTTTTATTTCATTTCGAAGTTTTGGAACGTGATATCTAAGACTAATTTACGATTTTAATTATTTTCTTTCGATAGATGGGTTTTTGAGGAGCCAGGTAGAAAACGGATTTAAATGGGACAGCGTTTCACAAAAAGAGATCAATCTTTAGTTTATTTTTAGACGATTAAAATTCTCTAAATCGGTAGAAATATTTTATTAAAAAAAACGGTTTATTATTTTGTATTGGTTAAATTATAAAGTTTTTTTTTTCAAAAAAGAAATACGAGTCTGTGTGTTCAATTCTCTAAAAATAAACCGCTCGAAAAGATGAAATGTAAACAACAAATAAAAGCCTTATCATGCATTTGAATGATTCTACAAAAAGAAGATGATTCCAGAGTGAAATACTCATTACAGATCTTCCTGCGATAGGACCATTTTTCACGCATTTCAGTTAAATATGCAGAAGTCATTTCCAAAAGAAAAAAAAGAGGAAAAAACGGATACGAGTTTTCCAAGTAAGAATTCAGAACGTGTGGTAAGCGATATTTTTCTACTCTTTGATCTCTTTTTATCTGTAAATCAGTCAATAACACCCTCGCGTACTTGATATTCAACTTTGCTCGCATTTTGTTTTACCTTATTCTCTATCACGCTCCACGTAGTATCCACTTCAGATTTTGAGATGCAAGCAACGGACAAAAAAGAGTCAATTCAGTAAGTAGTAGAGTGGTTTTACGCATTAAAAAAAATGAAAAATATATTTAACAGATTATGCAACATTTTATTGATAGTACCAAACCCAAGCAGCTTTAAGTAATTTTTACGTAACGAATACCTTAAAAGTTAAGACTAACTGTACTGTTACCGTTATGGCGACATAACTAAATAGTATTTTTTAAGTTACAATTCTCTAAGTGAGGAATAATAAATACGTAATATTAATATTGTAATTTGCTTAATAAATGAAGACGTAACTAAGAAGTAATAAATAAATGTACTTAAAAATACTTCATGCTCTTTACTTAATTAATAATCATTTATTCCACTTATATTGACAGTACAAGTTACAGTTTGCGAAATTCTTTTTCAGATTTCTGTAAAAAATAAATCCTTTATTTACTTCAAAATAAAACTGACCATATAGTAATTTTTTAAAGTAATATTACCTTTATAGTAACCGATTGTGCATGTTCTTCGCAGTAATAACTAGAAAGTTACTTTTTAATCTACTAACTTACATAAAAGGTTAGGTACCGTAAAGTCATTAAAATTTGAAGTCATATATAATGGTCAGGAGTACGTTAAATTTATCTAAATACTTACTTGTAAGTCAATAAACTATGAAGGTATAATTTAAAATAACACTATAGATAAATATAGTATATCATTGTACTTTATTTTATCTACTACAAAGTTATCACCTAAGTAAACAAAACTAAAATATTTACTTGTAAATGTACTTACTCTATAATCTAAATAAGAGGTAACATTTACTTAATTGTTACAATTTTTAAAACTCTAAAGTAAATCTAACATTAAAGTCAGTTTTTAGGTTATTGTTACGTTTCTCTTATTAATATATATGAAATATGTACTGTAGCGTGAGAAGCTTTTTTCGGAAGTAGCGCCTTTTATGTAATAAGCAGATTCTCTATCAATTTCAGTTGCTCCGTTGGTTTTGCGAAAAAGGCATTGGTTTTACAAAAAGCTGGTGGTTTCGAAAAGACTAAACGCAATTAACACTTGATTGGGAATCACATTTTGCTTCGCTTTGACACCCCTTTCACTTTGAAGTACATGCAACTCTGCGTAATGGTACGTTATTTTATCCATCAAAGCAAGGACCGTAGTGATCAATTTTATTACTGATTATTTTGCTAATAATTCCTGAAAATACTAAACTGAAACTTTTTAATAGTGAACGGAAATGGTGAACTTTTACATTAGATTTACTCTAAAGTTAAAATGATATTTTTAATTATTCTAACTTTAAGATAAATCAACATAGAAGTAGAAGTCTTTTGTTTAATTTCGTATTACTAAGCGGCTTGAATTAAAGACACCATGACCAGAAGAGGTTCATTTTACCAAACACATTTGGAAAACCATCATTTGCATTCAGTAATTTCTTACCTCATGAATGAATAAAATGAATTAAGAACACGTGAATATTTTAAACCGATTACAGACATAGAGATAATTAGAATATTGCAGCTCCAGTTATTTTCTTTTTAATGCGATCAAAGTAGTAACACCACCTGAAATTATTGAAGATTACACAAAACTGATGAATTACCATTTTTCATAATGCGAACGCGTAGGTATGCCCATGATTTAATCTCGTTTTTAAAAAGTCAGCCAAAAATTGTTGAGACAAACGACCAAAAAAAATCTCACTTCAATCCCTGCAGATGTTATAAAGGCCCATATAAAACCACCTGTGGCTAAAAGAAATCAAAACAAGAAATAATCAATATTCAAATCTGTGGATCGTGCATAAGGCTGGAAGCGAAACTCAGTTTAAAATTACACGTCTTGGAGAAAAACTGATCGCCGAAACCGACCAATCGTAGAACACTCTTCAAAATTGTTGAGAATGTCTGCGGAAAGGCAGGTCGAATCTGAAAATATCGGGGCACGGGAGTTCGCAAGAATTCCTTTTTTAACAGGAAGAGAATTAAATTGCAGTATTAGAATTATTTTTATAAATATAAAAGCATTTTTAGAATTCTTATATGACTCAAGTTTCTCTTTTTAAGCATCGTCAGATATTTGAGAGAAATTTCACGATTTTCACGTACACGCTTGATTTCTTATAAATATTCGAACCAATCAGCATTAGACAAAATATTTGAAATGACAAGTATTTTACATATACACTATGATTTTTTATTATAAATTTTGTAACCCATAATATTTTTTATTTTATAAAAAATTGGTTAATATTATAGGTATATTTAGTCTAAAAGATTATCTAAAATAATTAAACTTTCCAGATTTAATTATTCATTTGGTTCTAAATATTGAACATATCGTAAATATTTCTTGATTTCAAATTGTTCCAAAAATATTGAGAAAATTAATTACCTGTCGATTATTTAAACAAAACTAAATTTGAAATTAAACTATTTTAAAATAATTGACTTTACGAAATATTGATGTTAAAGATTCCCTAACTTTCTGTAGCGCTCCACAAGAAAAAAATAATCGTATAATATTATTATTTCTGTGATAATTTAAGGATTTTTATTGTTCAACTTCAATCATTTTTATATTAAAATTTGTAGATTTTCTTAACATTAGTAAATTAGTAAAATATTTATTATACCATAAGAGCAACCAAAGGTAAATGTGATGCATCTTGTATAAAAGAAAATAACAGTAATCTATTATTCAAAAGCCCCTGTCAATTTTTCTAATTTTATAAAATAATCTGCATCAGAATTTTTCAAGCGGATAAGTAAAAAATCTGTCACATATCTGAGGAAGTTAGAAAAGCAAATCATTAGTCATATAACAATTTTTACAAAAAGCTTTGGAAAACTGTGAAAATTTGAGATAAGTATAATAATTTATCTTAGCTTTTATATTTATAATGGATAAATTACAGAAACAACTAAGGATAGAAACAGTTATTATTAGAATTATTTTTACTTATAAATATGTATCATTAAAACTATTTTTATTTAAAAAAAATGTGTTTTCATTCTTTCTTAATTATAGGAATAATTGTAGCACTTCATAATATCAATGAAAAATATATTAAAAATATACATAATGTTTCGCTTTAAGAGAACTATACTTAATATTATTTTTAATTTATTTTAATGTACACCCACAATTATTATAAATTTTTGTATCTTTGGTGCTAATTGTATTTTACTGACATTTTATAAACTTTTACCTGATATATTTTTGAAATTTACCATCAGACAACTTTTTTATTAATAAATATATTTTAATAAATGTCGAGTTATATCGATTTGGGGTACATCTAAATCCAGTGACGTATTTATTTTTTTGATAAAAAAATCCCTAAGATTTTTGGATTTTTGACTACGAAAAAATATCGTAGCGTGCCTTAAAAAATAGGAATTACTCTTTGAAACCTTGTCTCCAAATAAAGTTTTTGATGCATAACATTTCAAAAAGAAAATTGTTGAAATAAGTTAATAACTTCAAATACTATGGTTGCGTTTCCGATTTAGATGGGTCACACTATAGTAAAATATCACTGAGTGGTCCATTACTGCCAACTGTGTCTCTCTAACCCTCTCCATAACTGGAATGATAAAGCAATCTGGGCAGTATCCACCCCTATACATTTGTTACATGCGTTATTTTGAGGTACAACAGCATTTATAGTTAGAGACTGAGTAGCACAATGGATGCAACTGAATCAGCGGCCTGTAATTATTGTTTCATTCAGTCAATCATCAGATATCAGATTGTATTTTAGTCAGAGCATGGGTACGTTCGTCAAATGCACTACTCGATAATTTTTTTTGTAAAGGGTCATCGACAACGCCATCTTAACAACTAAAATTCATTTTTGATAAAATGGTTAAAAACACTTTAGGCATTAATTCTTAATTGTGTTAATTTCCTGAAAAAAATCATAAAATTAGGAATTCATGGAAGAAATTGACCTTTGTCTACCAAGTGGATGAGAATATATTGTCCTATTACATTCAGAAGTTCAATCAGAAAATGTTTTGTTTATTTTTGAATCTATATTTATGTTTCTGTTTTCATGGAATAATTATCGTTTTATTAATCGATCGAAAGTGGTACTACTCGCATTTATTTGAGAATGAGAAAAGCAGAATCAGATTAATTTTATCCAGAATTTAATTAATTAGATCAGTTGTGGCTAAAAAGATTAATCCCTGTATAATTTAATCATATAATAATTCATTAAATAATAATTGAAATATGAAAATTACAGAAGTTAATGTTAATGTTTCAGTTGCTTAAAAAATATTTTTTTACTATTATCTAAAAAATATACGGTTAATGGACAGCGGAATTTTAAGAGATACATTTTTAAAAGACTATTACAAGATAGATTTTTAAAATCAATTTTTTTTAAGGGACTGAATGATTTTTTTTTAAAAGAAAGCGTCTTTAAGAGAAGATATTTTAAGGTACAATTATTTAAGAAAAGAACCTTAAGAGACGAATTTTTAAGAAATAACTTTCAAAAAACCAAAGTTTTAAAACAAAATGTTTTTAGGAATTGGTGTTGTCAGAGATAGAAACAAACACATTTTTAATAAAACAAAATCTTAAGAGACTTTATTTTAAGGGACTTTTTTTTTAAGTGTAAAAAGATAAAACTTAAAGAAACGAATTTAAAAGAGACAATTTTTCTTTCGGAGACAGTTTTAAGAGACGAAATTTTGAGACACAATTTTTTTAAGAGACGAAGTTTTAAAGAAATCAAAAAAGATTTTTTTTTAAAACATACAATCTTAAAAGAGAGTTTTCATAAATAGCAAGAGAACGTTTTTAAAAAATAGAAACTTTTAAAACGGAATTTCAAGATACATTTTTTCATGAGACAAAGTATAAAAAGACAAAATTTGAAGAAACGAATTTTCAAGAAAAAACTTTTTATTAAAAGGGAAAGTATTAAGACACAATTTTTTTTAAGAGACAGTTTAAGTGTCACAATTTTTTAAGAGGTGCAATTTTATGAGATTGAAGGAAACAATTTTTTAAAAATCAAATACAAAAGGATCTACATGATTTAGAAGTTCAACTATATGTTATTTTTTAATTAAAAATGCATTACGCATTGAAATTTTTCGTAGGGGATCATTATTTGTTGGATAATTTTATCTCAATTTTTTATACTACAGGATATATTTTTCCCATGAATTCCATTAAAAAAAAAGAATTGATACCGATCTGGCCAGCCAGCCTTATGAATTTCATACATGTTCTTACTCATGTAAATCAAAATATGGCTCTGTTTAAAACATGTTATTTGCACGCAACGGCCCACAACATCAGAGATATTTTATTTGACACAGTATAGGAACAGTGATAAAAGTATCCGTTCAGTAGCAATCCCCAGGGGGTAAAAACCTCTGTATATAATATCGATGCCGACATCAGCTCATCCAATAAGATTATAGAGAGTTTGTAGTGAATTCTGATCAGTGGTGTATTTTCTTAAAAAAATGTTAAAGTTGGGCTAGTAGTAAATATAATTAAAAACGTAGTTTTCAATGAGAAGTATTATTAATAAGAAGAAAGAAGAAAATGGGTACCAGGGTAGGAATAGTAGCAGTAATTAGTATATTGGATGAACATTTTAAAAGAAAAAACAAAAACGATTAAGCTTTTGCAGGAATATTTAAACAGGTTAAAATACTTTTGAGAAACTACAAAAAAACTGGACATTATCAGTCAAAAATATCACTTTAGCAATTCTATTAAGAAGAAGTAAAAGACTGTGAAGAACCCAAGGAAAATTTGAAACCCACATATTTATTGTGTATCACTCATTGCAATTTAAATAAGTTTCGGGTCGATAAGATTATTTGTAGAACCAATTCGAATGAGGTAAATTTCCTGCATAAACAATTCCCTAAAATTCTTCCAAGGATAAAAATATTATTAATTATCCTGCGACGCCCTAGCCCCTAAATAACAAAAGATAACGCAAGAAGAAATCTTAAAACTCATTTGTTTTACAGAGTTAATTAATTAAAAAATGAAACACGGTGTCTTTAACCAAACCGAGATTTTACAATGGAAATGGAGAGAGTATTACTTACAGTAGCGTATCAAGCTACCATTTTTATCTACAATCACAGCTATTAAAAATATTTATTATGTTATATATTACTTTTTGCTTACAGAGTTTCGATATTAAGTAATTCTTTAATTATAATTTTTTTAAATAAGAATGGTGTCATTTCTACGGACTAATTTAATTTGCAAATGATTTTAACGAAATTTTAGCAACTGACTAAGAAATAGCTTAAAAATCTCAGTCTAATAATTTCCTGTCAAAATTAAGAAACAAATTAATGGTGATACTTTACTTTGAAAACTATAAAAAATAAAATTATAAGTAATCATTTAAGAGTTAAAAAATCAGTAACAGTTAATGGCACTGCCAGTTTAAACACAATGGTTACAAGTAAATGAATTTTTTAAATCAAGTAACTCAAACATCCTCAGTAGTTATCCAACCAAAAAATTTGCAAATCATGTAGGAAATTAGTTAATCAATTAAATTTCCTTTTTAATGACAATGATAAAAAACATATAATTCAAGAAAATCCTGAAGCACTAAAATTATATGATACAATTAAATTATATAAAGATACAAAACCAATTAGATTTTTAGCTTTGTATATCATTACACCGAATAATAAATTAGCAAAAGTTTTAAATAAAACTATACTAAATACACATAAATCAAATGAAAATACAAAGTTAGTATCATTTGACGTTAGTAGTAAATTTTCAAAAATTCCTTCATGTGAATGTATACCAACTACATTCCTAGAAAGAAAAAAATATTAAGCAAATTTTAATTAATGAAATTACAGGCCTATTTAATTTATCTATCAATCAAAATTACTTTGTTTTTGATGATGAATTTTATATTCAATATCTCCGAGAATGTTTAATAAACATGATGATGTTTTGGCTGGTTATTTAGACAATTGGATGTTTTCTTTAATTGTATTAACAATTAACATATAAAAATAGAATTTACTGTTGAAATTGAAGAAAACAAATCTAAATTTTTTTTAGAAATAACTATCAGAAAAGAAAATTGTAATTTTTCATATTCAATTTATACGAATGGTCAGATACAAATATTTAAAAATAGTTTTGGAATACTGTGGAAATTCAAGATAAGCATAATTAATTTATTACGGAAAAAATTTTTTAGCTGCCACTGTCTAATCTCGAGGAGGTTGGCAGTGGTTGCTTCAAGAATGAGATGTTTATTAAGTTTAAAAAACATTTTTCTTCCGTTTAATTACATTATGTCATTGGTAAGTCATTAGTTGTTCGTAATCTTTTCTTTGGGGTTTTAATAGTACCTACAGTAATGAGCCATCTAGACAAATGGTACAACAATACGTCCATTTTTAATTACAGAATTGGGAAAAAACATTCATCAAATTCATTTGACAGCCGAATACATAGAGTTTAAATAATTTCATTTTTGTATGGACAGAGACTGGTCTTGACTTTCTATCAGATAGGATGAAGAGTTCACCCACTAACAACTTTGTTAAGAACAAACTTTGAAAATGATTTTCATATTTTAACCGGGCGTAAAGAAAATTAAAGTAAATTAAATAAAGCGTTTCGTCTATCAAAAATTAATACATCAAACTGTTAAAAATCATTGTATTTATGTGAAAAAATTAGTACACCCAACTGAATCCATCTCTGTTTTAAAATGCAAATGAGTGTTCATGTTTGGTTCATTGAAATGATTCGATGAAATACAATGCTCTGTAGTAATTTAATTCCACAGTAGTGTTTCCAAAACTCGTAATCTCAAGAACAAATTCTTGAGTATTATTCTGCAAAACGGTAATTATTCAAATACTTCAAGAGATGTAACGTGAGAAAGTTCAAGATATATTTCGTCCAGAATAAGCAATAACAGAAAACAGAAAAAGATAAATAGAAAGAATAATAATATTAACTCAGATTTGCACATAGTCAGTGGTGGTCTTAAAAAACATGAATTTTTTGAAATACAATGGATTCTTCGAAAAAAAAAAATCAAATGTTGCATCTTATTTTTGAAGAATTTACTACTAAAATGTTAAGTTGATGCTTCAAACGAAAACAAAAATTCGTTTTATGATTGTAATTTTTGTATAAATATGGGATAAGATACAGTTTTTTGTGGGGTTTTACTCTGTAAAGGTTTTCCTACCTGTGACTGTAAACCCGAGGAAAGAATATTGTTAGAATTTGTATAAATTTCGTTAATAATCCGAAAAAATTCATAAATACAAAGTGAGAGATTTGCTTCCCAACAAACCGATTTAAGCGCTAAAAGTGGAGAGATGGAACCAAAGTAATTTTTTTTAAAAATAATTAATATTTCACCCTGGTTAGATTAGTTTATTAACGAACTCGCTGACATTCAATTCACTAATTTAATTTCAATTTCCTAAGGAATCAGAAGAAGATTTTGAAAAATTTTCAAAAATTGAAGAAGATTTGAATGTATTTTGAAAACCTATTAAAAATTTTATGTTTTTTAAAAATGTAGTAAAATTTTTGAAAAATTAAAGACGATTCTTGACTTTTTTAAATAATATTCGAAAAGTTTTTACAATTTTAGGAACTATTTTCTATAATTCATGCTGATTTTAAAAATTGTATTATTTTAAAGAACTGTGGATGATTTTTGTACATTTCTGGATAATTTTTTTAAGAGTTTTTACCAATTACCAAAAATATTTTTAATAATTTTGAGATTTTATTAAAAGTTTTTTAAAATCTGAAATTATACCACTATAGGTTTTCAATACCGCTGAGTAGCGACAGTAATCTCCAACTGGCTTATTTTCAATGTTGTGTTTATTTTTGAATACTCCACAAAATTTTAAATAAAATAATCAATAACTAACCAATTTCGCGCCAAAATTTTGTAAATATTTGGTATTAAACAAAAATAACAATTTTTGTACTGATAAGAAAATTACTGATTCGAAACTGTATCCAATAAACAATAAGGTTTTGCCCATTAACTCCTGCTTGTAAAATAATCTAAAACATATTCAGGATCTTTTAAAATATTTCAACTCAGCACCCAACAAAAACTATTCAAATCATTTGTAACGTAATTTTTTTAAATAGGACGCTAGTTTAGTACATATATTCTCTATGTCTAAATCTAAAATTTTGTATTTATTTTACTGAAATCATTTTAAGATAAGAATACATAGGCCATAGTTTTTGGCCAACGTACTCTCCTGATTTGACATCTTCAAATTTTAAGATTTTACTTAAAAGAATTAATGAATGTTTATAAAGATACAAGATCTTATTGTTTATTGGTTACAATATCAAAGCAATAACTTTGTCATTAAAAAATATAGCAATTTTTTGTCGATTCGGGTTTCTTGAAATTTTTTCAAAAAAGCCAATTATTTTGAAAATGAACAATTTTCATCTGAAATTTTTCACACACAATTTTAAAGAAAACTGAATTCCATTTTAAAATAAACCACTATTATTTCCATATCAAAGTCATATCTATACTATTTGCTTTAAACTTTTCTTTGCATAATATTTAGTTTACGAAAAACTATTGTAACTGTTAATAAAAAAATAACTTGGTATAATTTTTCTTAAATTACTTTTTATGCACAGCCTTATGCATATTAATGCGAGTTAATGTTGCATTCCTCCAGGTCACCGGTAATTTCATCAAATAAACCATAGATAGATTAGGGGCAACAGGAACAAATTCAATTATTTTATCTATTCTGAAATTTAGTTTTAAATAATTTTCTTAGCATAACTTACGTCAATTTATACCAAAGTTATATTTCCATAAAAGAAAAATTTTATATATACTCGTATATAAATATTGGTATTATTTTACTAAATGATTGTAAACGTACTAAACCAGTCGTTAGTTAATTATTTTAACACAAGGAATGAAAAATAAATTAAAATATGAGCAATCTTATCATTTGCTTTGAAACCGATATGAATTATTTTGTTTATAAAAATAAAACTAGTAAGGTATTTTATACCAAATGAAAATAGATTCAGTATTTAGATTCATTTAAAAAAATGGTTTACCCCACTTGTCCCTAACATTTCAGGAAATAATTTTCAACAAGAAAGAAAAAAATTACCTGTGAACTTTATCATTCGTCTGTATTCCACATTGTTCTTCTTAAAGTAATTAAGAAGTGTTAGATGTATACCTACCTGGTTATTGTTGTTGTTATATTATTTAACAGATATATTAGGTATGATTTATTTTACTGTCTTTGTTTTTTAGATAACAATCCATAGACGGAGTAAAAAAGTTAACATTAATTAGTGTTTTTAGAAAAATAACTGTCACGTATAGCATTTTTACGATAAACCGTCCATGACATCACAAGATAAAAAATTGCGGTGTTGTCACCTCGAATTAATATAATTATTTAATATAACTAACCCAACTTAATCTGACCCATTCATAATAATAACTAAAAGGAATTATAATCGCGGATTATATCTCATCCTCATTTTGACAAAATAAATAAAATATAAATTATAAACAATTTCCACTTAGTTCTTATAGAAGAATTACCTTGTTCTATTACCATAAACTAAAAAACTTAATACAAGTAGTTTAGTTTATCCGGCTCGCAGAACCAAAAAAATGTTATAAATACGCAGTTACTTATTAATTAAATAAAAATAATTACAAATAATAAATTATTAACTATACTATTTCATGAATTTCTTCATAATGGAAATAATTTGCTTGGCGCTTATTTGAAATAGAGAAATTATGAATACAACAAATAATTAAATTGTTTGTTATTTATTTTAATATTTGAAAAATAGGTACGCTACTGTCCGCCTACACAAATTTAACTACAATAAAATGCAAATTTGTGTTCCTTCATATATTTTAATATTTCATAATACAACAACGAAGGTTAATTAGATGTTATATTTCAGAAATAATTGGATAGACACTCTAATAATACAAATTAACCACGCCTATGTTGTGAGAACAAAAAATTAGATTAGTATCTTAATATTTGTTTTTTTGTCTAGACTTTTTAATTTTAATTTCGAAAATTTTATTTCTTTTACAACTTGTATAAGTACCTTAAGAATTTAGAAATAATCAATTCGTTGTTAATTCAATACTGGCTTGAGACATTCTTGAAAAAATTATTTTTGCAAAATTAAAATATTTAATAGAATCCAGGCAAATGAATTATTAATCCAACACATAGAGTGTTTATTGACTTTATTAGTAATGTTTAATATATACATGGCGTCACAAATCAATAATCGGTATTTGCTAAATGCAAGTTATCGAAAAGGGCACATTTTCCTGTGTTTATCGGTGTGAAAAGATAATAGAAAATCGGCTGATTATATGCAGGATCATAACCAACTAAATCGGAATAACAGAATCGGCGTAGGTTCACTTTGACCAAAAAATATAATTGATCCCCTTGTGTAAATTTCAACATAATATTTAGGCTACTCTTATAATACAAAAAAAGATTTTTATTTGGAAATTATATTTTATAAATTGTTTCTTAAATAAAATTCACTTTCAATTTGCAACGCTTTTTCGTGTCAAGTTTCTTCTAATTTTTACAATTATTTTAAAGAGTGTACCAAATAAAACTGGTGTATTTTAAAAGTAAGTGTGAACTTATTAAATATTCTAAAAAGATGAGATTTTTATTCAAAAACTCAATAACCAAAAAGGTTTGTTTTAAGTTTGATTTTTTCCAACTAACACTAGAGTGCTTTAAAAAACCATTCAAAATAAATTGAAAAATCTGAATTTATTTAAATGAAACACTCTAATATTTTTTAAATATAATAAAATGTTAAAAAATGTAACTTTTGAGATATATTCACAGAATGTTCCATATGTACCGAAGCGCTTCTTATAAATAAAAATGTCGATAATATTTGGTAAAGTAATAAGGTGAATATAGCATAAAAAGTACTATACAGGATATTTCAGAAAAGTGTGGCAAAAAAAATTTTAAATTCTCAGTCTCAATTAAACTTTTGATATATGAGAACCACTTAATATCTATGAGTAGCTTAGGACATGGGAAATATTTAAGTATATTTATCCTGAAATTTGATTGTACTAAAAAAGAGTTAAAAATATAGAAGTCAAAAAAATAAGATGCCAAAAAATAAGAAACAGAAAAAACAAATTTAATATCAGTAATAACAGTATGAGTAAAATTCTGTAGATTTCTATCAAATTTGTTTAAAGGAAGTTCTTCACTGTAAAATCACTAATTTTTAATTTTTTTTTCTATTTTTGGGCCCTTTCTCCTTTGTCTCCAATTCTTTTACTTCTATTTAATCTAATTTTCACTCTTTATTATTAAGAATTGAATACATAGGGTGTTTCATTTAAAATAATTTTACTCTTGCTTTGGTAAGAGAAAATCCGGATAACTTTAATGTTTGATCAATTAAGGTATTTAGTGATAACCAAAACTGGTTCAGTCGTTGCCATTAGTTTTCCCTCTCTTGCCGTTAATTTTTGCTCATGCAATTTCATTTCTCAAATTAAAATAATTTTATGGTATTGTTACTATTTATTGGAGGATCAGTTTTTTTAGAAAATTGGTAAAAAATGAGTGTCACAAAGAAGCGACAGGGAAGCGAATGGTTAAAAGAGAAGTAACACTAAAATAAAATGGGTTTTATGAGGTGACATCATGTTATTGTTGGCAGCACTTAACTGCTTCCAAATAAAATATCGTAACCATGGTAACCGACAATTATTCTCAAGCAAAACAAATTAACTGTTACTAGTTTAAAAAAATACTTGTTGGATGTATTACACCAAATTTTAAAAGTATATTGATTTCAAGTTAGTTTTTTGTTGAAAGTTTAATGAATAAGCTTTAATTTGAGGCAGATTATTGGTTTTTTCGCTTGACCAATCACAGATCGTTAATATGATGATTTGGCTGTGTGCGAAGTTGCCAAAAACCTAAAAATCGGAAGTCGGGATTTAGCCAATGCTTTTAATATTTTAGATATACAATGAGAATTTATTTGAATTTTGAATAGATGTACTATATTGATGAGAGGATGTTTTATTTGTATCCAGCAAAAAATTTATATTGGCTTTGGATTTTGTAAAAGGGAATTTTTAGTGAAAATCGTTGTAGAATATGTGATGATATTTTATGTACATGAAACCCGCGAGCCATTATTCTGTATGATCCGACCCTGTGTAAAACAATATCATAGCCATTAATCCCTTGGAAATCTTACAACAGTAATTGGGCCTTTGTTGGCATATTTCACGTCGAATTAAAACTCATTTAAATAATATAATCTAGCAAGCTGAGCGCTGCGAAGTTTCTCGTGTTATTATTACACTCATTCCATTGCAGTGTCGTTGGTAAGCCCGGGAAACTCGGAAATTGCCGTAAATAAATTCACCTTAAGATGACGTTAATGAAATTTTCTTATTTCTATATTTATTGCGCCCAAAGTGTCTGTTAAACGGGCCCAAAAGGGGGATTACCTCTATTTCTCGCCGAACACGTTTTTGTGTACCAACAATTTCATTATGAGGTGCGAAACGTGTCGCGGTGGCATTATTTGTTGCCCAGAAAAACCGCCATGATGACTTAATTGTTTTAATTAAATGCAAGTTTAAAGCCCCTTTTGGGTCTGTTTCTAAAGTTTTGTCACATTCCAAGTCGCATTAATTCCTCTGTTGTATTTTACGACCTGTCCCGTAAGTATTATTTGATGCCGTCCAAATTGAAAATAAACTCTTTCAAATTTCATAAAACCAAACCAATTATTAACAATACGAATTCCTAAAGTAGCCGACTTGATGGTGATTGTTTTTTCAATTGTGCTAGAGAAAATTTAATTTTTTAATCTTTTTTTATATCTATATACAAAAAGTCCTTTTTTTAATGTTTCAGGGAAAATCCTGTTTCTCAGATTTTTTTAAGAAAATTTTTTTTTCACATTTCATAGAACATTTTAATGTTTCTAATTTTTTATTATATAGAAACACTAGATTTTTCAAATATATTTAAAGACCAGCTTTCCAATTTTTTTATGTTTTTCAAGTATTTCATACTTTTTACAGAAAACCCCATTTTTCAGTTTTTAGAAAAAAGAGTGAGTTTTTTCAATTTTTTTGGAAACGAATAAAATTTTTGATCAACCCTTAGTTTTTTAGAGAAAATCCCGGTGTTCCAAATTTTTCACGGAGAAAAAGTATTTTTTTAATTTTTCAGATAAATTCTTTACCTTTATTTAACTGATAAAAATATGCGTTTCCAAATTTTTCATAGAAACTCTCGGTTTTTCAAATTTTTTATTTTCTCATTATTTTTTAACTGCTTTGCGTAAATCCCGAGTTATTCAAATCAATTCAACAAAAATTCTAAATTTTTGAAAAGTTGCAAAGAAAGTTAAAATTTTTTTTTTTTCGCAAATTTTTTCAGATTTTGTAGATATGAATTAAATTTTTTATTGAAACTCGGGGTTGCAAATTTTTCAATTAGAAAAAATCAGTTTCTTGGAAATTTTGTTAAAGGAAAAATTCAATTTATTCCAAATAATTTAGAAGAAATGTTCAATTCTATCAAATTTTTATTTTTTTTACTTATCTAAGCGGAAGTATAGAAGATACCGGATGTTTGCATGAGAAATACTCTTTTTTAATTTCTTCCAGTAAATCCCGATTTTTACAAATAATCTGCAAAAATATACGGGTTGTCCCATTTAAATAAAAAAAGTTGAGGGTATTTCCGGTTAAACCGGAAGTATATTATTAACAAAAAATGTACATCAGACGCATTTTGGCCCATTGCACTTACGTACAAAATTACATAAATATGGTCCGTTTCGTTTTAAAGATATTTACTTGGTTCCATACTTTATCCCAACACGATACTATAGTATTAAATAAACTCTTGGTTGCCCTTCTGTGATAATTTAATGGTAACAACAAATAATATTTTTAAGAAGAAGAACCTTATTATAAATTATGGTATTGTATATGTTTCGTAAAAGCAAAAGAAATTAAATCTCGTTCATCTATGCGCTTTGAAATAAATTCACCCCCATTGTTTATATCGTATTTCAGTTCGTCGATTTTTTGTCTTCGATAAAAGATGGAATGAGACAAGAACATGTTAAAACAATGGTGAGTGGAATCGACCTCTTCAGAGCGTTGTCGCCGACCACCACGACCCCTTTATACTGGCACCCTTATCTCAAATATAAAACCGCGACACTCGCGCTGTCTGATAGGATTATACGTTTCCTTTGATTCTTAAAAATTCATCAATAAAAAATTATCTCCAACAAAAGAATACAGACACTCATTAAAAATTAGTTCATGGAGAAAACCACCCTTTGTGCTCCGGTTAGTTCCATTATAAATTAAATTAAATTAAGACTTACAGATATATTTAGAGTGTACAATTATTCTGCTTTTTTCTAAAAAAACTTTGGTTTTTAGTGAAAAATCATTTTCAATTTTTTCTGCATCAATTGTTATATTTTTAGAGAAAAATTCCAAATTTTGTTAAAACCCAATTTATTTCAAGTAATATAGAGGAAAAGTTCAATTTTATTAAATTTTTAAGGCAAATTTTTTTATTCAAATGAGCAAATCCAAATATTTGTTTTTAGTTTCTTGGAGTAAGTTTAGATTGTTTTTAAACAATTTTAACAAAAAAAACAACTGATAGTGTTTTTTAGAGAAAATCTCAGTTTTTGTAATTTTTCAGGGAGAAAAAATCATTTCTTTTTAATTTTTTTTAAGGGAAACTTCAATTGAATTCAAATAATTTAGAAGAGATTCAGTTTTATCAAATTTTTCAGAGAATTTTGTTTTATTTTAGTAAAAAGTCCTACTGTTTTCAATTTTTTCTCGAAATTCCCGTTTTCTCAATTTTTTTTTATTTATCTGAAAGAATTATAGTGTTTACAAATTTGTTGTAGACTCTCCCGGTTTTTAGAATTTTTCAGTAAGAAATATTATTTATTATTCAATTTTTCCAAATTTTTCATATCAAAATCATTCAGTTTTTTTTCTAAATTTTCACTGAGAAAAAACCAATTTCTTTAAATGTTTTTAAAGGAAAAACTTAATTTATTTCAAATAATTTAAAGGAAAAGTTGAATTTTATCAAATTTTTGAGAGTTTTTTTTATTTAACTGAAAAAATCACAGTGTTTACAGACTCTCCCAGTTTTTAGAATTTTTCAGGAAGAAATATTATTTATTATTCAATTTTTCCAAATTTTTCATATCAAAATCATTCAGTTTTTTTTCTAAATTTTCACTGAGAAAAAACCAATTTCTTTAAATGTTTTTAAAGGAAAAACTTAATTTATTTCAAATAATTTAAAGGAAAAGTTGAATTTTATCAAATTTTTGAGAGTTTTTTTTATTTAACTGAAAAAATCACAGTGTTTACAGACTCTCCCAGTTTTTAGAATTTTTCAGGAAGAAATATTATTTATTATTCAATTTTTCTAAATTTTTCATACCAAAATCATTGTTTTTTTGTAAATTTTCACTGAGAAAAAACCAATTTCTTTAAATGTTTTTAAAGGAAAAACTTAATTTATATCAAATAATTTAAAGGAAAAGTTGAATTTTACCAAATTTTTGAGAGTTTTTTTTATTTAACTGAAAAAACCACAGTGTTTACAGACTCTCCCAGTTTTTAGAATTTTTCAGGAAGAAATATTATTTATTATTCAATTTTTCTAAATTTTTCATACCAAAATCATTGTTTTTTTGTAAATTTTTCACTGAGAAAAAAACAGTTTCTTTAAATGTTTTTAAAGGAAAAACACAATTTATTTCAAATAATTTAGAGGAAAATTTAAATTTTATCAAATTTTTGAGAGAATCTTTTTTATTTAACCGAAAATTTTTTTTATAGAAACTATCGGTTTCTCAAATGTTTCAGAGAACATATTTTTTTTTTATTTCTTTTAATGAAAATCCACAATTTTTAACTAAGATACAGGAAGATTTATATTATTCAACATTTGTCTAAATAAAATGTTGGTTTCAGTGAAAAGCTATATCAAAAAATTATTTTCTTTAGATAAAGGCTAAAAGTACATTCAAATTATTCAAATTTTCAACTTGATTCGTTACCAATCCTGATCTAACTCAAGATATCATTTAATAAAAAAAAATATTTAAAAGAGATGTGGAAAAATCGGAGACTTTTTAATCAAAGTCCCCATGGCAGAAAACTTGTTGAGAAATCGAAATTAATCCATCCCAAAACAAATTATTCCGAGTTTTCACAGCAGGACTGTAGGAAACCAATATTCAAAGGCAGAAAGAAAGAACGGAAAAAATTTGAGCGCGTTTAATGTCAGATCGGAATGTTCTTTGGGGTGCAAATTCTTTCCAAATTAGCCCAGGGAGAGTTAATGAACGAAGAAATGTTACGTTTTGCTACCAGGACAGGTTTCAGGTCAAACTTCTTACTAAATATATATCTACTACTGATATTTAAGTTAAGTAGCATCAAAACTGGACAAGAAAATATTTGTACTCCCCGGATATACCAAAAACCTTATTAGATTAATTAGTTCCAACTTAAACATTTCTATTTATGTTACTTTAAAAGTTGGCTAGGAATAATATTATAAAGATTCAAAATATCGATATAAGTATAAGAATTTTATTCTGATTCGCATATGTTGGATTAAAATTTTGTGATATAAGAATTTAAGCGCAGCGAGTTAAGCCGATCCTGTTTTCTGCTAATTTAAAAAAAGGGGAACGGGCGCTGTTACGACTTCATTTTTTTTGAAGTTTCAGTTTTATGTTTCTTGGAGAAGACTTAATTAATTCGTCACCAGGGACAGCTCTGATTTGAGATATTTTTAAATAAATTTCGTACCGCCAATGAATTTTTTACATTTCGCCTTTGCCTTATTAAATACTTCCTCGAATGCAATTATTACGAAGGGTGATTATTTTTACCCCTCCGACCAGGGGGCCAAATTGAAAGAAACTTTGCCATTAATTAAGTCAGCTTATTCACCAGTTAATATTTTTCAGATATATGTATAACTTAATATGCTTAAAGGATTTTAAATAGAAGAATGTTTGACCTCATTCAAAAAAGTAACTAAAAATTCTCATAAATTTATTTAAAATCAATAATTGTGCCTCATATATCTCGAGTGCTAAGCCTCGTGTTCTGTGAAGGTTTTGTTACTGTTTCCCACCGTGCCCTTAGAAACAGAATTAAAGATTATAAATATGTTTTAACTCTTTCAATCTCAAAAATATCTCTAAACAGTTCGTTAATACCGAAATATTCATTAAGAATGGCGAATAAAAATCTTTCAGTTGTTATTAAAAATACATAAATAGTTGTTTTTGATTCTAGATCGTAAAATGCCTTTATTTGGATTATTTTGAAAACTGTTCCCAGAGTTACTAAAAACGTGAAGAAAAAATGTTGGCATTTATATTTATTTTATTTTTAAGAACTAGATGTGAAGTCTTAAACATTTTTACAGGGTTTTTGAAAATACAGGCCCCTCAGAGCACATTCTTATTATTCATGAGAAATATGACGATTTGCTATGTACCACTTTATGAGTTAACAACGAATATGTAAAATATAGGGCGTTAAAAATTCTTCAAAAGAGGTTTTTGCTCAACTTTTAAATTGATTAACATTTTCCATTAAATTTGGTTTACATCCTTTTCTAGTTAAGGGCAATAAATTGATGAAAACGCACTTCTAAACAATTTTACAATGGCATAGATATATTAAATACTTAAAAAAAATGGTTCGCCACTGGTTTCTTAAGCCGATTTTCATAAAAATAACTTTGTTTTTTATTTCTCTAAAAAAATACTACTCAACGTTTTTTCATATTCCATCCACTTTCATCAGAATTTAACATTTTATGATTTGGTGTATTAATTTATGTGTAGCATGAATAAAGTTGAACCCCATCATAAAATGCTAAATTATGATTAAATGGGATAGAATATGAAAAAAAGTCAAAAGTAGCTTTCTTATAAAAATCGGTTTAAAAAAAATGAAAATATGTAAGAACTACCCCGAAACTAACGACATTGTAAAATTATTTAGAACAAGTTTTCATTAATTTTTTGCCCTTGACCAGAAAATGTATACCAAATTTGGTTAAAAAATGAAAATCAAGTTATTGATTAAAAACGTTTTTTTTAAGAATTTTTTTGACCACCCTGTATTATACTTATCAGGGCCTAAATCAAAAAGTAGTACATATAAAGTCACCATAATTTCTCATAAAGAATAAGCATGTGCTCTGTGGGCCGCGAATTTGAAGACACCCTGTATAAAAATATTTTTAATAATATCCGATCCTTATTAATGAATTACTCGGTACAGTTAACATCTAAAATTCAGGATTAAGAATTGTTATAGCCATTTTACAATAAACTGAGGACAACGTCATTTTGAGTTATTTTTATGGTCAACAGAAAAAAAAAGACTAAAAGTAAATGTGATTGATACTTAAAAGACAAGAGAAATTAAATTGTAAACATTGGCAACACTTCACGATATTGCCAAATCAATCTTACCATTCATCGACATTGGTTTCGTTAAATCTTTTTAGTTTTCTTTAAAATAAAAAAGCACTAATAATAAAATAGACCACAAAATGATATTCATTAAAGTAAGCACAACCATCAGAATACTTAAATGAAGGAAAAAACTTTGGCATGACAGTGCCGCAGTTCTTTATCTTGTGACGTCACTGTCAGTTTATCCTAAAAATGCTATAGTTATACCAAATTCGATTTTTCTTCAGCTAAAGTCGAACAAATGGTAAATATCTCGATATGTGGCAGCAAAACGGAATTCTATAATAGCAGTATCGCAAAAAATGCGGAAAGAAGAATAGAAGTGAACAAAATTAAAAAGCCGTTCTTCCGTAACGATAGATAGAAAACTGGAATACTCGTTCAATAAACAAATTATGAACCGATTGCTTACATGCATGTGTGCACGGCACATCGCGTAGCCGTTCTGGTTGTGGCTAATACCCCGGCTTCGGTTGCGTATACACGTACAAGATTTGTTCAATGAATTTCGCTTTATCCTACAGGATAGTCCATATTCACAGAAAACAGGATATAGAGTCCAAATTGAGTGTAAAACAGTAACTACATGTTATACTACTCAGAAAAATTATAATTTTAGTAATAATAATAATAATAATAATCCTAGTGTTTCCAAATACTTCATACAAACCTCCATTTTCTCAAATTTAGATTTAGAGAATACATTACATTCTTATTTTCAAGACTTAATTTTTGATTAGATAATGGCTAAAACTATTTTCAAATTATTCAAATTTTGGAGAAAACCACCCTTTGTCCTCCGGTTAGTTTCATTATAAATTAAATTAAATTAAGACAGATATATTTAGAAATTAGTCAACTTTTTTCTAAAAACAAAAAAAATGGTTTTAGTGAACAAAAAGATGCATTATTTTCTGCATCAAATCTTATTTTCAAAATTTAAATATCATCAGATAAAGGCTAAAAGGTCATTCGAATTTTCAATGATTCGTTGCGAGTCCTGATCTAACTTGATATAATATTTAATAAAAAAAAAATATTTAAAAGAAGTGTGAAAAAATCGGAGACCTTTTAATCGAAATTAATTCAGAAACAAAGAAACTAATTGTTAGTTCCTTAGATCTAGAAAAAATCCTTTGATAGAATACTCGGAATAAAATTTTGGAAAATTTATATAAAAAAGGAATTACGGTCATAAGAAGTAACAGAAAATCTGACATTTTCACCAATATTGGATTAAGACAGAGTAAATGTGTGTGGGCGGGCCTTTTAAAATGATACTCCCTGTATTCTGGAAATAACGCTTCATTGACATTTGTCACATTTACACAATTTTTTATACCTGCATGATCAAGGCTCACTCACTGAACTTCAGAGGGGAAAGGAGACAGAAAGCTGTTCATTCAAATTAAAAGTTCACACCTCGTGTATCTGGAAATTCCCCCTTTTTGTTTCACTAAATTTATCACAAAGTAATTTTTAGCGGTCGAAAATAACAATGTTTCCCGTCAGTATTTTAAAATTCAATATAAAATTTCATTTTGAAAAGAAAAACGAAATCATAACGTAGAAAATTATTTCTCTTCCTTTTTTCTCGTGCCGAAATGGAAATTACCCAAATACTCGAAATTCCCTTCTCCCATCCTATATATACAGGTTGAGTCATGCATATTGAGCCAAACTGTAATTGCAGTTTCAAAAGGACTAGATTTTTCAGATACAATCTTGAAATTTTGGAAAACTACACTGTGGCGCCATCTAAAAGTTTAAATGTCATAAAATCAAAGAAATTACCTTTTTTTATTAATAAACAATGAAAATAAGCCAATTTTCAGGACAAAACCTAAAAACCTGGTTGATTTATTAACAAAATTTGATTTATTTTTCTCCAGAAACACAATTACAATTTGACCCATTCATTATAACTTACCCTGTGCTGGTCCATAATAATAATAATAATAATAATAATAATATCAAAAAGTATATGTCAAAAAAATGTATACTTAGTTTCAATTATAAAAGAAATTAAATTTTTACCTTTACTTTCAGTTTCCAGTTATACCGGAAATAATATATTCTTTATCAGATAGGAAACTTATTTGTCCTTCCTAAAAAGTTTTTTTGAGTTTTATATATTTAAAATAATTTTTCTATTTCTTTGGAGTAAACGATTTATTCAACTTCTACACGTAGTTAACTTGGAAAATGAACACGCATATACAAAACTAATTAATCCAGTAACTGTTCAAAGTGCAAACTATTTACTGTAATACAATTATCTCTTGGAAAGGTAATTAAAACATTTTCTAATAAAGTATATAAGAATATTTTTAAAAGCATTTTGAATGTTATGTTTCGGTTGGACTTATATTATTTCTCTTTGATATAAGAAAAAATCTAAGATGGTTAAATCAGGAGATTTTGTAAGACAAAGTGTAGAACAACCAAGATCAATCCAAAGAAAGGCTTTATTGAGAACATCTCTGGTAATTACTGCATAACGAGAAGATATTCCATCTCATTGGAAATATTTTCCATCCAGTATACCAATCTGATCTAATTGTAGATAAAGAAATGTTTCAACTTCTACAAAAATTACAGCAGTTACAACAGGATTGTTCAAGAAAGAAATTCACACACAAACAGTAACTTTCAATGAATTTCTTCAAACTTTTTAATATTTTCTAGTGCTCAGATTCTACTATTTTGCTAATTAACTTGAATACTGAAATGAAATGAGACTTTTCTATAAGACATTAAAAATTTAATTTAATAACAGCCGTATTTTCATTTTTAATGTGTAACAACGTTACTCTAGTTTGAAAATATATTTAATTTCTTGTTATGACTGAAATTTAAATTTACATATTTTTTTACTGTTGTATTGTAGGGTACGTTTTGGAATGACAGCATTGGCAATAAGTTTTTTTATAGAAAAAC
The DNA here is from genome assembly GCA_951812935.1 of Hermaeophaga mercurialis. Classification (NCBI taxonomy): domain Eukaryota; kingdom Metazoa; phylum Arthropoda; class Insecta; order Coleoptera; family Chrysomelidae; genus Hermaeophaga; species Hermaeophaga mercurialis. Next base: position 37,709,277 of record OX638360.1, on the reverse strand, counting down.
GAGGATTTTCTTGAAATTTCACAATGAAGCTTAATTAGTTAGTGTCTAAAATAACAAGTTCAATTAATTGTTGACACTTTCTCATAAGCGTACTTGACATTTTAACCAATCATTATTAAGCAATATGTACAGTATGATTTTTTGGAATTATATTATTCTTCTTTTCCTAAAAAATTTGTAATCTAAAATAATTGAACTTCCCAGGTTTAATTGTTTATTCAATTCTATATACCGAGAACATTTTAGGTATTTCTAAATTTCATATTCCTCTAAAAAATGAAATTCTTCTTTTTTGTCACTTATATGAAGGACATCCAGTGTCGTTTCAATTGTTTTGTTAAGTATAGGTTTATTTTTAATGTCAATGAAGCGTTTTGTTTTGTGTAATGTGATTTAATGTGATTATTTTAACCCATAAGATCGTAAGTATTCACTGTACCTTATTTTAAAATTTCTAAGGTTCTAGCCAAGATAAATGGCGTTACAATCCAGACAATTTAGTTTGTAAATACCTGATTTTTTAATTTATTTTTTACATTTAATAAAAATGAACCTACATTATTTCTTACTTGAAGAGACATTGTAGAAGATGTTGTACGAGATGTAATTTTTGAAAATGCAATTTAGCGAAACCTAGTTAGAGAACGAAAATTTAAAAATAGCTTTGAAATATTGTGGAAATTCAAGATAAGTATAATGTTTATTTATAACAAAGGATCGCTTCCTCCCTTTAACTTTTTTAATGTTTTTGATGCATAGTTTGAGGAGTTGAGTAAACCTATTACCTACCTACAAATATAACCACTAATTATTGTTACAGTTCTTTTATTTTATGATTGGGTTGATAAAATTTCCAAGAATGTATTTACCTTCAAATGTTTTCAAAATCGATTTAAAAATAAAAATACAATTAAAACGACGTATCCAACTGTTATTTTGAAATTTATTTTTACCTCAAATTGTAAATAATCATCCCAAATTTTTTCGCAAAAGAGAAAGGAAATTTTTGTTCCTGACTGCGTAGGAACGAGGTCGAATTTTCGATTTGTTGGATACTAATGTCTAAATCAATTAGAATACACTCAAATTTTAATAATAACTGCGTTAGTCGGTGCGTGTTAAATATCTCTGACATATCCAATATAATGTTCCTATAACGAATTAAAGACAAGAATAATAGCTGGGTGGCCAGGTGCAACTAAACTCCCTTTAATTGCTACCATTGGTGTAGATTCTTATCCAAGAAATGCATGAAATTGCTCGCAACGACTTTGAAAGGAAAACGACTACAGAAAAACGCATTTCACTAATTTATAAATTGTAAATTAAAATATAACTAAAAATAAACGTTTTATTATTTTAAAATAAATCATATAACGTAAACGTACTATAACAATCATGCTTTTAAACGTCAACGTAGCCTATTATTATCACCTCTTGTTAAAATTATGATTAAATTTAAGATTGCTTTGTGTTTGGGTAAATTAGTTCGCACTGAAAGTCTATTCACAGCCGATTCGTTCAATCAATTTTGTAGGTTAATTAACGCTCAACTATACATTTTTCATTATTACCTGTGCTTGTATTAGTTTGTGTACTGTGCAGTTAAACAATGAATATTTAAAAGCATTTTATGCTCGCCAGTTATTTCGTTATATTACAAACATGCACTTACTCGTTCACTTGAGAAAATTGAAAAAACTACAATTATTCCAGAGCTATTTTCTATCATCTCGATTTAATTTAAACCACGAATGAAACCTAAATTTAGAAATTCACAAAAGTTAATCACATGTTCGCAGAAACTCAACAATAAAGAGAAAAATAAGAAACCAAAAAACAAATATAAAAATTATGAAAGATATTTGTAGGTTTTAAAGCACTTAGACAATCTATCACACCGATTTTAATCTAACAATTCATATAAACAGAAAAATTGTATTTTTGTTAATGTAAGCTTGTTTTTCTTGTAATTTCTTATTAATATTATTTTCAACTTAAAGTTGGTAATACCATTCGATGAATTTTCGAGAACTTGGACCATCATTTTTGCCACAGAGTAAACAACAATTGAGATGACGGTACTATTTTATCCTGAAAAAGTAACAAAAAACCATCACAAAAACTGCAAACTCATGTAGAGCAGCTAAAAGAAATGACAAACAAGTGGAAAATAAAACTGAATACATATAAATCAACAGGTTATTCACAAAACGAAGCCATTGTAGACAGATCACAATAAAGAATAGTCCCCATACCAATTAAAAAACAAATTAAATACCTACAAGAACATCTGGAACAAAAACTAGCTTGAAAAGAACATATGAATGCTAAAAAACAACAATTACATTTAAATATCAGACAGATGTTCTGGTTAATAAATATACGATCATTTACAGCTATGGTACCGAATTCTGAGGACGCAGCAAACCATCAAATATGAAAATTGTTCGGAGAGTCCAATTCAAAGGATTACACTTGTTATGTCACACAAGAAAAATGATGATCACAACAACAAACTAATAAATAAACTAACCAAAGAAAGAAGGCTGAAAAAACTGTGACCAAAAGAACTTGGTTGGATGAACCTTTCTGGTACACAATCAGTGAATGGTTACCAATTCATTCAGTAAATCAACCAACAAATTTAGTTATTTATTACTCGGAGAATAAATATACTTATTTTTGAATACATTCTCTCCCTACCATCCGGGCTCTTATTATCTTATCCTTCATGTTTTATCTTTTCCTTCTTCAACGCCACTATCGCTATTTGGTTTAGTCGCGTTTCCCTTGACTATTTCTTACCTCTCCTTTTGGTTGATTTTGCTGGAATCAAGCCCTGGCTCCTGGTTCAAATTACTAACTGAACCACATCGGTATGTTACAATATATTCCAAAAATCCATGGACTTTTGAAATTATTTAAAACCAATTAACAACTAACTATCTTTATAGATTGAAGCTGCATTCTAAAAACTAGTTCTATTATTGTTTAGTTAATAATATTGAACTGTGCATAATTCATTTCCAGTAGGGCTTTTCCCAGAAAAATCCGCTGGTACAAAAATAAATCTAATAGTCTAATAAAAAAAATGAATACTATCGTTATAAAACGACATTTTGGTCATACAATTCAATCGAAAATGGAGAAACTTTGTATTGAATTTACATTACTACCAGGAGATGGTCGAAAGCCAAACAGTTTTTCTATTACCATCAATATCCACAATTGATGATAAGGTGCAAAAAATACCAGAAGAGTTACAATCAGCGGGACACTCCAAGGAAATGATAAAAACAGTTGCTTAAAATTAAGTAAAAAATAGTTACCAGATTTGAAGAATTTGAATAACAATGACAAAAGAACTTAAAAGAACTGACGTAGTTGAATATGGTGTTGATCAATTTCTAGAAGAATTGGATCAGAACAACTGGAGCTGCATATCAAAAAGAAACAGATACATTGAAAAATTATTAGAAAAATTAATAGAAAATACATAAGAAAATAGACAGCAGAAATAAAACAGGTTTCTGAGAAATTTTGATTGAAAAATTCTAATGCATTGGTATACATTGGTCTGGATTGATATTTTTGAAAATATAGCACGCACTTTGGAGTGACAAAGATGAAAAGAAAATTGAAATATTCAGATTATTTATGAATAAGTCTTGTGTAGATTGATGCAGTATAATGATTGTACAACTATCAATGAACCCAGATTGGTCAACATGGAAAGAAAAAGTTTGTGAATTATTTGCAAATAAAGGATGGAATCGATCACTATTATTTAAGTACAAAGATGGGGCATTATTAGAGTATGCAATGAAAAAAGAAAAACTTTTACTAAATATGCGAAATGAATAGACATAGGTACCCTGGTAAATCTAGTTGCAATAAAATTAATAGGAAAACATTAAAAGACACAGTGAATTTGTTACGTATAAGTAAAGATTTGATAAAAATAAATATGGGGATATAAAAAATAATGGTGAATTTTGTGAAAAATTGAATAAAGTTATCACTCCGAAGACACCTGCTGGATTAGAAAAGAAGAGGATGGTAAAGTAAAGGAAAATTTTATTAAACATGAAAACAATTTAATGATAGAAACTAAGTTAAATAAAATGGACCAAAAAACGAACAATAACACCATTAATAAATGCAGAGCAACACAATATAATCTATTCAATGTATAAGTCTGAAAGAAAGGAATAATAACATTATATATACAGAAATTAAATCACCGATACGATTCGAATCGAATGGAGGGAGCTGTGACACGAAAATTTCGCTTCCGCGTGTCCATGAAAACAAACATATCATTTCGCAAATGTATTTAACTGCTCTAATGAAAATGTTGGGGAAACGTTTAAATGAAATAAAGCAGTAATACTGGCTGCGTGGATGATGCTTGCGGTCAGTCCAGACGCATCCGATCTCCATTGTCAAATAGAGTTGTGGTTTCGCGGTAATCATGGTAGTAGACAGAGAAAGTTATCAAATAATATTTGATGAAATATTCAGTAATTACCATTTAGTTGAATAGTAAGATTGTCACATACGAAAAGGCTGTATATTTATTTTTCCGTTCAATATTTCATAAATTTATTCGATAATCATTTGGTGTGGTAAATATTGTTCTACGCAAGGTTATTGTTCAAGAACACTAAAACAATATTTAATACAAATACTGGACGATTTCGTTGAGGCGGACTAACAAAAAATTTTTATAAGAAAAACAGATAATTTTTAATAAAGAATATCGTACTGAATTTTGTCTCATGAATAATTTAGCAACACCCTGTAAATACCAGAGATGTTATATTTACTATAGCAGAAGTATCTATAAGATACAATTATATCATTCAAAAGTTATAAACGAAAATGTGGAAGATTTTGAAAACATTTTCAAAACCTATTAAGTGATTCTTAAGGATTCTGAATAACTTTGAAAGCTTTTGGAAGCATTTATAAAAATCTTGCATACAATAATGAACGTTGCTAGATGATTTTATATTATTTCTAGCAATTTTCAAAAAATATGGATCATTTTAAATGTCTGGAAAATCCTAAATTCTTACAATAATTTTTATATTATATTATATAAATATATAAATATAAATATATATTATAAATAACTTTTGAAAACTTATGGTATTATTTAAAAATTCTTTGACGTATTTTTAAAAATTTAACAATATCCTGATAATTTTTAAAGATTTTGGAACATCTTAAAAGTTTTAAACGATTTTTAAGAATTTTGAAAGATGTTTACATTATTTCTGACTATTTTGGGATAATCTGAATTATTTTGAAAATTTTTAAACTATTTGATTCATAATTAAAAACCTTAGGCTGCTTTGAGAAGTAAGATTTTGAGATTATTTTTTAAATCATTGGAACAATTTTTAAAAGTTTTTAGCGGAAAATATTTCAGAAGACTTTTAAAGATTCTTAAAAGTTACTTAGGATTCTAAAACGTTTCGAGTGATTTTTAAAGATTTAAAAATTGTGGAAAATTATAGAAGTTTTGACACTAAGTTTTGGACAAAAAAACGAAAGTTTCTATATTTGACAATATTTCCAGTAATTTATAATGATTTTGTACCATTTTCAAAGTTTCTGGAAGTTTCGTAAACTTTTCAAGCGATTTTTTAGGCATTTTGGAAAATTTGAAAGCTTTTTTACATTTTGTGTGAACATTTCTGGATATTCAGAATCAGAATTTTTTGAACGATTCTAGAAAATTTGAGCCGATCCTTAATTAAAGATTTTTGGTATTTTAAAAGTGTTTGATTCATAATTTTCAGATTATTTTTAAGTCATTGAGACAGTTTTCCAAATTTTTTTAAAATTTAAAAGCCCTTTTCCTTGAGATGTTATTTATTGTTACAATATACTGTTACTGAATTTATACAGGGTGATACAAAACAAACGGTAACTTTTTTACAATCCAATAAAACTAGAAGTGATAAAAGAAATTTTATTCATAGTAATTGAAATCTTAAAACTTGCCATTTACGAAACATTGATGGAAATTATAATTTTTTGACAATTACGTCCTTTAGATGGCGTCCTCCTGTACGAAAACATTCTTGAAATCTGCTGTTGAGATTCCTCATTGACCGCTGCAACATCTCAGCTGGGATACTGTGAATTTCGTCCTGGATTCTCTGTTTTAACTCATCCAGGGTTCTTGGTCGAGTCGTGCACACTTTACTCTTAAGGTAGCTCCACAAGAAAAAATCACAAACGGATAAATATGGCGATCTAGGGGGCCAGGGAATGTTACCGAATCTTGAGATCACACGGTTACCGAACCATTCTCGCACAGCTTCCATTGATTTCCGTGCAGTGTGTGATGTCGTTCCATCCTGTTGAAACCAGATTTCAAAAATTCCAGTTATTCTGTGTCACCTTGTATATCTCCTCTTATAGATGATAGGGCTGACATTTTTGTTAAAATCCCGGATGGACGCCGGGTAGATACTATCAAATGACCAAATCGTTGGACACGCCACTGTTACGAACTACAGCAGTGGTTTTGCGGTGACTATAGTGGCCGTGGATGTAGAGAGAGCGTCATCAGCTCTCGGCAAATTAGTATTAGGACCCTTTGGCCGAAATTGGCAAATCTGACCTCTCGAAATGGCTGATGGCACAAAGCTACGGTCAACATCGGTTTGTATATTTACCCTGCACTACATGTTAAACTATGCAGTTAATTGCATGCGACTATGCCGGCACATTGTAAATAAACCTTCAGTTTACCGACAAACTCTAGCACCGCGGTTAAAAGTTGCTCGTGGTATTGTAGTCATTTGCATTGGAAAATAATAAGCGATATTATAATGGGCTACGACAAACATTATCAGAATTTCATTATGCAGTATTAACTCCCGATAAAAAATGTAATAAATACATCGTGATTATTCACCAACGTAATTGCGTATGATCCTCAATTCAACATAAACGAGGTAAAAGTGCATCACATTTAAATTATTATTTAGCTCAAATACGTACATATTTTTCTAAAAGGCTAATTATTCAAAACAACTCTGTAGATTTTAACGAGTTGTCCAATTATATGGATTCTTTACTAACAATTAACGATTTTGAAATGTATTTTTATTTGGAATCTATTAGCCCACAAATTAGACTTTTTCAATTCTGTCTGAAAGTTTAGAGCAACATTATTAAAATATAAAATACATTCTGATTGAAGGTTTATTCCGACAAAAATATTTCAATAATAATAATAATCATAGTAAAATAAAATGTGTAAAAATGGAAAAGAATCATATCTGTTTATTGAAATTCAAGAAAAAACAGGAATTTAGGTTAACTGAATATTGTTTATTTTATAAAAAAAAGTTGAAAAGAATACTCGACAATTATGTCTTTTCTTACCACAATCTTTTATTTTTGTAAAAATGTGGAATTATACATCATGAAGAAAGACTTAAAAATATAAAACTACTTACCCACGTGTAAGTTATAAAGAAATATTGGTAATCAACAATTTTTGATTACACTAATTAATTTCTTATTTTATAAGACAAATTAAATTGTAATTGAATAAGATGACAAATTATATACACATTAAGATGGCAATTTGTTTCTGGGAAGATTTCAATAGTAACTCTTTTAGTACTTGGTATTTAAATAAAAAATAATTTTGAAAAACCACGACTATGTAAGTGGAGTATTGATGGAAAAAAAATAAAAAATAGGAAAAAATTGTATCTGTGGGTCCTTGCATTATAATTGTTTTTGGTTAGTTATAATTGTAAAAATTGGTGAGAACTCTAAATTTCACTCTGAATTCAAGGTATTAGTATGTAGCTTCTTAAATAATAAAGAACTGTTAGAAAAGACTTCGTAATTTCCGATTTTTCTTCTAGAAATTTTGGAAAATTCTTATTGTTGTAAAATAAAAATGAACTCTTACAAACAAACTACAATATCTGTAAATATTATAATTATTATTATTCAGGGTGTCCAAAAAAAAAATTTAGAAATAATTTTTTGTCGATTTGATACAAATGATCTTACCCTAAAATTGGAACGTGTCTTATTTAAAATTTTGACACTCTGATTTTTGACTATTGCACTTTGTAGACAGTAGAGAAACTTTAGGAAATATTAAAATGTATTAAAAAAGTTTATAGTACTATAACCTTACCTCTCTTGAAATCAACTCTATTATAGTAGAATTACACAATTATTTTAATATTAATATGCATTTATTGTTCAAAGTAAATTACATAATAAATAAATATTTTGAAAAAATAATAAGATCAAAAAAAGCAGGTTATTTGCATAAAAACGATTGTTGGATTTCAATTTAGAATGCGAACATTTTTCAATTGGCTGTGATAGGAGACATCAATTACTTTTTAACGCATTTTAATATCTTCTAAAATTTTCCAAAAAATATGACGGGGCGTTTCAAAAATAATTTGTTAAATAAAACACCTTATAACTTAATAAGAAACCACGTTTTAACCAAGAGTTATGAAATATATTCTCATATACTGTACTCAAATTTTATCAGTTACAATATTCAGAATTATTAATAAATCACCTTTTATAATATTGTTAAGAAAAAAGAACATGTATGTTATTATTATTTTGGTGATATTTTGATGCTCTTTTTTAGACTATCTAAATGGTATGTCAAATTTGCAAGAAACCCCTACAGGAAGTAAAACGATAGAAATTTCCACTATACGAAAAGTTTCCATTTGTTAGTACAATAATTTAGAATAATTACCATAAAATAAAAATGCTTCAAAATTGCCTTAATGTCGGTATACAAATTATACAAATTTCTGTAATTGTTTCTTCGTTAAATTTGCGAATTATTTCAGAAATTCTTAAACGTAATAATCTCAGATCCATATGCACTTCCCATTATACTCTCATAAGGATTAAATACCAATTAACAACGTCGAGAATACATTAAAAGATGAAGAAGTAAACATTAAAAGATAATTTTATTTCGTTCAGTTATAAATAGATCCCTAGGCAAAACTTGCAATTTAAAACCCATTTTTTAGGTGTCGGCTAGTAAAGTATACAGGGAATTGACAATATAAGGATATTACAAAATTTTATTATGCTCAAATAAAATACTGTACATTGTGCAATAAAACTGACACTTGTTCAACCAAATTAAAAAGAGGCAAAAGTTTGCACTGAAAAATATTTACAATAAATACACATTTATTTATATTATTATTATTATTATTATTTCTCCTGCTGGTCACTGTTTACATCAAATGTTTTTGAAATGTGAATAAAGTGAAATAAGTCGCCCATAAATTTCCAACAGATCGTGAATACATGGCTGGGATAAAGTATGGAACCAAGTAAATATTTTTAAAACGAAACGGACGATATTTATGAAATTTTGTAGCTAAGTGCAATGGGGAAAATACAGCTGATGTACATTTTTTTGTTAATAATATACTTCTGGTTTAACCGTAAATACCCATATAACTTTTTAAATGGGACACCCTGTATATTTTTGCAGATGCGTTTTCGGTAACTAGGGAAATTGTAGTTTATAAGTAGAGTATATTTTTGATAGATGTCAATTATGATAAATATTGTCAGATTTCAGAAAGTTCATAAGAAACTATAAATAATAATAATATGAGAAGAATTCATTGACGAAGACTTGAAGAAAAATGAACTGGAGTGTACATCTAATTATTAATTTTATTATGGCTCTCTTAGAAATAACAAATCGCGGCGATGATTCACCAACCCAAATATACATTTTAAAAATCGATATTTCCTGCTCGTACACTTCACCGAGTGAGATTATTATTACTATTATTATTTGTGAGCTTGAGGGCTTAATGTATATAGGGAGTATGTGTGCTGCGTGCATCTATCTACACACAGACAGATAGATACAGTAGGCTCCTATTGTTGTCGTCGAGTATCCGATTATTTGAACCGTCACAATGGTCTTTTCATAAGGTTCAGAGATCCGTAGAATATGATTTGGCTCATTGCACCCGAAAAATATATTTCAGCTTTTTTATTTTAAGCGAACCACCGGTATATATTATCGACGGAATAAAGTGGGTTTGTGTCCTGCGGTTTTTTTACTGTTTCTGTTTTCGGAGTCTTAACGGTATGAGCAGCTGCCTGTATTAATTTGCTATTAATGTGTTTATGTAAATTTTTGTGGCTTATAATGCTAAAAGGAAAAGAAAGCATTCCTAATTTGCCAGCCCCTCAAAATCCAAATGGATCTGAGAATCGTGGTAACATTAGTGTTGAGGGTCATTGTTTAAATTCAACTTTAACAGAAGATTCTGATAATAATACTATTAATATTACATGTAAAAGATAATGTCTGTATTACTATTGGCTTCAAAAAAGTATCTTAAGAACTCGGGAGTTATTAAACTATCAAATTATTTGTTACAATCAATAATCTCAATATATTAGAGATATTAACGCATGTGTGTAGGTATTAAAAGCTATCCTCGCCTCCTAATTAATTATGCATAAATTCTTAATCTGTTCTATACTGTATTAGTTATTTTGTTTTATTTTCTGATGTTTCCTCTATTCCCAGATTTTACTTCTATTTCATATCCACCTTTTTATATTTAATCTTTCTATATCCTACCTTAACTTGTTGTCCTTTATTACTTTTGTCTATTTCTAATTTCCTTTTATTTCTTCCTTTATCATATCAACTAATATTTTATATTACTTCATTTATTTTTTGTTTGCTTTTATTCTTTAGTATATTTATCTTGTATCTCATGTTCTCTGTTTTATAAATGTTTTGATATCGTTTTTACGCATTTTATCAATCTTTATCATTATTTCTCCTCCTTTCTTCATTTGATTCGTTGTGCTATTTGTTTCTTTCAGCTCTATTTTCAATATTTCGTTTTTTCCTTTAACTTTCATATTTGTATCACATTTTATTTTTGTTTTTTTGTGATTTCTTGTTTTTCTGACATCATTTCTTCATTTTTCTCCATTAATTGTCGTATCATTATTATAAGGACTTCTTTTAGTCCTAGATCTTCTCTTTGTTTACTTGAGGATTTTCTATATATTTGGTCCTTCGTCTTCTCTTGATTTTTTCTTGCTTTCATCTGTACTACTTTCTGTTCTAAATTTGGCCGCATTCCTAGGATTTTCTTTATTGCACCATCCATCGCCATTTTGTTGAAACGTTTATCCTATTCGTACTTTTTTAACATTATTTTTTTTATGTTGTTCGATCAACATTTTTTGCTTCACTGTACTTACTTTTGTTAAATTAATAGACTTTGCATTTGAAACTACTTTTGTTATTATGAATCCAGTTCAAAATGATCGTAGTTCGATAATTTTGTGAATAGGTACGGTGAATGAGTGACGGTGAAATACGACAGTCGACTAAAATAATAAAAATGAATAATATTCATCATTATACTATCGTTGAAGAATGAACTAGTATACTATAGGTGTGTAAATATATGCAAAAAATGTTTAGCTTTTAGGCTGAATGGATTAATTTTTAAAATATCTCTTAAGACATAATCCAAGAGCTACAGAAATTTCATGTCGGTACAAACTTTCTGTGGATTATAGCTCATAACCCACGTATTTGTTTACTTACGTACATAACAATGCGATTCAAATATTACGCTTTATCTAAAACTATTCACGAAATTTTATTTTCACTGTTATCCGAATCTATTTTAGAAACAAAATACTAAACAATCTTAATAATGGAGCGAACCGTGTTTGTCATATTTGTATACATAAATATATTTTATGGCTGAAGAACATTTAAAATAAAATCCACTGTCCGAGTTAATATAACTATGCAATAAATTCTTTTAACTTTAACCTAACTGAAGATATATTACGCCTAAACCAACGTTCGGACAGTGCAATAATATCTGCAACAAAGTGTTGGAAAATGGTTGAGCATCTATAAGCATTTTGCCATGTCGTAAATCAAAACTAAATAAATACCGTTGACAGTTACACCAAGTTATTAAATGTATCGATATGGGTATACCTATACTATGTTCGTTTGTTATTTATATGACAACCTTATCGGCTGGCTACCGGTGAGATAAAAATTGTTGTTGATGATTAGATCCATTCCAACAAGTTTCTTTTGCTCCCTTCTAAATATAAATATTGGAAACTTGTGTTATACGGAATTTTCGAGGGCACTACCAAGGAGCCCAAAAAATGGGAACCAATAAAAAGAAGTCCAGAAAAAAGCAACAAAATATAAAAAGAACCCAAAGAAAAAGGAGGAAGGAGAAAAATAGATGAAAATCAGCAATTATGGAATTATTGAAAAATGCTCCTTTTTTGGCTCCTTTTTAGTGATTAGATTAGGTTAGATCAGGATAATTGAAAGGTTATGTTAGGATAATTAAATTTTGTTTTTAGTTCGTTTTTCTTCGACTCTTATTTTTAACTTTCTTTTATTTGGTTCTTTCTTCTTTTGGCCTCTTACTTTTTGTGCTCCTAGTTTTGGCTTCTCTTTTTTGGTTTCTTTTTAGTACAATCGGAATATTCAATTATTAGTGCCGTGTTACAAATGTATGTTTTATAAACTATATTTGGTATTAAACAACGGAACATTTTGAAATTAATCTGAAGTTTAAACAGTTCTCGTAGGTCCCTACAAGTAACACGAAATCATTTTTTTATGACTGAAGCAGCATAGAAATAAGAGCTATTTCATATTAACCTTGAACGTGATTTTGGTGCACTAATATTAAATTTATTTTACTTTTCCTTATTTTTATGTTAGTTAATTAAAACCTACCTACCTAAATCGGTCAATATAATGGTACTTTTAAAGATTCTTCGTTAAAATCAAGAATACACAAAAAAAGAAAGTATAAAAAGTACAAACGCTTCAAATATGCTGAGAAAGTTCTTTTAGAAGTAGTTTGAGCCATTTAGGAAATAGAATAACCTTAAAATTAAGTATTTTATATCAAAAATTGGTTCAGCCATCACAAAGATTTTATACAAAAATTTTTGTAAAAATGTTAAATTCTTTTAGGTACAAAATATCTAGGGAAAAATAGATGTCTTTATATCTAAATTATATCTAAAGAGATATCCTGAAATTAAAAAGAGGAAGATAAAAACTAAAAGGTCGACCGCGTGCTACGAAAGAAAAGGAGACATCGAAGATTGAAAGAACAAAACAAGGAGGCAAAAAGAAAGAAAAATGACTGAAAATGAGGGAAGAAAAAAAGAGAAATAAGTTAGACAAAAGTTTAATATAGAAGAAAACGTCGAAATAGGTTGATAAAGTAAATCTGAAACTACAGTGGGAAAGAGGAATATAAATGAGTACGGTGCCACTAACCAAATGGTTGAATTTTTGTGTATGAATATGTATGTAAAATTTTCAGATAACATTTAGTTAGTAGTTACTCATATTTAATTGTTTTATTTTGTACCCAATGGAGAGAGGTTTAAATCTATACAGGTTTAGGCGCAAATTTGGACACACCCTGTACAACGCTCAGTTAACCAAGAGCGAGAGCAAAAATATGTCCTTTGCATTAGTCCAACAGTCTCGAACTCACTTCAAGATATTAGAGGGAAACTGTAATGCATGATGGCTTCTTCATTATCTTATGTTCTCATTTCTGAACCTTTATAAACACTGCTTTAGAGTAAATAGCGAAATAAATTAAATGTACTTACTGTGACTGGGTAGGACATTTTAATGGGAGACTTATTTTTTTTTAATAAATATTAGTCCATGTACCCTCGACTCTAACTTTGAAATATTTCTAATAAAGTTATAGTTCATTTATTTTTGTTTAAAGTTAATTTATTGCTTGCTCACTATTCATTCACATGGTTTGGTTTAACCATTGGGTATTTTGTTCATCTTGTATTTAATGAATTTATTTGAACTGAGCTTCCAACAAAATACTTATTGATAGTTCTGTATTCACTAGAGCATTCTTAGGTTACTTACCGGATCAATAATATTAAAAACCCTTCTAGTTTCTCTGTAATCATTTTATGGTTTTATCTAATTAAAATAAAAGATAATGCACCAAATAAGTATCTCGTTAAATCAATACGATTACATTGAAAAATAATTCTTGTAAGTAGCCAAAACTGGTATAAGAGCGAATTTATCTAAATAAAGTACCAGTTGGCGCCACAATAACACGCATTAACCTTCGCACAGCTATAGAAAAATCTTGAATCACATCTCTCGACGAATGCTATTATAGATCCATCCAGGAATACAATAGTGATGATATTTATATTATTAATGATAGGTAGCAACGAGAAAGTAAGTTCTCTGTGGAGAACGCACCAGGACACCACACAGATAACAGATAGATATGGTGGCTTTACAAAAGACTTGAACGCTAATAAGATATGTCAGTTTCGCTGTTGAGACTTATCATCCAACCTTTTAACAAATCGAAATGGCATTTGTAATATATTATTCTTAAGGCGCCACTTGATTTTTCAGGCTAGCTCCTTTATTGTTAACTTTTATTGTGTAATAAATGATGATTAAAAGAAGAATGATTTTTATTTATTGGTTTTTTCACACCAATCCTTAACGATTGTAAACATATACCTAGCTTTTGATTTATACCCACTTAAACGGAAGTATTTCCATTTTGATTTCGGCCTTAATAAAGTACCAAAATAATAATAATAATTTAAGATAGTTTTACTTATTTTCTACTAATACTTGATATTAAACAATTATACAATAACATGAAGTGAAAAGACACAAGTGTAACCGCATCGTTATTGCTTTAAGTGAGGTTTTATTAAAATAATTAAAGCCTTACCGTTCGTATAAAAATTGTAGTTTTATTAAATTATGCCGTATGATATTCTTTTTCTAGAATCGCATACTTTCCACACCGGAACGAATAAAATAAAAACTCATCAGGCCGTGGAAACATCTTCAATGTGATTGCAATTTCACATGACCGCAAATGAATGTCTTTCTCCACAAATTCCAAGGTTAACACAGAGTTATCGTTTATTGCCTCGTAAATATATAAATAATTCTTATTTATAATAACAAATAAATGTAGCAGAACATCCCTTTTATTAGTGACACTTATAAAATATTCGATAAATACTAATTTCACTGCTGTTGTATTTTTTTACATAATAACACCTAAAATCGCACAGAATGAAGTCCGGAGATCGAGCTGGTCATTTATGCTACTTCTTATTATTATTATTATATTATAATTATGAAAGATACAGTATCCTAGTTTTGTAGAATTATTTATTTCACATTTAAACTATTGGATGTATTTAGAAGAAAAATAGAATGAAGAATAGCGTAAATATTTTTTCGTGGCTCTGTGTTTTTCTTTTGATTTCTGAGAACAAAAGAAGAAGAAAGTTGATGTGCGTTTCGACCTTAAACCTCAGAAATAATCGGTAATAATAGTATTGTAGTGAGACGCCATAAACGGAGAAGGTGTTTTGTTTGCGCCGTCTTTGTGCTGATCAAAAGTTAGTTCATTAATGAAAATATATCCAATAATTCATCTCGGAGATTCTCTCGACTCCAACGAGTTTACTAATGGTTTGAAATAAGATATCAAATCACGCAATGATACCACAGAAAGACTATAAATTTGTCTGCGGTAATAAAGAATGTTCCGGCCGTTGTATATTTAATTAGGACTGTATATGTGATCCTTTTCGTTGGAGGCAAAATTATTTTGTATCGATTTCTTCTCGTCGCCACCATAAACAATAATGTTTACAGCAAATTTATGAGGTGTTTATACAATATTTGTTAACAGATAATTAGATTGGCCAATTTGTTTATTTGTCATAATGCCATATAATATAAATTATCTTTATTATTAATGTTACTTTTTATCTAAACCTAAGCAGTTATTTCGAAAGGTAAATTTAAATATTTAAAAATTATGAATGAAAATACCCCTAATAAGACCCATACCGTGTATTAAAAGATACTTTGTGACTTAATTGATAACATAGCAATTAAATGAATCATTTAAATAAAATAATAATTAAAACAAAATAAATAATATTAGAAATTAAACAATAGGTGCAATAACAAAATAAATCAATAATAAAGAGTTTCAAATTACTTAATTAAAAAAATGTGTGACCCTGATTAGCCAGGATAGAAGAGTATTGAAGCAAATTGAAAGAAAAGAAATAAAAAAAATGAGTAAAAAATAAGATCACCATTAAAAACGATTAAAATTACTTAAAAAGAAGAGAAAAACCTTAAAAATAAAAAAAATAAGAACTACAATAGGTCCAAATGTGACTGAAGACGGAAAAAAAAGACAAATGGAAATACAGAAATAGAAATAAATTAAGTGAATAAAATTTAATAAGATAAAGAGCTGTGAACACGATAAAAAAACTGAATTAGAAAAACTAGAAGACCAAAAAAGAGGATATTCAGAACTCGAAATAAAATCAACAAAAAAGTAGTAATTCACTTCGGTTATCTTTTCCATGCAGTTTTGATTTTAGACTTGTATTTATTTTCTTTTTTCTTTCATTAAGTGTTTTTTATGTAGTCATGGCACAGTTCCGTATGAAATCTAATATCTTAAAATATATTCAAACGACATATTTCAGTTGTATACCAGTTTAAATAAAAAGGAGTTAAAGGCATTTGTAATTATTTTACTTCCTCTTGATGTCAGTTAGTAAAAATCTGAGGATCTAATAATAAATCTATTAGCTCAGAGGCCGCCCAATAATACCACTGGTAACCGACTAACAGAAGTCTAGGAATAAATTGAGAGATTAAAAAACAATACTGTCAGTAAAAAAATAAGATTCTCGTTGGGAAATGTTGGAATGACAGAAAAATAAGAGAAAAATGAATACAAATATAAGAAAAATAATGAGAACCACAATAAGATAAATACAGAGCTGCATTTGGAACAGTTGAGATTTATAATCAGAAAGAGGAGGAGGAGGAAACTTGATTATTTTGTAACACATATTTAAAAATAAACGTAAATAATTTTCAGGTCACAGAAGAAAACATTTAAAATTCGTGTTTCCATTTACGTAATTTTCGTGAATTTCCAGAGAAGCACGACCATTCGGCATGGAAGTCCCGACGCGAATGCGAATGAAAATGCAACGCAAACAGTCGGGAAAACAGTTGGAATCGCAGAGAGAGAAAATCCGAATGAATTCCTGTTATTTGTACGCATGCTGTCTGTGTGTCTGTAGTGTGACTGGAATTGGGGTCCCATTCAAAACGAGAAATCGGGGGCTCCCTCGGGATAGAGCCAGACGGCCTGACTGGGAATTGTATCCTCTCTGTACCAACCTGTGGATTCCACAGATAAATCTTCGGCACAATGACTGTTTCCGCGATTTCCATTTATATACCGACAAACACCTCGCTTTTGCTCCATTAATTTTCTAGAATTTATGCCGATTTAGATAACGGCTTGTTGTCATTTGTTGCTTTTTGATGAAACCTGTTTGTATTTCTGTTTCGAGTAGTTCAGCAGCTATTTATTTTTAATATGGTAATTAAAAATATCGAAGTAGAAAAATAGTTTAGAAAATTATGAAAAGTGGTCATTCGACAAGTAAATATTTAATCTAAAACGTCTCAAAACCAAATTCAGATTATTTTAATGATATTAAAGTAATCAACGAACTATAAATGTTTCTAATAATCCAAGAGGTTAAAGTGATTTTTTGTAAATTAAAAAAAATCAAATATAAAGTGTTTTATATTCAGTAAATAGATAAAATAGATAGTTGTGTTTTGTTTGTAAAATAATGGCAAATTATAAATGAAATAGATTGTACATTCTGCTTATGAGATACTAAATGTTGTCATCTTTTGGTGCATATACTTTATTCTTGAGGTAACCAGATGGAAAAAGTCTAATAGTGAAATGTTTGGTAGTCTAGCTGGCCACTTAATAAATTATACTCTTCGTCCATGTAATCTATTTATTCATAAAAGTTTTTTTTAGATATTTGCTGGTAATTGGAGCATAATGTGCTGTTGCTCTCTCTTGTTAAAACTAAATAAGTTTTGATCTATGGTATTTGGATATAAATTTGTCATCCTCTATCCATTTTAGATTTTCAAAACCTTACTTAATCTAACCTGTCTATGCAGTTTTCTAAATTAATCCAAAATAATTTTGAATGGGGATTCCCAATCAGCGTTTATAATAACGATGGACTGTTTTGATATCCTGTTTCGTTTTGTGTTCAGGCATTTTGTAAGTCAGAATTGTCAGAATTTACACTTTACTGCTATTTATTCTGTTAAGTTTCGGAATTGATACATTTAAGTTTAATTAACATAGAATGTGTTGCCACTTTAAATGGGTTAAAACTATTCTGCGTTAAATGTGATTTTTTTTGGTTAATTTTTATATAAATTTTGAAGATGATAAAAATTATATTTTATTGTTGATTAAACAAAAAACTTTTCGTTAAATACCAAAAACCTCTGTACTATATTAAAAATCAGAGCAGACAAATGAAGCGTAAATAGTAAAGTGTGTGCTAAGCTGAATACGTAAATGATTAAAAAAAAACAAATTGCGTTTTGTTTTTGGTTCGTAACAATACTATGTACAAATTGTGATTTTGTATTTGGTTTAGATATCGCCAAATTTTTAACAATTACTATTTTAATGAGATTTTATGAATCATAAAATCAACCTGTGAAAAATATATTTGAATTTTAAACAAGTTTTAATGATATTCGTACTGTATAATATTATGAGAAGGCAGTTTTGTTGTTTGTTAACATAGAGAAACAATTGTCAAAATGAATCGAAATGGTTTCAAATAGGAATAATATAGCTATATTTTTTCTATATAGGAGGAGTCATAAACATCTAACCTCATCATTTTCTAATTATCTGCAAATGGAACACTTAGAGTATTTTAAAGTATAACTGTTAAACAATGTCTATTAATATAATCTCGAGTTGACGGGATTCAAATCTTCCAAAGTTCATGAAATACATTTATTTATATGAAATTAAAAATCAATATTCCAAAGTAACTACGTTAGTAACGCTTTTTTCCTGAAATCTGCTCGTTAAATACAAAATCTCTTAGATACGCAGTCTAAGTAAATGTACTTAAAAAAAATGAAGAAACATGACCCATCGTTGTTGTTGTTGTCTACTTTTCTGTGCGAACTCCATGTTTAAGTGAATCCCTTCAGACAACTAATGGAAATTATCTCGTATTTCAAAGATGCAAAGTCGTTTAATAATTTCATAGTTGTTTTCTCAATCTCCATACATTCGTAACTTTCCACTGTAGTTTAAGTCTCCTTAATAACTAACCATGTTATTATCCTTTCCCCCTTTCATGCATTATTCGTTTGGTCGTAGCGTTAAATCAACTCGCGAAATACCTCATAGATGCGAAATTGTAACCAGTAATCGATACAAGATACAACAAACAAAGTAAAGTATTTCTAATAATAACCAACGGTTAAAATCTTTACCAGTTGACAGTGGCGGTCCCTAGTAATTTAGTCAACAACGATCAAATAACTTTTAGATAAATAAATTATACTTATAATTTCCATAAAACGAAGCATTTTGTCCACCAGCACCTTTTTTGCCGATCTATATATCCGCAATATTAAAAATTTCCAATTCGCCATCAATTAACGTCTTATGTATTAAATATTAATAAGTAATTTTATATTAACATCATTTTTTGCAAAATTCTTAGACGTGAACCGGTAGAGAATAAAAATGCCATTACTTTAGTATCCTTTTCCGGTTGTGGGGCCATTAAAAACTTAATTTAGAAGTTTACGCGTTCCATAACAATAACAGTTTACCGTCAGCGTACACAAGAGTAATAGAGAATTCAAAGCATATAGCGCTAATTCTTATTTGAAATTAGTTCGGTAAAAATGCACGTCTGGGGAAATATTCAGAGTCTGGTAATTAAAAAAAGGCGCCGGCATATTCTTTCAAGCGGACCACATCAAGTAACCAACATAAAAATACAGATGTGCATAACAAATTAACTCGAAAAGGTAAAATAAACTGACAAAAACTAAATTTCAAATTCCTCTTTTTCCTTTGTTTCAAACAAATAGATGATGCGTGACGTGCAAAACTCGAATAACATAATAATTTTTCTAAACGATCACTAGTGGAAATGGAAAAATCATTTTTAATAATATAATGTAAACATTCTTACTCTTGAGAGATATTGATTCCGAAACACTTGCTTCTTATGTATTTGCATATATTTTCATTCCGTATCAAGTGATGAAATGATATTCTGTAATTGTTTTAAACAATATCGACAACCATAAATGTGAAAAGTGTCAATATCAGCTACTCAGATGCAAATGGCGGCGTTGTAATAATCCATTTTCAAACAATATTGATAGCCAAATTTTAACATATTTAAAATATTAAATGAAAAATCGAGTAAATTTCTGGTCGGGGAGAAAATATAGAGAACTAGGTTAGAATAGGAAAATTCGATACGAGTGGAATATTCCGAAAGCGAGCATGAGGAACATCGAATTATTTTCATTACGAAAGCTTTGGAAAACTGTAGAAATTCAAGATAAGCATCAGTTTGAGTTGAAGGGCCATCACCATCAGGTCAGAAGATTGAAAATTGAAAAGAACCAAGTGTTTTGATCTATTAATTTGAGTCTGATACTACTTATATACTGTTTGGGTATGAAGAATTCTAATGAAGTGAAAATTTTGCTTTTCCTTTTTTCTCTTCCACCTGTAGCTAGAGAGTCTCAGAAAAAAGAAGATTCTGGAGAATTAAACTGGGCAACTGTGACCGCTTGTACTTACTATGGTATTCACTACAAGTGTATTTTAATATTTCATTTATTTCACCAAAAGCAATCAGAGTTTGTGCGCGACTTATTATATTTTTGTTAGAGTTTAAATGGGTTTTTGTTGTATGAGATTACTTTCCGTATACTTATAAAACCAGTGCTTAGAAACATTTACGTTGAATAAGGGAGGTTATCTTCTTAAATAATTGCTTGTTTGTCAGTGCACGTCTGCCTCTTGTCCGTTCTCTCTTGAGGCTCTTTTTCCAATAAATGATCTCTATTTAATATTTAATATTTCAACTACATTCTCTCAAAAAGGTATTTTTCCACAAATTTAATATTTAAAACAACATTTCTAATTTAATTTTGAATGTTTTTGTTATTTGGCAGATCAAAAATTTGACTTAATAGCACCATTCAAATCAAGACTAACACGAAATTTCTCAAAAAGTAAAACATAAAATCTCTACTATATTTTCTAGATGATTTTTGAGGTAAAAAAGGGTGAATTCCAGTTAAGTATTTATGTAGAAATATTTCAAAAACAAAATAAACTTTTTTACTCGGTTAATGCCAACAATTAATTATTGCAAAAATATCCCATTCCTGTGCTTCATACCGAAAACCACAAAAAAGTTTAGTGAAAACAAATATGATCAATATTTTTACCCAATAAGACAACTCAAAAACAAGCAGAAAAAAATGTGTTAGAGCTTCACTAAAAAATATCCAACAAAAGACTTTTAAAGAAGTAAGAACCATACTTAAAACGTGTTTTACTTTTCAACAAAAAACCAATAAAATAAAAATAAAACAATTTATTACCTAACAAGTGAGGAAAATGACATATTTCGCACGAATAGAAATGTAATAAGTTCAGGAAATATATTTTTCGGTCGGAATGGAAACGTAATAAGTGAAAGAAAAACATTTTTCAGCGAATTATGTACACTATTATACCAACAATTGCAATAATAGTTCATATTTTACTTTTGGCATAATTTTGAAAAATGAAATCAGTTTTCTAGTGAATTTAATAATAATATATATGAATAAAGTTTTGTCTCTGAACAAACTTCTAACCCACGGGGTTATAAAATACAGTAAAGGGATTTCGAATGTTATTTTATACTATTAATTATATTAGTTTTTAATATACATATTTTTAATAGTTCAAAAAAACAAATCAATAGAAAAAAATATTTAAAAAATGATGAGTGCAAGATTCTTTTCTGTATATTTTTAATTAACTTGATTAAAAAATATGTGTGTCATTTCATCTGTTTTTAGCTTTGATCGATTTCTTTTTCGAAATTCAAAAACTGTTATTTTTTAGAGAATTTCGTTAGAAAAACTGTAATATTTAAGCAATTATTTGCATTTCTTTAACAAGAGGTTTTTTAAGAATTGAGAACCAATACTTGGAATAGGATATAATTCGAAAAAATAGACATTCGATTATCTAGAACATGCAACCATTCCCGAGTCAAGCTTAAATTAATTAATCAGTTGTATACTCAGATAAAGACATAAATATTTAAATGAATCCTCCAAATAAAATAAGCTTCAAATATATTAGTATCAGCTTATTAAAATATAATCAATACAATCAAGATTAGCGAATATGTACGATCACGTTTTAAGATTATAGAGAATATTTGAAAATGATAAACGAAATTGGAAAATCATTCATACTTCCCCCTAGTAATTTACATTTAACCCCCCAATGTGAATGTAGGTATTTTAACAAACAATTGCATATCATAGATGCAGCCGACTTCATATATAGAACAAGTTCAACCCCCGCAATATCGTTGTTGATGTAATTATAAAGGCAATGGAACGAAGGGGAAACTGAAGTGGATTGTTTCGACTATTCGATTCCCTTTTGCTAAATGTACATGCGACTCCTTTTCTACAACACGAACTGAATTAAATTCCGATTTGCACATTAATAAAAATCACAATTTGCTTGACAGATGAACTTTTGCTTCTGTCTACAGTTATATTACTAATTCTTATTTTAAAAATTTTAAATAATAAATATTTTATATGGGTACCCAATATGCTGTAGAGGTTACGGTAACACCAATGTCTGTCGATGCCCTATCAAGTCTACATTTATAAAACGGTCATTAAAATAACTGTTATGAAAGTCATTTACAACGACGTCTTAAACTAAGTTTACACTTGAATCTAATTTAGACTTTTTTCCCATATGTGTAAATGCTCAGAGTATCAACTAAAGTTATCTTGGGATGTGGGTACACATGACGGTATATTTGGAAAGTAAAATGTTTTTTGTTCATAAATTATATCTAGAGGTTACCAATTCAAGTGATCCAGGTGATTATTTAAAGCTTCTCATTTTATAATATTTTAAATTTTTAATGAAAACAACTAAAACTAAATACTAATGATGATTTAGAATAATCGAATCTAATGTAATTTTTATATGTCGTTTTCTATATACTTATTATATTTTATACGTGGACCCAATATCCCATATAGGTTACAATAATACCAATGCTGATGCCCTATCAAGCCTACATATATAAAACGGTCATTAAAATAACAGTTCTTAAAGTCATTTATAACGATGTCTTAAACTAAGTTTATATTTAAATGTAGTTTAAACTATTTTTCCCATTATATATATATATATATATATATATATAAATGATCAAAGTCTAAACTAAACTTAGCTTAGCAGGTGGGTACAAATGATACAATTAAAAAAGTTAATTTTGTAAGTCACTTATAGTGATATCAATTCAAGTCAGTGAGGTGACTACATATTTGAAGCCTCACATTTAAGAAAATAAAAGTTCTCAAAGTCACTTATAACATAACGACGTCTTAAACTGTTCTTTTTCAGATATGTGTAAATTTCCTAAATTAAATTAAAAAATTCATGATTCACATATAGTGAATACCAATTCGAGTGATCAAAGTGACTGAAACCTATTATTTTATAATATTTTGTTTTTTTTTATAAAATCTAAACCTAAAACTCAATAGTAATGATTAAATCAAATCTATTATTCTTATTTCGTTTTGTATATATTATTTTGTTCTACTTTATTAGAATCAATCTCTATATAATAAGGTGTTTCGTGTTAATCTTTTTCTTCCAATTTCAAATTGTTACTAAATGTCGGTTCTTGTTTATTCTTGGAAACGAGAGCTTTATATATCAAACAATTCGTATCAGACACATACCTGGCTGTTGTGCAGTCTCTGTAGAGCGTATCAAAATCTTTGCAAGAAAGCAGCTTACATCTGTTGACACCAGGCTGGATAGCACCAAGTCCTCTTAGAATACGAACTTGTTCGACGTTACACACGAGAGGTACAATGTCCAACCGTTTAAGTTTGGTATAAACTGTATGTAAACCACCCACTAAGTGCTTTAAGAAGAGTTCGAAAGCTTGAGGAAGACATAACATAGTGTCCCCAGCGATAATGAATGCTGCCACTTTTTGCCCACGATAATCAACCAATTTACACTCATTAGCGGTTGGATCTGATGTAGAAATAGGTGGAGGGCTATTATAAGAACGAGGAGGTGCATGATGTGCCATAAGGTCCAAAGGATTGTGCAAAACTCCAAGGGAGTTGAGTAGACCGAGCCCCGGAGGCGGCAGGTGTCCCAGAGCCATGCTTCGAGCCAAACTTGCCGAAGAAACAGGCGGCGGCGAAAGTGGATGAGCCATGGACATCGGTGGCCCTAAAGGACTGGCTTGTCTCGGACTGTGCACTTGATGGTTGTGATGATTGTGATTGTGTGACAAGTTGTTTGGTGGCGAAGGTGATTGCTTGATAGCGACAGCCGGAGAACCCGAAGACGCGTGGCTACTATGGTCGCTGGCAGAGTCCATACCGGAATTGTCCATCATCGCGCGGCGACACTCACAACTAACCTAGCACTTAACACTAGAGTCCATCAGTTGAACAATCGGCTAGACAGTCAGAGAGATGTCGTAATAGTGGAGTTTTCGTATTGTTTGTCTGTCTGTCGTCGGGCGGGGCTTTGAGCGCGCACGATTGTACACTCTGTTGCGCGACCTGGAGAAGTGCACACACAACCGGTACACTCGGCGAGTACAAATGTAATAAATAAAAACATTTGGAAAAACTGCTGCAAGTGCCCGAGGGCGGAGCTTGTTTCGTCACGCGCACGACTGTGCTGATTGGGCCACTGTTCAGAACTAGCTCTTCTCATTGGATCCCTTCCTCTTTTCTTCTTTGGCCGCCCACCCACCGCTACTGAAAGAAGTTAGTTTCTTTGTAGCTCTGAGGGCGGATGCAGGAGAACTTGAAATATGAGCTATGACGTATTGATAAAGAATGTCACCGGGCTGTCGCTGCGCAATCAATACGAGGTGTGCGGGCTGTTTTTTTATTTCGATTCAATGTATTCCTTCGTTTTTCTTAAATTGCTTCTACTTTTTACATTTTAACAAAAGCCACGGGCAGAGCCGGCGTTTGTTTCACATATAAAAATCTGCTCGTGAACAGGCTGCTGAAGGAATTCGATTCAAAGAAATATAATTGAAAAAAAGCCATACAATCCATCCATTACTTCCACAGCAGTTTCTAAAGGATCATCTACTGCGCATTTTACTGTTTTAGGTGATAAATACAGATTTTGCGAATGCTTCAAATCTTCTCGGCTATACTCAAAACTCAAATGATTTCACTTAAAGGAGAAAAATTTTTAAATAATTAAAAAGTACTAGCTATTTTCTAAAATAAATATATAAACTACAATTATCTTGAATTTTCACAGTATTCTAAAATGATTGGTTCAAATGTTTTAATGGTAAATCAAGCATATACATGAGAAATTTGTCAATATTTAACAAATAACAGATGATGCTTGAAGGGAGAAACTCGAGTCACATAATAAGTTGTAATAAACTTTAGAATTCTGGGGAAATTCTGGATAAGTACACTTGATCTTTCATATTAATTATGTATAGATTGCACAAAGTAATCGTAGAAACAGTTCATTTATGTTGCTACAATTGGCAATTACATTTAATTATACAATTGGATACTTTATGCTCTGCATATATTATAAAATATATGACAAAGGTATGATTGAAATTGATCATTTCTACTATTTTATTCCCTTTAGTAAAATCTAAATAAATTCGACTTATTTTTTACTGAACTAAATTGCCACTAAATAATCATAATAAAAATATACGAAGTCAGTTTCCAGCTAAGTCTACTCAGTTATCTTTTTTCTTACTTACACTTTTGAACAATAAAGGTTATGATAACAAAAATGCCAATGATCTATGGAGTACCCTTAAAATTTGTATTTATATAACTTAATTCAAATGTGGTAACTCGGCTATACATAAAATTTTCAAGTAATTTCAGTTAAAGCAGGAAAAATTGTAAATAATAAAAAGTCCTTGCTATTTTCTAAAAAGGATTTCTGCTACAATTGCCAATTATAATATAAAATTTGATACTTTATTATTTTTTACATATATTATAAAATGTATGAAAATAAGCAAGAATTAAAATTGATAGTTTCGACTATTTTATTCTTTTTGTAAAATGTAAATTCGACTCATTATCTATAGCGGCAACTAAATTAAAGATAAAGATAAAAAAACTCTACCCCCTTTGCACCTAAGTCTACATAGTGATATTTTTGCATACAGTTTTGTATAATGAAGTTTCAATAATAGAAATTCCGATGTGCTATGAAGCACACTTGAAATTTGAAATAAATACTCAATTATCTGGAACCAGAAAATATGCAGGAATATAGTTTGAATTGTATTTCTAAAATCAAAATCAAATGTGATGATAACTCGGCTATAATTAAAACTCTCAATTAATTTCAATTAAAGCAAAAAAAAATTTTGAACTAAAAAAAAGTATTTGCTATTTTTGCTACAATCGCCAAATATGATTAGGTATATATAAATGGATACATTATTATAATTTGAATATATTTTAAAATGTATAAAAAAAATGTCAATTTAAGGTTGATTATTTCGACTATTCTGTCCTCTTTTCTAAAATCTAAATTCAATTCTTTTTCTATAGCTTCCGACATTTTAATCATAAAATACACGAAGTCACAAACTAAGTCAACTTAAATATCTTTTTTATTAGTTAGAGTTTTATATAATAAAGGTTAACATAATTGAAATGCCGATGCCCTACTAAACATACTTAAAACTTAAGATAATTCAACGAAATAAAAATTGAATTATCTGGAACCACAAAACATGCCTAAATATAATTTGAATTGTTTTTCGATAACCAAATTTAAAAGTAACTTAAAATTTTTAATTAGTTTTACTTGAAACAGAAACATTGATTAAAAATTAAAAATTGTTACAGTTTTGTACAATAAATGTGGTGATAATAGAAATGCCGATGCTCCATCAAGCAAATATGTTCAACATTTTTTTAAATAACTATAACTATTAAAATTATTCTTAAAGATATTTTTTGTAAATTTAGAAATAAATCAGTCAGAATTTGGATTTTTCGAATAATCTAAAATCCGTTTTTAATGCATATCGATTATATGGGAAATATAAAATGTAGTTTCTTCAACAGGAAAAGACAGTACTCATATTACTTTATGCACTAGTACTTAAAGTAAATAAAATTTTTGACTTTTTTAGTACCAAAATAAAATTTAAGAATTAGTAGAAACAACAGTGATAACCCTCACACACGTTTTGAATAAATAACTATTGTAGCTCTTTATGTTCTTTATATTGGGTGTAAAGTTAAAAAACATATAAAAGTAACGTTAAACTAGTAAAATTTCAACGGTGTATAAAAATTGTATTTATCCTTTTAAATATAAAGCAATACTCCCAGGGACAAAATATTTTTAAAATATGATTAAATTTGAACAAAGTTAAATATATTAACTCTAAAGTTCAAAATGGCAAGTCCTATATTTTTTAATAAAATAAGCAACGATCACTTCCTCTCAGAGTTCTTATTTTAAGTAGACTTTGAATGAATCCTTGAATTGCATTTCAATCCTTTAATACGGGATTTCGAAGCTCTTCTTTTGCATTTGGAACGAAATGAAAAAAGGATACTCTTTCTTATTAATAACGAAATATAATAATTAATTTATTATAGTAGTAGTAATAGTAACTTTTGTTTATTATACAAAAGAAGAATAAAATATTAAAATAATATAAATACTTATTTTAAAGTCCGAACATTAAATGTAGGTTCTGTATCTTTACTAAAGATCTGAAATTTTTAACTAACATGTTACCAAAGGTAATTTTTAAACTCTTCGCATTGAATTTAGTAATAAAACATTTTTTCGGAATCGCACGATTTTCGTTTTATAACTTAAAATGTTTTCATCTAACCCTTTATTATTTTTCATTTTTTCTTTCGGTAGATAAAAACTTTTTTTCTTGGGATGAAGATAAAGCTACGAATATTATAAGATTCCACAAGTAATTTCCTTAAAACCAAATTCTGCGAGGAATTTATTATCAAGCAGCATTTATTAGCACATAAAAAGTTTTAAAATCTGCGAATTTTTCCCCAAAATTTAAATGTCATATGTCTGGCTATTCAAATAAATATTGCTAAAAATATTTTAAATGGGTTTTTAAGGGATCCAATGAAATGTAGCAACCAAACCATTTTTACCAAAAAATTAATTTTTTACTCCTGTTTGTTAAAGGGTAATAAAAAAATTAATCCTTCCAACAGATGTGCTTATAATTATCTATGCAAAAAAATATGTTGTGTTTGCTTCAATGATCCATTTCGATATTACTCGAAATTTTTTAATAAACTTCAATTGAGTTTTCAATTATCGTTTTGAAAGAATATGAAAGTGGTAACAGTTTTCTTCAAGAAAGACGTTTAGTAAAGTCTTTAATTAATAAACTTCCGTTTGAACTTCATTTACATTATTACGTCTGTTGATATTGGAAAGCAAACCATTCTTAAGTTAGGAGAAAAAAGAGTAGTGTGTTTGCAAATATTATGAATGGAGAAGAAAAACGCCAATTTCTCCTATTTTAGTTTACCTTCTCGACTAAATATAGAATATTAACCAATGTTTTAGAAAATGAGAAATATTATTGGTTTGAATATTTATGATAAAAATTACGCCAAAGGAAAAGTAAAAGCAATCATTACGATAGGGTGCAGTATTTACTTATTTTTTAGGGTCTTCTCACACCTAGAAAAGCAATTAGAGAAAAAATCTTTACATCTCAGCTAAAGAAATGAAGATATATTTATTTAATACCATCTAGAAAAAACCTGAATTTATAAAGATTCTTTTAAAAGCGTTCTTTACTTGCAAAATTTTAGAGAGTTACATCGGCTGTAGGCCCCTCCTCTAATAAGCGCGTTTAATCAGATGACGTAAGTTTCTAATGTGTATTTACAACTTTTTCTGATCGAGTTTAACGGATCTTTTTTTACTAATAAAGAACGTAGGTCGTGCATGAATCTATTACGTTAAGTGGATATTCATTAGCCCGAAGAGTTATTTTAAAATTAGGTACAATAAATTTGTAAATTTGCTTGAGAATTAAAAATATTCTTAAGAATAATTAGTAGGATTTTTTTATTTATGTCCTTAGATTTTATCCATTTGTAATATTATATCCTTTAAATATTATAATATGTGCAGTTTTAAAGATATTAAATAATTATGATAATTGAGTTTCTTGAATCTTCCTGAATTTGGGAATCGTTTTAAGCCCTGTTTCAATATTTAGAATGACTTTGTTGAGATGTTTATCAAATATTTTATTTTTTTTATGTCGTTTTACAAATAAACTAAAATCAGCTTAACACAAAAATCTATTGTACATCCTTGTACTAGCTCGTGGAGCGCATACGCAAATTTGGGGAGATCGCTTCTTGTCGATTCATTATTAGCACTTTCTTAGAATACCACTAATTCGTTTCATATGAAAGCAACAAATATTATTTTTTTATGTAAAATACAAAAATATTTTATGTTTGGAGACTGTTTTCTTTGACTTAAAAAAAAGAAGAAAAAGACGGGAAAAAACAACACGCCCCAAAATTGATTATTCTGAGTTTTAATAACAAAGATATAGATAAATATATAGTCAGGACTCTTAATGTTTCTAACTAAAAATAAATTATTATATTATTTTAATTTTTTGAATAAAGTAAACAAACAAAATTGTTTATGTTTCAGCTCTAGGTATCCGTGCTGTGGATTAATCAATAATGAATTTCTTCAATAGAGAGTATTTGCATATCAAAATAGTGATAAAGGACAGACAAACTTGTCGGGAAATTGGGTATTCATCTATTGTGAATTGACAGAACCAAAACCCCTCCATTATTATCTAACGTACATTACTCGCCACACCGTAAACAATAGGAAACGTCAGATAGCCAACACAATTACCTATATTTGGAAAAATACTAATCTCATTCACGAATGAGCTATGGACAGTGTTACATTAATGAGAATCCTTTCGAACAATAGCCGACGCGTGAAAACAGCAATTATAAAATTTGTAAAATGTAGGACATCATTAATTTTCGATGCAGCGTTATCTGCCAATATGTCATCCGATGAACGGTTTCACAAAGAAATTGTTTTATGTATATGCCAGCATAATTAACATCGAATTTATTATGTATCCTATTAAAATTATTGGCCAATCATTATATTAGTGAGGCGTTATTATCTCCAAATCATTGAGTTGGTGATCGTCCAAAATGTTTCAGCAAAAGCAATAAAAAGAATTCGTTATATATGTAATGATTGTTTCTAAACTTACTTTGTGAAATTTTTACATCAAAAATGTAAAAGATAAGTATAATTTATCTTTTAAATTTATTCGTTATATTTGTTATTACTTCAACTTCCTATCTGCTTTTTGGTGGTTTCTTCACTCTGCTGCTACTTTATCTCCATTTGTAGTTTTTACTTTTTTGTCGCGTTGCATTATATTTATGTTACGGTTAAAACTAAAATGAATGGTAAATAAATCTAGGTTTAACAGGTTAAAGCTGGGTGTATGTAACCAATCCTAATCATTTAAAGCCCGAATAGTTCGAACGTTTCCACTTTCAATCGGCTAAAACTGAGTTTAGCCAATCCTAGTTAGTTAGTATAGGTTCGATTGAGTTAGATGAGCTGAGATTATGTTAGGTTAGGATAGATCAGGTTTTAGTTAGTCCATTTTAAACGGGCTAAAACTAACTAAAACCTAGCCTATTCTAACTACACCTCACCTAACCTAACCTAACCTAACCCAAGCTAACCTAAACTATCCAACTATCCGATTAAAGATGGAAATGTTGTATATTTTAGGGCTTGAACCGACTGAGATTGGTTAGATCCAGTTCGGTTAAACCTAGAAACCCTTCGTTCTGGCTTTAACCGTAACATTTTATATCCATATCACTCTTTGAGTATATACGAGGGTGAATAGAACAAATTTAAGAATTTGAAGTACAGTACGATATTTCTATAATTTGACAATTTTCTCCGATTATTAAAATCTTTATCTATTTGAACGTACTATGATCGAATGTTAGGATCATCATCATATTAAAAATGGAATTAACATGCGTTCTATGATTTATTATGATTTGCGTTGTGGTTTATCGCATAACAATGATGTAAGGAATGTTTAAATTTAATTGTGAAGCTCCGTCAAAACGACGATACTTCGCTGATTTCTTCTTCTTTTTCTCCAATCCTTTAGATCTATTAGGGTGTCAATTATATGAACTATAAGTTGTATTTCTTTAACCAACGTTTTCATTCAGTCTGATTCGTAGTCAATTTCCTCAATTATTTCGTCCTCTTATCTCCTTTCTCTTCTATTTCCTTCGTCTATCCTTGATTCTACTACTCTCTTAACAAAATTGTTTTCATTCATTCTTATTATATGCCCAAACCATTTTTTAATAGCTTTTATTTTGCGTTTTTTGTTTCCCAATTGACTTATTATTTCGCTTTCTGTCTCTATTGATTTTTCTGCTATTTTCCTTAAGTATTTCATTCCATTGCATTAATTTTTCCTTCAACTTTCTTCTGAAGTATTAATAATTCATTAGCATTAGTTATTGTTTGAACCACTATTGCACTGTATATTTTAAGCTCAGTATTTTTTAATTATTTCTTTTTTACCCATAATAGTGTTATACAGGTTGATTGCTTCATTAACCCTATTGGTTAATTCAAGATTTAATTTACCATACGTACAAGATGTGCATTATTCTGTTCTGTCCTATCCTTTGGTTTTTTACAACCATCATTTGACTTTTACTGGTGTACACTTTTATCTTGAGGTTTTTTCTTTGGTTTTTTTCAGTATGGTATCCATAATGGTCTTATCTATCGCATCAAAGGCTGCCCTCAAGTCAATAAATATGTGCTTCTCTGTTATGTTTTCTTAAAGCCGATTTACTTCTATGAACCAAGAACACAGCAACAGTCGACAACTTTGATTTTTCGAAGTAAATATTAGAGCAAAATTTTTGTGGTCAAGAGGCACTTCGAAGAAAATGATTACATATTTCGTATACTTTGGAACATCGGCGAACCGAAAATTCGAAGTGGCAGTTTGCTTATTCGAAGTAATTGATTAATGGAGAAAAACAAATTTCTTATCTGGTATCCATTTTACTCTAACTCTTTATTATAGTTTTTGCTCCATATATGATATTTTTGACTGTGTTTCTTACAAATCCTCGTAATTGTTCCTTTCTAGCATCCATTCTTCTCTATTTCTTTATAAAATGTGTCTTTAATGTCGTTCTCGGTATCTTTAACGAGCTGATTCGGCCTTCAAAATAAAATGTTCATTCGAACAAAGCTAATTTGGGGCCGCTGAATTTTAAACTTGGGCAATTATGCGTGCTCACACCGTATTTCACAGTCGGCTCTGCGACACACAACAAACGCAGCTTAATGTATAGATTTCACTAACAATAACAACTGACAGTCGCTTGATGGATCACTAGACAATATGGTGCGAAAGCTCTTTCAATAAAGCGGCGACGGTTCTAGAGAGAGCGCCGTTACTGAGTCCCATTTTAAGCCTTAAGACCGCGAATCTACCAACATCGATTTCAGATGATGCAGCGATAGAGGATATCCATACTTTTCCAATATTCAATAACATCATATTCTAATAGAGGGTAGTTAGTTACCCTGAGACCAAAAAGATTTATTGTGACCCCTTTTCTCGCTATGCTTAAAAAAACAACATAAATTGACATTGACCTTTTCATAGTGGTCAAATTCAAACCATGAAATAGTTCGACTAAAAGATATAAGAGAAGCAAAGCTATAGGAGACATTCTGTGTATATGTATATGGCCATATATTCAGGTAATACAACAATGATGATGATGGTAACAATACAGGCGATGTTCATTTTAGATAAACAGAATTATCAATGCGTCTATTTATTGCAGTACACTGAAAGCCACAAGCAGCTATTATTCACAGCACAAGGGATCTCACTAAGTAGACAGGTTTATGGAAATTCGAAGTGTCCATATCATTCGTTTCTACAGGATACAGCCAAGAATTTATAGAATATCGTAATAATTTTCAATTTCGCCAAAAATAAATCGTTAATAGATCTGACATTTTATTAAAGTGTCACTATCTTTTTTCTTGTAAAATTGAATGA
This sequence comes from Hermaeophaga mercurialis, assembly GCA_951812935.1. Classification (NCBI taxonomy): domain Eukaryota; kingdom Metazoa; phylum Arthropoda; class Insecta; order Coleoptera; family Chrysomelidae; genus Hermaeophaga; species Hermaeophaga mercurialis. The sequence goes on along the minus strand of OX638360.1, from coordinate 37,675,749 downwards.
CATCTGACGAAATTTAAAAAAATTAAAAGAATTAATTAATTAATATAAGTTTAAGAGGTCATCCATTTTATCTCAAAGATACTGATGTAAGTTTTAGAAAAGATGGATTAAAACTATCACAAAATCTACAGTATCATAAAATTTATTACGGTTACATAATTGTTGGTGTGATGATCCCTAATGGGGGGTGAAACATATGTAACCGTAATAAATTTGTGATGCTGTAGATTTCTTGATCGTTTCTTTTTCTGAATATGATTCTACATTATAAACCAAATTATCAGTACAATTCAATTTTATCTAAATTATTACAAATTGAGGCTTTTTTAAAAAAAGAGAATGTTTTCTGAAGGAACTCTAATTTCATGAGTTTAGATGTTAAATTTGTTTGAAAATCCTAGTTAATAATATCCTGGCATGTTAATTTTTAGCATATGGTTCAAATTCGTGTATAATTAAAAATATATATATCATATGCGTTTATTAATTCAAAATTGAACAATAATTGAATTGAAAATTGAAAAATCAATCAATCAATCAATCAAGTATTATTTATCTTTCCATATTTAAAAAAGTTTATAACAAATTTTAGAATATTTATTGAAAATTACAACAAAAGTTAGGTAACATGTCTCCATTAAAATCAAGAATAAACAGGGTGTTTCTAAATTCGCGCTGCACAGAGCACAAGCTTATTATTTATGAAAAATTATGGTTAATTTCTATGTACCACTTTTTGATTTAAGCCCGGGTAAATAAAATACAGGACGCTAAATTTTTTTCAAAGAAAAAGTTTTTACATAATTTTTAAATTGTTTAATCAAATTTAGTATAAACTCTTTTTTTAGTTAAGGGCAATAAATTGATGAAAACATAATTCTACTTTTGACTTTTTTTCATATTCCATACCTTTTAATCAGAACTTAGCAATTAATGATTTAGTGTATTCATTTTTGTGAAACTGTAAAATTTTCCAAAACACATGATTTTTTGGAAGAAATTAGGTATTTTTTTGTGCCCAATTAGAATTGGGTTGTAAATTTTTAGTTTACTAATAGAAAATTTAGTTGTTCGAATTGAATTATATTTTAAATGGTAAATGAAAATGAGAATAACTTACTTTGCCTTTATTCTCATTTCTCTTTTTGTAGGTATTTGGATTACTTTTACTCGGGATCCTTAAATTCAATTAATGCATTTGAATAAAAAGAATGAATGAATCCTTTTATGTTTTTAAACCTACCTACCTTCAAAAAATGTTCAGACAGTGACATCAACCTGTTTTTTAATCTTCAAGAAATTATCTATTTCCGAAAGTTTTAAATTCATTTAAATTAGACATAAACATAAATGATAACAAATCATACTCTATATCAGGGAATAAAAGGCGAATTAAAAATTAAAGAAATGAATATGAAACCAGTGTAATGTGTAATTTTTTCCTCAAATTGTTTGGAACTACTCCTACACTACAAAATTTTGTTTTCATTAATTTTTTGCCCCTAACAGAAGAGTGTTTACCAAATTCAGGTGAATTTTATTGAGCAATTCCAAAGTTAACAAAATAAACAGTTTTTTAGATAATTTAACAGAGTATCTTAGTTAAGAATACTTGAATAAAAAACAGGTATATAAAAAATACCTAATTTCTTAGAAAAAATCATCTATTTTGGAAAATTTTAGAGAAATATAGTTTCACTTTTATTTAAATGCTTCATAAAAATTAATAGACTAAATCATAAAATGCTGTTCTGATTAAAAGGGATGAAATATCAAAAAATATATATTTTCATGAAAATCGGTTTAAAAAACCAGCGGCGTAACAATTTTTCTGAAAGTATGTAACGACTACTCAGTATGTACATCACTGTAAAATTATTTAGAACTATTCTCATCAGTATATTGCTCTTAACTAAAAAAGCGTGTATACCAAATTTGGTTAAAAAATGTTAAACAATTTAAAAAGTATTGAGTAAAAATTTTTTTTAATTTTAACACCCAGTATTTTACGTACCAAAGGTTGAATTAAAAAGTGGTACTTAGAAAGTAGTCATTAATAATAATAATGTGCTCTGAAAGTCTCTTTTATGTCACATCATTGTAACATATGCTATTTTTGCTTCCCATATTTACTCTAATCAATGCTTAATTTCTTAATTATTAAATAGTTTCAGTTCGAATGCTTAAATTATCAAGTTTTTCGTTGTTTAATAATTCTTCTTTATCACTTGCTAGGAATATAAAGGAAATTGTATTAAAGTATCCGAAAGGAGAGAAATCTGTCCCATTGTTTCTCTGAAATAAAATATTTTTTCATGAATATATTTTACTGTTCTAAAAATAACTAAAAAATAATATATTATTTAACAAAGGACTCAAGTGACTCATTTAATCCACCAAAAATAACGACTCAAGGGATTAAGTGAGTTTTAATCACTTTTTTGCACTTCGCAGCCTAAAATGTAAAATTTATGCTGTTTTCTAATAACTCAAATTAAAATATTAAACAGTAATAAAATTTATGAATCAGTATAAATTATAGAATAAAGTGGTTTTAAGAAACGTTTTTGGAACTATTTGTTTTCTATTAGTTAATTATTTTTCTATGCCTTTTTTTTCTTGGAATTTTATTACTATGGACTTTGCTGCTAATTATTTCTTATATTTTACATGTGTTAATCTTACTACTATAATTGAATATTAATCAAAAGATATCTAATTAAATTTTTATTTGCCACAATAATAATTGTTGTTTTTTTTTCAATTGAACCACTTTGTATTGTTACGTATTGGGTTGTTTTTTCTGAATAATAAATGTACGAAAATAATCTAATTATTAAATTAAGGCGGTTTTAACCCATTACGTAACTTGGTTAATGCAAATTAAAGAGGCTAAGTAAAAACAATAACAATTTATTTATCTAATGAAAATAATATAAAATATAAGGGCAACTTACACATTAAATTACTAATACACTTAATAGCAGGGATAGGCACTATCAACTTCTCCATCATTCGAGAACCCAAACTTGACTCCCGATCTTCTTTTATTTTACTAACCAAGAAGACCCTAATGTTTATTCAGTTTGATGACTCTACTAAAAATATTTTTTTAACATTCGTTGGCGGCCTTGTTCTATAAATCTCGCTCGCATTTTGTTAAATAAATAGTAAATATTAAAATTTGGAAATTAAAAAATAACTAACTAAATCTCTGTACATACTATCGTAACAGTATTGTTCTCTTTTATTTATTTTTATTTTTTTATGTTTTTATTTTAAACTGGACAGCATTTTTATTAAAATGAAAATATTAAAAAGAAACACAATTTAAAACACAAAAATTAAATATATACATTAAATGTTCACTTCTATGTCACTGTACTAAATTCCCAAAAATTAATATAGATTGTACCTTAAACTTAACTTTTATTTTCAAATTTTTAAATAACCCTGCAGAAAGAAATCCAATGGATTTAAATGGGAGGATTGAATGGGCCATTCAATCCAATAAGCCAAGGAAAAACGTTTACACTTAGATATTAAACGTTATTTTGCCGAATCCTATAAATAATATTTAGATTCTTTTAAGTTAGTTTTAAGTTCAGTTCAAGATGTTGTAAAGTTTTAATTTAATAAATAAACATTATTATAATTATAATTAACATCATTACGTAAAATTAGCGACATATGGTTAAAAATAAAAATGAATAACTGCTTTAATAAATAATAATCCTGTTGAACTGCAAACGTTTAGTTCATAGAGTTTCTTCAACTCGATCTTACGCCACAACTCTTTTATTCCATGAAAACTGATATCATAACTATTATTAAAAACTAAAAACCCGGTGCAGCTGTTACAATCAAAATAAATAATTGTTATAAAATGGCTCTAGAAAATTATTATATACGTACCACAACATTTGAAACAAAACAGGAGGAAGAATTAAATGGCTGCTACCATATTTAATTAGTATTTGCCAATGGTCATTAAGTTGGATTGTTGCTGTAAAAAGTTCTCTCTACAATTATAATTAAAAATAATTTCATACAATGGCTTATTGTGATCACGAGAATTATTATTGACGCAACAATCAATGGCAGAATTATTTCTATTAAATGGAGAAAATGCGCTGTTAGAAATGGTGGTTAGGAGTATGATGGGAGATAGAAAGTTTTTAAAAAAATGTATTAGATTTGTAGGTTTAGTATTATTATAAATCTAAAAATAATAGTAAGCTTCCTAAAGCAGTAAAAATAGAATTATGGATGTTTTAAAAACTGCAAGAATATTTCCCAGATAACAAATAATATATTTAATATTTAAAAAATTATAAATAAAAAAATAAATAAATATATATGTAAATCTCAGGGTGTAGTCCAGGGTATTAAATCAACTTACATTTTTGTTTTACAAAAATATTTAATTACAAAGTTTGGTTTAAAGTTTGATAACCAATTTGAGATTTTATTTTCCCCCAATTAAATTAGACATAATTGTCAGTAAACTATAATGTAAATATACAAAGATAAATTATACTTATCTGAATTTTCACAGTATTACAAAGCTTTTCATATTATATTTACTGGTCCAAGGTTCCTCTTTATAGCATTATGATCAGTGACAAAAGATTGACAGAATTTTTATAAGAGTAATTAACTTCAACATATAATAAACACTTCAACCAATCATTATCAAGCAATATGAACAATATTTTTCTTTTCCTAAAAAATTTTTTAGTTACTACATATTATATAGGTATTTGGTCCAAAAGGTAGCCTAAAATAATTGAACTTCTCAGGTTTAATTGTTCATTCATTACTATATACGGAAGACATTTTAGATATTTCTTGATTCCATATTCCTCCAAAAAATCAAGATCTTCTTTTTGACTTATAAGTACCTCCACTGTTGTTTCCATTGTGTTGTAAAGTGTAGGTTTATGTTTGGTGTCAACGAGGTGTTTTTCGTAATGTGACTTATGTGGTTATTTTAATCTATAAGATGGCTCTACCTTATTTCAAACAAAATACGGAAAATTATATCTCGTACAACATCTTCAAAAATATCTTTTAAAGTAATAAATATGTGGGTTCATTTTTACTAAATGTAAAACCTAAAATTATTATACAAAAAAAATCAGGTATTTCTAAATTGTCCGGATTGTAACGTCATCTATATTGGTCAGACCCTTAGAAATTTTTAAATAAGGTGATGGAAGTCCTCTTCGGAAAATCCAAAGTTAGTTGTTTTTTTAAACAAAAATCGAAGAATCACCCTCACCCATAAACACAAAAGTTTTGAAACACTTCCCTTTGCGATTAATATTTTAAGGTTAAGATTCCTTTTGGTAAAATCGTTCATATTACAATTGGCTGTAAATTTCAAATATTTAAACGATGTCATATAAAATTTGACATTTCTTAAACTTACAGATCATAAAAAAATTCATTTTCGAGCACCCTAGGTTTTTGTAATTCTATTTTGATTATATTTTAGGGATAATAATGATTGTTTTTATAAATTTACTGGTTTGAGCCTAATCAAAAAAAAAAACTAAAAACAAGACAAAAATTTAATACCTTAATATATATGATGATAAAAAGCAAAACTACATTACGCAATGTTAACTTTAACATTAAACGTACCTACAAAAAAATTTACATCGTTTAAAAAGCAATTGCAATAATATTTTTGTACATTGGAGGGAAAAATATTTGAACAAATTCCCATTGTCTCAATAATACTTTTAATCTGTTTCTATATTGGCTATAATATTATTTGTAATTATGTACCTAGTCTAGCCTTTCGTTCTATTTGTTTAAGGACTTTCTTTTATTATTTTATATTGTTTTTCCTGTCTTGTTTATTCACGTACCCAATATCATGTATCTAAACGATTTTTAAGGAAAAATACATTATTATTATTATTATTATTATAGTGAGATAATTAATTGTGTTTAGGCTACAACATGAACGCTTATGGAAATATTTTTAGTGTTTTAAAATAAAATAGAGCTACGGTCCTGTTTATATGGTAATAATGTATCGTTCTATTGAAAATCTTATTATTTATACGTAAAATCTGTAGTGAAAATACAATAATCTTATAGATCTATAGCACATAAAAGGCATATTTTTATCGCTTCGAATACGGGCCCTGATACAATTTTATGTGACATATTATGTATAAAAATCGGTCTCGCCGTGTGGAAAATAGCCTATAAGTGCCACCATATTGTATTCCGCGCATTTTAACTGTGATGGATTTACTTTTCGTAGTCCAGTGCTCTTTCATCGGCAACCGAGAACTTGCATTAAATTTACATAAAACTCTTATACTTACCATGAGCTACGGCTCTACGGGGTGGTCGTAATTCATAATGGGAAACAAATTAAGTCCGTCCTTTTACGCTTCGCTAAATTTTCTAACCAATAAAATTATTTTTATTATGGTACGCAACATATTCAAGTGTGATAACACCAAAAATAATTATATGTGCGCGTAAGTTCCTTTGTTACGCCTTATCTTCTTAATATTAAAAATATGATATCTAAGAATTAATTTATAAGCCAACTTTTTAGAATACAAAAAATATTATTGAGTACTGGGTTATTGTATGAAAAATTTAAATATTATTCCAAACTTGACTTCGCAATCTCTTTATATTTTCAAATCAAGAAAACCCCAATGCTTAATAGTTTTGAGTTTTGATTACCCTAATAGAAATATCTATTTATTATCCGATCGCGACCTTGACCTATAACTCTCGCTCACATAATATTAAATATTTTAGAATTAATTTTGACCATTTTTTTAGTCAATTTTTTTAGAATACCAAAAATATTATTAAGTTTCCAATAAATATATGAAAAATCTAATTATTTTCGGGAGGTTTTAACCCACTACGTAATTTGGTTATTGCAAATTAAAAAGGCTGAGGAGAAATAATAACAATGTATTTATCTAATAAAAACAATTCTTACAGAATATTAGGGCAACTTACATCTTTAAATAATTTACACATTTAATATCAGGGGTAGGTATTAGGTATATATAGTATCACGTCTCGATCTCTCAAGATCCCGAACTTGACTTGTTTTTTTATATTCCAACCAAGAAAACCCAAATACTTATTAATTTGATGACTCTAATAAAAATGTTTATTTATTATCCAATCGCGACCTTGCTCCAAATTTTTCGCTCTCGTAGTATTAAATAATAATAAATTTTATCATTTACAAAATGTTAACAAATAAGTTCATGTACAGGGCGATATTTAACTCAATCCCTGTACGTACTGTCCGAACACCTCTTACGTTCTAAAAATATAGAAACATAAATATTTCACAAATCAATGAAGAGGTTATCAAACAAAACATTGATTGTACCTAACTTATTTAATATTGATTTATTTTTTAGGTTGTCAGAAATAATCTATATAAATAAAAATGTAAATGTTCGCTTGATCAAAATCTTAAATCTATAAAAGTCCTTCACCGAAATTATGACAATCTGCACCCTAGTGAAGTCCTTAGGATGAAGCTAACTGATAGGAAGAAAATGTTATCAGTCAAAGGATGTTGCCATATTTGTCTCAAATTTGGACATATCGCACGTAGATGTAAAGTTAAAATAGAATCTTCTATAGAATCTAGAAGATGTCAAATACATTTTACTTTGAAGTGACCCGAAGATAAAGTGATAGTTGAAACTCCAATTTCTGACTCTCAATCTATGTCAATGTTTGAGAATCTTTGCAATCAGACTTATAATGAAATCTTATTTGCAGACGCTTGTTGTAGAACTTAATGTAATGGAAGCTCTATTAGATGTATGAGAGCAATCATTGATACCGATCCTCGGCGTTTTTTCAATACATTTTAGGCTGAAAAAATGGGTTTTGAAGCCGTTTCCCCTTAAAAAAAATAGTTCATGCACCAAGGATGCAGTCTAAAGTTATCATATCATAACAGGTATAATTTTAAACTTATTAATTTGAACAAAAAGTAGGCATGCAATTTGAAATTACCTGATGAACCAGGGTATCGACATTGTTTCTATAAGAAAAGGCCTTTGGTTAGCAGAACACAATGAAATTTAATATATATTTCTGAAAGATAAGATCGACTACGTGAACTGCTCAACGGAGAAGATGTAGCAGGGAAATTATTCACTGGCAAAAAATACGCATTTAGTTGTGATTTATTATCAGATACGTTAGGAATAATCGACCCTGCAGACAGAAAATCTAAAGAAGATATTGAGTTAGCAGTAATTGAACATTTTCAGCAAAGTGTACAAGTCGATTCAGAAAGCAAATATGAACTAGCTGTACCAAGGATTGAAGGACATCCTTCGTTACTATCAAATTTCGATATTGCCAAAAGAAGATTAGACAATTTAATTAAAAAACTTGAGAAACAACGGTTGACAGATAGTGTTATTGAGATGATTCCTGATGATGAAGTGGACACATTGTCACCTTATTAAGTTGAGTTGTATTACTACAAAACTTTCTTTGATGTATCTTGTCCTTCTTTATACCAATGTTTAGAAACGAAAGTAAATCCATCGAACTGATTTTTCCATTGCTTCTAAAATTTTGACGATGTAAATATTAGATATCAAAAAAGCTTTCCTTCAAGTTGTTGTACGTAAATGTCATAGAAACTTTTTACGTTCTTTATGGTATAACAGTACTGGAACTTTAAAGTATTTCAGACATACTCGAGTAGTTTTCGCATTAACTTGTAGTCTATTTTATCTTGGAGCCGTTATTTAGCACCATTTATCAGAATTATTCAATGATGTGAGTTCTGTATGTTCCCGTTATTCTAAAATTGTCATTTCCAAATTAAAAAAGTATGTAGTTAACTGCACTGTAAGTTTAAATTCCGAAGAAGAATTAAAAGACATCATCGATCAATCTTCATCTATTATGAATGAAACTAAATTTGAACTCTGAGGATGGGAATGCATTGTTATTGAGTATGACGATTTTTCTAAAGATATGTTGTCAAGTGTTTTGGACCTAAAACATATTTCTTTAGAAAAGATAACCAAAAGAACAATTTTAGCAATAGTAAACAAAATTTTTGATCCTATTGATTTCACTTGCCCTGTAACTTTGTTTCCGAAACTATTATTGCAGAAATTATGATTATGGAGTAGCAAAATTGGATAAAATGCAGGGTTTCCAGGGGATACCAAAAAAGACAGCAAAAAATACTTTTGCAAGGAACTCAAGATTTAAATACTTTAGTTAATTTGAAAATTCCTAGATGGTTGTTATTAAGCATTAAGCTCTCCGAGTGTAGCATTCACTTGTTCTGCAATGGAAGTCAAGATGCATATCCTGCAGCTATTTTCTTAAGATCGGTGCTATAGATATTTTGAGAAATATAGAAAAATTTTAATTATGATTGCTTGGATACGAATATTCTTGCACAATTGTTTAAATAAAGAACAAAGGGAGAAAGGTTCACTTACTTAAGAGGAATTAGATACTGATAAAAAGTCAATAGTAAGACTCATTCAAGAGGAGTCATTTGTGAATATCGAAAACAAAATCTATACCAGTTTCAACTATTTTAAAATTATGATAGTATTTAGATTGAAGTCGAAAGTATCACATCATTTTATCTTCTCATCATCCTTTTGTGACTAAAATAATGTATGAATATCATATAGATAACTGTGAACTAGGCATTCAATGACTATTATCAATAATAAGAGCGAGGAAGAAGGTCGATAAAATCTGTTATTTCCAAATGGGTATTATGTCGCTGAATCGATGTAAAAAATTTTGACAGTTCCCATAACAATGCCTGCTAGTCGAATTAGAGATGCAGTAACTTCTAAATTATTGAAATTGATTTTTGTAGACAAATTGAAATAGAGTTCTTCAACACAGTTCAATTGAAAGGATGTCTTAGACATTTAACGCGCCCACCAGAGCATGATGGGGTGGTTGGTGGGAGAGAATTATTCGTTAACTTAAACAACTTTTTAGGTAAGGCATCTCTTTCTTTTGATCACTTTCCACCATTCCGTTAGTGCAAAGCACTCATTAATTCAAAACCGCTTGAATTACTCGATACCATCAATCCCTTGGGCCCTGTGACTGTCCTTCTTCATTATCATCTTTCTGTTTATTAGTTTTTAATTTTTTTTTTTTTTTTACTTTCAAATCTGGCAGTCTTCACAGTCTAATCAACAATTTCTAAACAAATTCAACTACTACTTGATACAAAAATTACATAATTTTCCTCATTGCTTTGGGCACTTACTTTCTCACAAATAGTCCATACACTGTCAACGGTAAATTCAGAGAAATTTAAAAAAAGTAAATCTCTTTAAATAACTGTATCTTTCGTAAATATTAGAAATGTAAATTATACAAAACAGACCGAACATGTAGTGGAAGAAGCTCGTATTAGCACGTACAAAAATCGGTTAGTAAATAAGCAACAAAAGCGATCTCCTTAGTTTGACAAAATGTATGTGTTATCAGAACGAGACAGGCGAAACAGGAATGCTTTCTGATCGAGATGATTAATGGGTAGCAGGAAATTTGAATCTGACTGTGCCAGTGGTGCATCTAAAAAGGTGTATACTAAGGGGTTTTAAAAAGAATGATGGCCATTTTTGGCAGAACATAATTTGTCTTTTAAGCATATTATAATATTGACAATTTGTACTCTATTAATAGTAATTTTGTTCAAATAAAACTAGTTAGGGCCGGACTTTCTTGCAGAGCATCTTAGAATGAAATAGTTTTGGTAAGTATTTAGAATTTTGGTTTCTTTTATCGGCTAGATTTTTACGAATACTAAAAAATACTTTGAATTAAAATAGATAAATCTATTTTCTTATATAATATATTTGGAATTCACCCTAATTGGAGTACACATAGTATAAGCATGTGTATTTCTAAGGGGATTAATATTATTCTGTATTGTGTATTAATCCATAAGCGGTCCTGTTATGTATAGTAAGTTGATTATTTAGGGGTACAAAATTTAATATCTTATGGGTTTTAACGATATCCATACTTAAGATAAATTTTATTATGGAATTTCAAATAAAGTTCATATAAATTCCATAAAATTTTATTAACATTAAAAAACAATAATAAAAATACAATTACAAATATTAACTCATAGCGTCTAATATAAACCTTATAGTAAATATTCATTTGTAGCTATTATTTATTTCAGTATACAGATACAATATTTTTACGAAAAAAAGTTATCTTTACTTGTATACTTTCGGCCTAAGAATTCGGCTTATTTGAAAACTTAAAATAGAAAATTAATCAATATGAAAAAGAGGCTCGAAAATATACAAAATTTTTATTGAATAAAGATTGTGATATTATGGAAAAAGTAAATATATATATTTTTGATTTGAAGAGTAACAAAAGGTTACGTGTTTGGTGCGTACACACTATGTAATGAAAGAAAGGCTGAATAAGTTGTATTTTAAAGTGTGTAAGATTCTTTATTTAAAGATATGTGTAAAAAGAAATATATATATTTCTTTTTACACATATCTTTAAATAAAGAATCTTACACACTTTAAAATACAACTTATTCAGCCTTTCTTTCAAATATATATATATATATATATATATATTAAATCAATTTTTTTCAAATTTATGAAGAATTGTCTTTAAATGTTTAATTCTTTAAAGAAATATTACCTTTTCAAATATGTAGTTTTCTTCTAAACTAAAACAATATTTAATAAAGACTTTTTAATCATTGAAAAAAATTCTCCATTAAAAAAGATGCCGAAACTTATATTTATGTAATCTCATATTGTTGCCACCGTCACAAACTGAATGCATAATAAAATTGAACGCTTAGAAACACTTTCTCCAAGAGCACAAAGTCTTATAATAGATACGCACCCATCATGAAATAATTAATCTTCCAAAAAAAAGCCACATTTCCATACATTAAAACAAATAAAATCGTATGTGTAAACTTTCGTTTAAAGATACTCTTGGTTATGGAAGCAATACTAAAGTAGTTTGCTTTCATTACTGCCCTTTTCATATCGAAAGTTAAAGCAACCTGTACATTATACGCTTTTAGCAAATGTTTAATTTCCCCATAGCCGCTACATTTCCCTCACGAAGAACATTCTGCATTTTTTTTAGATTTTTTGTGGATTTACTTTTCTCTTGTTCCTCTAATAAAAAAAAATGGAATATCGTCATTATATTGGATTTACTTATATTAGGCAGAACATATCTACTTATCACCAGTGTAAAAGTTTTAGTTTTTGCTTTATGTTTAACCAAAGAAATGCTAGAATCAATTTGAACAACAATAGCCAGTGGAATAAAGTATTTATATACTATAAACTATAATCTGTTCAGTATACATACATCTTCTCAAAAATAATAATATTCATTATTCATTAGCGAATAATGCTTACTAGGAAAGTTAAGAGCCAAAGATACCAGCATGGAATCGTAAATTCCAAATATTTCGAAAACAGACTAAAATAATGAGATGATTCAAAAACTGAGAGATGCAGATTTTTTATACTAAAAAAAGGACGTATCTTTTTTTTAAATATTAATTACTATTTGTACAGTGCCATCTGCGGATTTTGTAATTGATTTGAGTCAGACTTAAGTAATCATGGAGCATATGTTCACCTAATAACCTAATAATAACCAATTTAAAGTTATTAAGTATATACATTTTTTGGTTGTTGTATATTATCGGAAATTTTATTTTGATAAATTCAATTTTTAATTGTTATCCTTAAATAAGTTCTAAAAAATGCATCAATAAAAAATATTGAAATTGTAATATATAGTTATGTTTCATGAGAAACTTTAAAGGAAAAGTTTTGTAAAGAACACTATTTTTGTATTTGTACCACTTCTCAATAAATTTAACCCATCACAAACATATTTTATAGCTCATCCATTTATATGTGCGCCAAAAAAAATAAAATCTATTTTCTATTAGAACCGGACCTGTACAGTATTTTAGTGGAAAAGCTATATTGTCAAAGCAGTTTTGTTGAAATCGTATTCGTTTCTCTGTTTATTTCATGTAATCAAATCGGAACAAAGGAGACGCGTTTATAGTTAGTGTTATTATAGGTCTATATGGAATATATGGTTTATAAGGATGCAAATGTTTTAGTCATCATATTAGTCTATCATATTATTTGATAAATTTAGTGGCATAACTCAGTTGAACTTAAGTTAATACAAATACAAATTTGCGAACCTCATTTGGAATATGGAAAGTTCTGTTGTAGCGAAAAATAAGATTTGTGTTTCATTCTTTATAAAATCATATTAAGTTTAAATTTTTCTATAAAAAAAAACTAATAAAAATTAGGCTACTGTTGTTTATCAATCCACGTATGGAACAATCGCTGTTATTTCAGCTGTTTGAGTATCGCCGAAAGTAAGACAATACAAAAATATTTGATAGTAGTAGGACTCGGTATCTTTTGATTAGCACACAACGAATTTAGAATAAAATGACGTATATTTTGAGGTCAAATTATTACGACTATTATTATTATTATTATTAATAATCTAATGTTGTGTTCTTTCTGAATTTAAAAATGGTTTAGTCATTTTTATACTATATTAACACTACAAAGATAAAGAGATTTAAACAATTTATATCAAATTTCCATCGCTAACAACCATCTTCTATTTAATACTTTGGTAATTACAGCCAATCGCCCTCACAGGAACCCAAGAATGTTGTATGATTCACTGTCTAACCCTTTAAGCAGTACTGATGTATATATTGTTATACCGTTCACTGTGCTATATTTACACTGTTGAAATTTGCAACCTTTTGTTGAAGCCCAACAAAAATGTAATGTTTTGCCCTAAATTTTATAAATATAATTGGGTATCAAAAGGTAGTAGCAAACTTAAGATATTTCTCTACCTAAGGCACCAAATATATTTTGTTTTTTGAGAAAGGCTTTAATTGTTTTAAATATGAATAGAAAATTATTGGAAATATTAGACTAAAACATTTCACAAACTTTTTTCACAAAAACCCAAAACACAAAAAAAGAAACTTATAAAAAAAAATTATTGATGAAAATTAAAATATTACATTATTGACGAATTGTTCAATCCGGAATTAACTGAGCTAAATCAATCAAAATCAGTAAAAAAATTAAATAATGAGATGTTGATTGTAAGCTGTAGTTATTTTCCACTTAGCAAAGTACCAGTCATTAATATGTGATAAATATTATTATATGGTAGTATTTTATTGATATTAATAAAATAACCCATAAATATTCTTATTGAATCAAACTTAACAAAAATATTTATGTTTACGTAAAAAGTGTATGAATATTTCTATATTTAGTTACGACATTATGTCAATTTAGATCAGGAATGACTAACCTACGTCCCGCCACACTTTCTCGTGGGACCATACAAAGATTTTATATTTTGACTTATAAAGTTTTTCATCAGAAGTGAAAGCAAGTTACACTGTTAGTTGATGAAATGATTAAGGAATGAGGTAACTTCTCCTGAAAAAAAGGCATTATTTCCAAAAGTAGTTTGTTGGAAGAATTAAAAATTTTCAAAGATCAATTGCAACTTTAAGTGAACGCATTCAAAAAGTTATGGGATTCTTTGGTACTAATGAAAGCTGTGATATCAATGCCAAATCACAACAAGGGAGAGGAATCAACATTTAATTACCACCATTTAAAGAATTCTTAAAACATTTGGGAAATAAATATAGTGATGTAAATTACAATCCAAAAAGGCGTTGGTTGAGCAGAGGTGCTACGCTAAAAAGAATTATCCCCTTCCCCAATTCGTAGATAAAGAATGGATGTGTGATTTTGCTTTTCTCGTTGAATTAATTCATCATTTGAAAGACTTAAACATGGAACTTTAATGAAAAAGCCATTTTGTTCGTAACATGTTTGATCTAAACAAATATGAAACAAACAATTGTTGTCTTATAACAACAAGTCACATTATACATTCTTAAGATAAGGAACTCTTTCAGAAACCCAAAAATATGCACAGCATTTACAAAAATTAATAACAGAATTTGAATCGCGAAATAAATTTCATGATGTGGACATACATGAAATTAGAAAAAAATCACGATTAGGTACACATGCAAAACAAATGACACTTTTTGGAGGATCCTATGGTTGCAGAATATTATCTTTCGCAATGAAAGTAATTAAAAGCGAATACCGATCAAGATTAAATAATGTACAAATACAAAGCAAAGAAGCAATGCCATATTTTTTAATTAATTAATATTTTCTATTCATGAATGTTTTATTTCTGTCATTTTTTGTACTAGGTGTATTTTGTTAATATAGATATAATTTGAGTTCATCATTGAGGGTTTTATTATCATAAGTTTCATACACTGGCTTGCGTAACACTTTTAAATTTGTCGCTGGCCCGTAGTAAAAAAGGTTGCTGATCCCTGGTCTAAATGTAAATTTAAAGTATCCTTAATTTTCTAAAATGAATTTTGATAATAAAAAAATCCGAATAGTTGTAGATAAATGCTGGTGGTGCTAGACTCGTGTAATGTCTTATTAAATGAAATTATTCAACTACTACGTAGTTTGGATTAAATGTTTCACTCTTAGTCACATTATGCATTATTAATAGTAGACAATGAATCATTCCGAAATCTGGTGAAAGAGTGCAAATAATAGGTTAGTTTTCTATAACTTCATACTAAATTAAATAAACTGGTACATGTCAATTGTTTGCCTTCCTCTGGCGTCTCCTTTCTGCTTTATATAATTCTAAAAATTACCAGACCGCTTATTCCACATCATTTGTTCAAATCTGTTCCTTTTATTCTACTCCACAAAGAAGTGGAATTAACATTATCAACGAATAGGAATAAATAATTTTGTAGATTTAATGTAAACCCCTAATAAACAAAATAAATAATAAATTAGTTTAGATAAGAGATAAGTCCTACAAAAAACGCAATCCTAGACTGAACAAGTAAAATTTATTGATTTAATCATATTCACTTTTTCATGTCAATAATGTAATCTCTTTAATAAAGTTACTAATAAACCAAGTGTCATAGACTCGAAAGTCACTCTTTCACATCCATTATATACCTTAACTTAAACCAAACAATGACTATACTATAAAAAGCTAGAGTTCAGTGAGCGTTCGTAAGCGACCTCGTCAGGACTTATTCGTACGCTTTCAACGGAACAACAGGGTTGTGTTCCGTTACTTAGTTCCGTACTGTCTTCAAATGGGGATTGCTCGTGACTGCCGTATGAAGTTTGACTTTGTAGAAGAGGAAGGCCTAATATTAATCTAATATTGTCAGTAAGATGTTCAGATTCTTTTATCTGGTAGAATATGCCCTCAGCTTTGTTCAACATTACTGCCATATCTAGATTGCCATTTAAATCATTAATATGCTGCAAAAAAAATATCTAAATAAAATAGAATTAGATTTATAGTTATTTTTTTTTGTTCTTGTACTAGGTGAATAGCTAAATATGGACACTAGCCATTTTCAGAAATGATTTATCGTCCAGATTATGAAATAATTTAATACCCAAAAAATTCGGATTGGAAGTTTTAATATCAACACCAACAATAGAAAAAAAACAAAGTTATATAACTGTCATAAATGTTACAATTGATAATAAATATAAATTAGATTATCTGTTTCTACCCTTACTTTGTGGAATCTATCCATATTAAATATGAAAGATAAATTAGGTATACTTATCTTAATTTCCACAGTAATTTAATTAAGTATATAATAATACTTCAAAAAAGAATTATCTTTATAAAAATGATGGTACTTACCATTTTATAAGGTTTGTTTCATATAAATATTATTATATACCAATAACATAATGGTCCATAAGAAAAAAATTTTTAACTTTAAAGGAATAAATTATTTGAGTGCAACTTTACAAAAGGTATTATCATACAGAATTTAAAATATTTGACAATTACAAAATCTTTATAAGTCAGGAAATAACTTTATTGACATATAATGTTGCTTGATAATGATTGGTTTGATGTTTATGATGGGAAGTCAAGTATACACATAAGAAATTTTTCAATCTTCTGTCAATGTTTGACAGCACGATTAGCAAAACTTACATGACAGAAAAATTATAATAAATCTTTGAAAAACTGTGAAAATTCAATATAAGTATAAATTATCTTTAATAATTAATCATTATCTTACTTTTAAAATTTCCGTGAATCCATAACTGTTTTGGATGATATTTTGCTTTTCCGTTTCTAAAATGGCAACACAAACAAGTAAATGGAAATTTTCACAGGGGTATCCGGTCCAAATAACTTCCCAGAAACGCATGACGTCTTCTTGGCTCAATTCCCTCTTAAACCATACTAACAACCATCTAGAAAATAAAAACTTTGCAAGTCAAAAGGAACAGTCGGGTTTTAGAGACGATAACAAGTACAGTAGAAATGGAAAATCATATGCTTACCTAAAACAGAAGAACATATTCCCGGAGTCGTGAGTGTCTAAATAATTAGCCAATTGAGGATTAACAAATGCAAGGAGGGTATGAAGGTTGCTGAGCTGATCTTTCATTCCCGCTTGGTCTATATCAAAGTTACGAATCTGGAAAATAAATAAATATACAAACAAAACAGGTTAAAAGGAACATTCTTCGTTGTTTCTAGTAGTAGTGTTAGTTAAAATTTGAAATGGAACCCTTTACGATTGTGCATCATGTTTTCCAGCTGTCCCAACATTTTGGTTCTTAGTTAAAATTTTTAGTCAGAACATAACAGGTAAGTAAAAATGTGTAATAGTTGCACTTTGTAAAAATTAGCATAAAACTGAAGGCAATTTTGTTACAGAAAATGTCACTCTCAACGCCTTTTTACAAAACGAAAGACTGATGACGAGAAAATTTCAAGGAAGGTGAAAGCTGAACTATTTTCGTGAGAAACTTAACAATAAAATTACGTTCCCAATTTGCAAAGAAACTATTAACATCAAAAAAGAATACAACATTAAGCGACACTATAGCACTATTCATGAAGAACAATTTCCCTGCTTCTAAGGAAAAATAAGAGAAGAAAAATTAAAATAAATGAATAATTCACTAAATAGACAGTAAAGAGGGCTCACAGAATTCAAGAGAAATAATTAATCAGTAACAAAAGCTAGTTACCAAATAATCTATTTGCAAAATATTCAAAATCATTCATCAAAAAACGTATAATAAAAGCTTTCATGTTCCAGAAACGGCAGATAAATTTAAAATTACGACTTTCCATTGTCTTATTCATCAAGTTCTCTTTACAAAAATATTAAAAATGGAGAAAGTACTTAAAAGAGTAACAAAAATATTCAACTTAATTCTATCAAAAGGACTAAACCATCGATGATTTACTTCATTCCTTAAAGATCTAGAAATTAAATTCAGGCACAGAAGTTCGTTGGTTGTCAAGGTACACAGTTCTGAAGCTTCTGTCAGATTTGAAGAAAATAATTTTATTTCTTGAAATGGCAGATGAAAAAAAACGAATATGTATATATCGATTATAATTTATAAAATATCCTTTATGAGTAAAATATCTAACATTAATAACAACTATTATATGTCATCTAAACAATCTTATTGTTATATTGCAGGACAAATATCAATTAATAACAAATATGTACGGTGCAATGACAAGTTTTTTTTTTAAATCGACTTTGTTTAAAAATTATCTACAAATAAATGTTTTCCTACGTCATGTGAGCAGTTAATCACAAAATCAAACTTGCATTTTCATAATATTGTGGTAAAGTTGAAGAAACCAAAAATGGATTCGATAAACGTGGTGTGATATCAAAGAGTTAAAAGAAAAAAATTCCTTTTTTATAGAGCGTTTTTGCTTTGAAGTTAAAAATGCTCCCACCTCGAATTTAATTGATTTCCAAATTATTCGGTTTTAACAGACAAATATCGAGAAGTATGAATTCCCAAAATATATTCTTATTTAGGAGAGAAATACCCAAAAAATAAAATGTTTGTTGCAAAATGTTATGCTATTTTGTGAGTACGTTCATGTTTGTGCAACTATTTTTGTCTATGAAATAAAATAAATCGACATACAGTTTTAGATTAACTGAGAAACATTTATGTCTTAATTAAGATTGTTTGTTCTCAGCTTTCGAATTCAACTATTGGAAATTCGTAGAAGAAGATTGTTGGCGATGGAAATTAGTAGGAGATTGTTGGCGAGTTTTGAGTAAAAAAGAATAATTTTAGTTTTACAAATGCGTAAATAAATAAATGTTTAAATAAAATTATCCAGTGTTTTAATTATCCTAGCCATATTCCTGAATCCTTATTTCAAAATATAATGTCTTTTTTGTGTAATTTTTTATTTACATGAAAATGTTGGAATGTAGTTTTATTTGACAAAAGATGTCATGTTAATTTTGAAGTGAAGTGAATTTGTAGAAAAATAAATGTCAAGTTTTACAAATTCAATTAAAAAGATTTATAAAAGTTTTAAATATTACTATTATTATTAATACCACAATAATAAATTTAACAAAATTTTGAAATATGGTGGGGCCCGTGTTCATCATGCCTATTGCACCAAATGGTCTGTGTTTTAAAATTTAATATAACTACCAAACACAAAGCTACTAATTGGAAGAAACAATAGTTAATAAATAATGACTAAATTAATTCAATAAAAAATGCAACCTTACCACTTTATTCATAAATCCAACAAAGCACCAAAATGATTCAACTTCATTTTCCAATAACATCAGAATTGGACTTAACAAATCGCTCATTCCCTGTACATATCCTAAGTCGAAGTTATACATAATATAAGTCATCAAAATGTCATTCAGGGTCTGGAGGTTTGCGTTGTTGTCACCAGCATAAAAATCCAAAGTCCTAAGATGTAATTAATCATATATTACTCTCAACATACTTTATATAGTGGGTCAGAAGATGTTATTAAATTACATTGTTAATATATTGAAGTAGATGTACAATGACACAAATCTTCTGTACCATATGGAAAACATCTCTTCATTAGATAACATTTAAGATTGTATATAATTTTGAAATAAAGAAAAAGAAATCAAAGCAAATAGAAGAAACGTTAAAATAACCACTTACCTGTCTGTTCTGTTAACATCCTTCTCGATAAGACTTTTTCTTTCTCGATAATCAGAAAAATTGTCTTCTTGTACTTTTGTCATTCGTTTCCATTGGAGCTTCATATTATAATATTCATCGCTTTTCACTGCCATCAATTTTTGTCTTTCAGCTTCTGTACTCAACCAAGGAACATAGTCCAACAAAAACTTCCACACCTCTGATCTTAAACAAGGTGTTACACCCTAATAAAAAAAATCAATATTTTTATACTTTTATATTTTTAATTTGAAAAATACATGGATAGTTCAATAACAACACGTTTAGAAGCTGCAGCCCCATTAGTGGACTAGTCTATAGATTCCCTGCTGTTAAAATTCTTGTGGTAGTTTGCGAAATCATATAAAGTTTATCATCGCTAATATAGCTATTGGTAACCTTTTCAAATATTTAATATAAAATATATTCTACTTTACCCCTCTAAATATAAGTGTTTTGACAGATTCCACATCTTCAATTTTTCCTTCCGAGTTCATATGACCTTTCCACTGTTCAACAGAAAGTGGACGCAATCTTGGAAAATCCTTTCTTTCCGGAACTTTGGCAACTACTTCATAATCACCCTGTGAATGAGTGGTCGTATTTTCATATTCTGATATACTTCGGTTTAAATCTTCTTTATCCACATCATCAATATCTCTTTGTTCTGGGCTCCTATACACTATGAAAATAAATAATTAAAAATACTGAATTTACAACACAATATTGTTTAGTCCAAATCTCATCACTATTGCCAATTTTCTATAATATTTAATGTGTGAATACATATCATGAAGGTTCAACCTACTTTTAAAAAGTTGATGCCTGTCAGATGCTGATAACACTAGTGTAGTCAGTCCCTAGTCTAATAAATAGTAGAGAATCTTCCAAACCACACAAATTAACAACACAAGTCCACAAAGACTCAGTTAGTTCTTATAAAACCAAAGTTTCATGTCCAATTGTAATAAAGGAAAACACACAAAAACGTTTAATATTTGGAATTAAAAATTAATATCCTTCATACAAAAAATCAACAGAAATAATATTAACTGTGCAATCATCTATAAGTTGAGAGTTTTGAAACTTTGGTGTCTCAATAAGGTTGAAGAATAACACCACTAACCAAAACTACACTTTACAATATTTCAATATAGTATTAGCATTTTCATGGATTGATAATTAACGTTGTAATCACAAAAAAAGAGAATGAACACATTTCAAAACTTAAGGAGGTTTGAGGCAAGGTCCTATCTTGTCATTATCTAAATTGAAGGAATTCTGAAAAAATGTAGATCTAAAAGTAAAAAAGTATATGGTCAATTCAACCTACAAAACATTTGATAATCAAAAGGTGCTTTTACTGACGACGCACTAACTGCAAAAAATGATATGGGATTACAAGAAAACCCTAAATGTTTGAAACACAAAATTACAGAGAGAACTATATAAAATAATGAAACTTGTCAAAAATTGAGAAATAATAAACATACCAACAGGTAAACCAACAAAAATAGTCAGTAGTAGTCACAAGTAAATAAGTGAATCCAATAAATACAACTTGTAATTGATAAGCCCATTGTAAAGTTCATCCTTTACATATTATCGCCTCACTATATCCTATGTTATATTATTTTGTAAAACATGAGTATGAAAGTCACATGACTAATAAATTGGACTAACGTATGTGTAACTTATTAGAAATTATCTGCATTACCATAATCTGTAACTTTGGCAAAAGCTTCAAAAGTAGCTTCATATGGATAATCCTTCAAATTTCTAAAAACACTCCACAAAGTTCTTGAATCGTGCTGAATGTTTAACTCTGCAAATGATTTATCCAATTGTTGAAATTCTGGAAAGTTGGCGTCATACACTATATATAGATGTTTATCCCTTTTGGAAACGGTAATTCTTAACATTCTTTTTAAAATTGAAAGTAACATGTCGCAATTTCCATGTTGAAATCCAAAAATGCACACACAATCGGCTTTTCCATCATAAAATGATATTTGCCTACTTTTATTAGCTACTCTAAAACTTTTGATTTCCTCAAAACTGAATTTTATACATTTGATGCGATTCTGGTAATCGGGAGGATAATTTCCACTTAATGTTCTGGTTCTTTTCTGAATTGTATTTACCACAGCCCATTCTTGGTCCTGGACATCTGAATCTACTGTAATATCATTTGGTTTCCATTCTATAAACCTCTTTTTATTGGAATTCAAAGATTCTGATAGGTACAAAGTACCAATTGTATTAACAAACGTTATGTGAGTAGCAGGAGCCTGTTTAAGTAACACACCGTCCTGAGAAAAAATTTCTTGGCAATCTTCTACAAGGTTTTCCATTTCTTCAATAAATTGGTTAAAAATAACAGATTTCCACTAAATTATTTTCTTGATCTCGACTTTAACACCTAAGATTTTACTTTTGTATGTAACTAATACTTAATGATATAATAATTAATTTGTGTCTTAATAATTACTAAGCTTGTATATTAAAAACTTTTATAAATTTAGCAAAGTACGAAAACAAAGTTGACAAAACATTACATGTTTCTGACTCATTCGTTTCATTCTTCTTTTCCGAATGTTTGTTATTTAATTTCTTCAGGTGACTGGAAGCTATTTAATTAGCAAGAGGCCTTTCGCAAGAAAGAAGAATTATTTCTTCCTTTGATTCCTAGGTCCTAATCATCATAGTTATTCAGCCAGTGTATGTTTCTTTCAAATTATCTCGAATTTTTACAGCTACCATATTTATTCTGTCTCTTAACTGTTCTATGGAATTAAGGTGTACACTCTAAAATAACTGTTTCATACGTCCCCACAAGAAAAAACACATGGCTTTAAGTCTGGAAAACTAGGATGCCAACTTGTAGATTCATTCCTCCCAATCCAACTCTGAGGATAATATTTAGTTAGAAATTGCCGCACATTTAATAAAAAGTGAGGTGAGTAAATACCATACATTTTGCCTTATCTTGAGAGATACTTCTTTAAAAAAAATTGGCAATTCTTCCTTGAGGATACTACAATAATCTAACAACATCGCTTAAATGAAAAATGACCTGATAAAGTACTCTTTTTCAACTCAAACCTAAAACGTGTAGTAAATAAAATTTCGAAATAAGAAATTAGCACCACAAGACTTACATACATACTTAAGTGTACACATTAGGTGCGTTTTGTTATGCTGTTTGGAAATTAATAAGAGAGATAGGACGTCAGAATATGTGGCATGGCCTCCAGGATCACCAATTCTTACTCTCTTGGACTTATTTTTTTTGGGGTTACCTTAAATCTAATACTTAGCAAACCGATATAAAGTAAAATGATACAAAGAAGCAAATTGACTTGCCCAAATTTGAGAGAAATGATATAATAAGATTACATAAATACTTCAATGAGAAATATATTTTAAAATTGCATTTAATGCATTTGAATTTGAGTTATTTGTAGAAAATTATCAATATCTATGTATCATTCACAAAATATTATGTGTAGTTGACTGTGAATTCCAAAAACTTATAAAATTACATTCAAATTTTTGACAGGCTCCCTCTGAATTTTGTTTGCATTAAGTTCACATCGCACAGATTATACCAAATATTACCTAAAAATTCAACTTTGTATCAAAAAAGAGAACTGTGAATTTGAATAATAATAATAATAATAGTTGTGTGGTACTAATAAAAATAAAGTGCAGTAAATGTTCATAGTGAGAAAACATCACAGAAATATTTCCAAAATTGTTTTTGTTCTTAATATCGAATATAACAAATTGAGCAGCTTTTACCACAGTTTAAGACGCATTACGAAATAAATACCCGGAGCTGAGAGATTTGTAGTTAGTTCTTACCTATTCCTATAGACGATCGGAGATACATATCAATTGAAAGAAGTCAAAGTCAAAAAATAAATAAAAAGTCCACAATTTATTAATTCAAGAATATTTTATAATATTTAGGAATAAAATGTGATGTTATAAATCTTTTCGAAAGGGATTAAATTCTTCCCCCAGTCCTACAAGTTTTAAGCTTTCGTTCCATAAATTTCTAGCCAAATTTGCGTCTCTGGCTGCTAACGACGGTTCAGAAACACGACAATCCGAATAGTACAATCCTGTTTCATTTGAACATTTTTCGCTAATTGCACAGTATATTGTAGTTTGTACTCCTAATTCAGGATTTTTTACTATGTAAGGACTTATTTTATTCCACAGCCATTTACCACCTGGAAGACACATACTTTTGTTGATGTGTCTGGAAAGTTCCGTTTTGATTACTCCTGGATGAAGACTGTATGTATTTATTCCTTGTATGTTATTTTCTGTAACAAAGATACAAAATAAATTTGATTTTTGGTTTGTGACCTAACTAATTATTTCATAGTTGTTTAGGTTGGATTTAGGTCAATGAAAACAGCGTTGGAGATGGAAAGAAAAATTTGCTGACATTTCGACTTGAATTAGGCACTAAAAATTGGAAAATTATAAAAAATAGGTGTTTACAAATTTCATCATTGTTTGTCATTAAAATACAGTACATAAATTATCCAGTCCTTTAAATTAATTAAAAAAAAATATATTTAAAAAATAATACAGGGTGATTCATTGGGAAAGGGCCTAATTTTAACAGTAGATGGATCTGAATAACCTATATTTAACGGGTCCTCCATCCTTTATACCTAAGATATGGGGCGTTGTATCAATTTGGCCTATTTATTTCGGAGCTCATAACTTCCGAATTGCATAATAACCCTTACCAGGAAAATCTGCCAAAGTATTACCTAAAAGAAAATCCAGGATCGGCTTAACAAAACATTTAAAAATAGCTTTTTTTATTATTCGAAAAAGCAGAAAAAACTAAATTTACTCATCTATTTCTTATTTTTCCGCAGACAATTATAATTTTATTGATCTTTGATAATAATTATAATCAGAAAACATGCTCACAAAGATGTAATTAAATCTCATATAAAAAAGCTATTATACAAAGATTTGTTACACAAAATTTAAAGAAAAAATATCAAAATTTTATTAAAAAATAATCATATCCTTATAAATAATAGTAATTAAGAATATTCAAGCGTTGTAAATTAGAAATATATTGAAATTTCTATTATTAGATTTTTTTGTTAATAATATACTTCCGGTTTAACCGGAAATACCCTCATCTTTTTTAATTTAAATGGAGCACTCAGTATATTTTTGCAGATTTGGAAAGATCTTGTTATTTCGAATTCGTACATACTGGGTTTAGTGTAAAAAATCTGTTAAAACGAGGAATACAGCACTTTAATAAACCACTTTTAAGTTTTTATACATTAGAGTAAAATACCATTTAGATAAACAAATTGATATTGTTTGTGTTAATAGAAAGAAATAAACGAGTACTATCTAGTAGGTAACTGTTGTCAAACTGTCAAATTGTAATTTACGGAAATAAATTGTACGATTAAGAATGCTTCATTTAAGTGAAAAACATCTTATTGAAATGTTAATGATGATCGGTTATGGTGATCGATTCATAGAGTGGGCTGCTCGTTCTCCGGATCTAAACCCATTGGATTTTTTCTTTGGGGTTATCTAAAATCACGTGTTTACGTTCAACGACCAACATGCTTGCAGGAATTGAGACAAAGAATTATTGATGAATGTGAACTAATACGTGGAGAAGTCTTGGAAAGAGTGACTCAAGAATTTGTTAATAGGCTGGCATATTGTCCGGAGGTGAACGGAGAGCATTTTGAACATTTGAATTAATTTTGTTTAAATTATTATTCTCATTAGTCTAAAGTAAATAAATTTACTTATTCTACAACAAAAAGTGAGTTATTTCTGGTTTTTACAAATTATTTTCACTAAACCCAGTATGTACAAATTCGAGAAATAACAAGCTCTTTTAAAATCTGCAAAATATACAGGGTGTCTCATTTAAATTAAAAAAGGTTAGGTTATTTCCTGCTAAACCTGCTTAACAAAAAAATGTACATCATTTTGGCCCATTGCACTTGTAAAATTTCATAAATATCGTCCGTTTCGTTTTAAAGATATTTAGTTGGTCCTTACTTTATCCCAACCCTGTATACAAGAAATCTGAACCCACGTTGAGATCATTTTTGAGCCAACATGAATCTAATAGAAAATATACAAAATGCGTCATACAAAATTTATAAATTTTCTTTTATTCTTGATAATTGGTATTAAATGTAAAAAACAAAATTTGTAAAAAAATTTTTTTGTCTTTTCTAACAAATTATACAATATAACAAATTACGCTAGTAATAGCTAATCTCTTTATGGAAAGCTATAAATACAAAAGCCAAAATTGTAGTTCCGTTACGTAAACGATCCCTTTGTGTATAGACGCACATACAAGATCACCTCAATAACTTCCTAGACCACCTAAAGAGCATCCATCAGAAAATCAAAATTCAAAATGGAAATAGACGCCAATAACCAAATACCAGACCACTACCTCCATGTGCAGTCTCACCAAAATCCACAACAAACTACAATCAGTAATATAAACTTTGATCGATCGTTCACAAAGACTGACGGACTCTGACAAATAAATAAAGAAATGAACAACCCACAGAAGGCGTTTCAACAAAATGGTTACACATGAAGAGCTACGGACAATATATTCAAACCAAATGAGCAAAAACCAGAGAGGGAATCTATACCTAAACAAATAAAAGACAAGGAAATCAAGGATAATAAGTTGGAAAATGATTCGAACTCGAGGTCTTCATGTCGTTATTTTTGCAAATATAATTGAGTAACTGTGGTCTTAAACGAAGCGAGTCAGAAATCCTCGTAAATGAAATTCCACCTACCTTTTAATTTTCGAGCCAGTTCTTTGGCGAACAAAATATTAGCTAATTTACTTTGACTATATGCACCTATTGGGCTATATTTTCTTTTCTCCCAATTCAAATCGGTGACATCAATTGGCGCAAGAACCTGAAAAATAAGTAGATGTAAAACAAATAATCCAAACCAGTTTAAATGTAGTTTTACAAGTTTTTGAATTTATTCTACCCTATATTTCATTTTTTTTTTGTATAATAGTTGTAGGGTTGTATGTGGTCTTACTGTAACTGAATGTAATTGTGATGTAAACTGTGGGTTATTGATATTGTGAAACTAGCTTAAATTTTGTTATTGCTAATTCACCTTGTATAAAATACGGAAAAATTTGTTGACATTTTTAATAAAAATGTTTTTTAAACCAAAAGCAATCGAACAAAGAGCGGTTCAACAGCAACAGAATTGATATCTAAATATTTGGGCTAGTCGCATCACCTAAAATAAAGAAAGCTCTTGTATCTTCAGGATTGTGAAGTTTTTTGTAATATTTTGCTCTTAAACGGTCGATTTTAAAAAGAAACAATTTTGTCTATAGTATTTTCGCCATCAGAAGAGAGTAATAAAATGGGTTTTGATCAGTAAACCATGGGCGCGCACATAAATGTAAAATATTACTGAATTAATAAGAGAGTACCTCCCAATTTTTTTTTTGTTATTAAAAATTTAAAAGAGCGATCAGAAGGAAGGTACATGAATTTTAATTAAAAAAAAAGTCCAACGTTAGCAAAAATTTTGAATTTGAAAATTTGGAAAACCCTTAAGAATGAAATTTTACGTGGTCAAAAAGATAGGAAATCTATGCTTATTGATAATGATGAAATTATTTGCTGGAGAAGAAAATATTTTTAGATAAAAAATTGAAGAAAATGCATCAATCATATTCTTAAAGTAGAACAGAAAATTTAGAAAATGGCCAATTTATAGAAGAAACGGTAGAACCTCTAACTTTTGTTCTTAACAATAGTGATTAAAACAGCGACGATAGTCTTTTTGAGTAAAGGTTTTTATGTCACAATTTTTTAAATAAATTTTAGAAACTATAATAAACTGTTTTTCTTTTTTTTTTAATTCTCAAGCAATAATATTTACAAATTATTATTAAAATAAATGTTCTTTTCTTTTATTAATAATTAATATATTATAAATGTTAAACATATTTTAGTAATCTCTTAAACATCCCTTAAACACGGTAATGCAATATATACTTAATCAAAAATTAAAAAAAGTGTGTTACCAGGTAGCTCTGTAGAACTAAAATAAATGTGATTGATATTTTATGGTAAAAGATATTGAAATACGCTGAAATTTTTTGAGCCACCTGTGCTGCATAACGTGGCTTGTTAAAAAAAGGTGACTTCTTATTTTACTGGAAAAATATTTATTTATTCATGAATATATAATTTGTCCCCTTCAAAGTAATCCAACTCAGATGTAATACACTTGTTCCCGCTCTTTTTCCAATCATCAAAGCACTTCTGATATGCGCTTTTTGGTATGGTCTTGAACTCTTCCAGCGATGCGATCTTTATCTCCTCAATCGTTGCAAACCTCCGTCCTTTAGTAGGCCTTTTCAGTTTTAGGATTAGGAAAAAGTCACAGGGGGCCAAGTCCGGTGAATAAGGTGACTGAGGCATGATTACCGTATTGTTTTTGGCCAAAAAATTACGAACAAGCAACGATGTGTGAGTAGGTGCATTATCGAGATGCAAAAGCCACGAATTGTTTTTTTCCACGGCGTTTACTTCGTATTACTTCAGGCAAACGCCGCATAATTTCAAGATTATATTCCTTATTTACTGCACGACCTTCTGGCAAGAACTTATGATGCACCACGCCATTATAATCAGCTTTGGTATCAACGTCATAACCATATACCCATGTTTAATCAATCATCACCAGTTATAACCCTTTTGAGCAAATCTGGATCGTCGTTGACGTCATTCAACAGCTCCTGAGAGATGCTGATGCGACCGTTCTTTTGGTCCAAATTTAGCAATGTCGGAACAAACTTCTCTAATAGTGATTCGACGATTCTATATAAAAATTTTCTTCACTGCTTCAACGTTTTCGTCGGTTGCTGATGTGCTGCAGCGTCCAGGGCGAGCATCGTCATTAACATCTTCTCGGCCTTCTGTGAATACCTTGTGGCACTTAAAAACATTTTTTTTTTGCTCAAAGTAGATTCGCAAAATGCCACAGACAACATTTCAAGTGCGTTGGAGCACTTAGTTTTATTTTTCACACAAAATTTAATACAGATTCTTTGATCCATTTTTTCCATAGCAAAAAATCGCCGAAACACGTCTAATCTTTATATCTGTCAAATCTTTCAATAACAAACTAATAATGCAAAATGGCTGTCAGCATATTTTCGGAACATGTGTACCAACATAACAAAAAAAGAAAATCGAAAATTGAATGTACGTAGCCCGCGAAATTTGAATAAACCTCGTATATTTAGGTTTTATTACTCTTTCCTGATGCCGAAAATACTATAAGTTGTCATGTCTCACAAATAAGAGGTATTTATCGTCAATTCTGTTTAATTCAGTTTTATTAAAATATCCGTGTACCATCCAGCCCAGTTTGGATTTCGAAGGTAGTGGTGAATTTTTACCTGCGACGTGAATTTTTCTAGGTATAATTAAATTAATATTATCGTGTCCAATCAAGAAGCTCTGTTTTAGCTGGAAGGTCTAAGTTACTAACCGATCTAACATTATTATTATTATATCGTTATTTATACAAAGAAAAAGTACTTTTGTTTGGGCGAAATTTAGCCAAAGGCTACTTTTACACATAACCCTTATCTAATTATTTTATGAACTAAATACACAAAAAAAAGAGAACAAGCAAATAAAATACAATGAAAAGGTTTTTCTGAAGTACATATTTAAATGCATCATTGATTTTGAACATTTCATTTCACTTCTCAGATTATTGTACAAAACAACAAAATTTTCTCGGTTAATTTATTTTTACATAAAAGTATCAATTTAGTGTTAGAAAGAGATATTTAAATAAACTTTTGTTATTTAACTAGCCAGTTTCACATTTTCTAAGCCCATTGACGATCTTCAACATGTATTTTGCATAATAGTACAGTCATTCAGTAGTTTTACCTGGAAAGTTTACCGGGAGTTTTGAAAATTGGTAATTATATGTAATTTGATGTGCTCTTTCCGAATTTCAACTTTGCCACCTTCTATCTTTGTCGCTCACGCCGCCATATTGGAAAAATGGCGCTGAATTACAGTTTTTTCACAATATCTCGTTTCAGACTCATTTTATGATTAAAACATTTATATACAATATTAAACTAGAGAAAATTTCCTATAATTTATATAGAAACAATTTTTTTTTGTAAAATCAACAGTTTTGTCGTACGATCGCCGCAAAGTGTACTTCAACATGCGTTTGGACTAAAAAACTCATTTCCACATATGACTGAGGTAGAGTGAGCGCCACAAACTATTATACCTATATCTACGCTAAGACGTATTTTTCGTTCATAAACGAAAAATATTTTGCTATGCGTTGTAGGTAGCGAGATGACTATAACGGTAACCTTGGCAGGTATAAATCTTCTATGTACAAAGCATTCGAGCAACATACTGGAGACATAAATTTTGAAAATACAATGTACGTCATCGATGGAGGACACTTATTACACAGAGTCACTTGGCATCGCGGTGAATCGTTTTCATCTATTTGCAATAACTATGTTACATACGTTCGATCTAAATATACATTCAATGCCATAATTGTATTCGACGGATATCCAGACGATGCAGCAAATCGTAGTACCAAATATGCGGAGCGATTCCGACGATCACGAAAAACTGCTTCGTAGATATACTTTTTGACGAAACAATGATTCCAACTGTGTCACAAAATAAATTCCTGGGGAATGATGCAAACAAGATCCGCCTCATTAAAATGTTGAAGACAAAATTTGAAGCTGAGAAGTTCATCGTCAAACAAGCCACAGAAGATGCGGATACTTTAATAATCAATACCGCGATAAATGTTTCATCAGCATTCGATTCCGTTATAGTCGTCGGTGAAGATGTAGATCTTCTTATTCTTTTGGCAGCTCTATCTACGCGAGCAAACATAAATTTTCTCAAACCAGGAAAAGGAAAAATTTCACAACAAATATATTCAAGTAAAAGTATCGTAGATAAAATAGTCGCAGATCATATTTTATTCTTGCATGCCTTTAGTGGCTGTGACACAACATGTGCGCTCTTTAATCAAGGAAAAATTAAATTTATTAATGTACTCCTAAATAATCAAAATTTAAGTGGGGTATCCAGTCATTTAAAAATCCAAACGCTGATCCCGAGGTCATTGCTAAAGCTGGGGAACGCTTCCTACTTGAATTATACGGTTACAGTGATGTGAAAAGTAAGAAAAGCATGTCTTTAAACGAATATAGATATACATGCTTCACAAAATCAGCATACAAGAGTAAATTTAATATTGCGTCACTACCACCAACAGAAGCAGCAGCACGACAGCACTCATTCCGTACTTATCACCAGGTTCAGCTGTTCTGCTGAAACTTATTTCATGTAAATGCAAAAAAGGATGTCAGAAAGCCTGTGGATGCAGAAAAGCCGGGTTAAAATGCTCCGTTATATGCACAAATTGTAGTGGTACATGTCATAATTAGCAAGATCCATCACATGATAGCGATGAGGAGGAAGAAACGGAGACTGTTTTCGAGCAAACGTATGATGGGAACGAAAACGAAGAAGATCGCGATGAATCTGAGAATCCCATCGCGGATGATGCGGAAGAAATTTCGATCTGTGACGTCTCCATTGATACTGAAGATGATGAACTAATAACACCTGGTCCATCAAGAACATTAAAACGAAGGAGATTGCGCTGAATTTCAGAATTGTGCATTGTATGTGGATTAGGCCTACTGGGGAAACCACGATAAAAAAAGCGCGCCGCTTACTCTACCTCAAGGTGGTGTGGAAATGAGTTTTTTAGTCCAAACGCATGTTGAAGTACACTTTGCGGCGATCGTGCGCCAAAACTGTTGATTTTACAAAAAAAATTGTTTCTATATAAATTATAGGAAATTTTCTCTAGTTTAATATTGTATATAAATGTTTTTATCATAAAATGAGTCTGAAACGAGATATTGTGAAAAAACTGTAATTCAGCGCCATTTTTCCAATATGGCGGCGTGAGCGGCAAAGATAGAAGGTGGCAAAGTTGAAATTCGGAAAGAGCACATCAAATTACATATAATTACCAATTTTCAAAACTCCCGGAAAACTTTCCAGGTGACCCCATTTTTTCAAACCAAATGACTGTACTATAATGAGTCATTGATTTTGGTTGGCCACAGTCTAACAAGGATAATAAATAATAATACCGTACATAATAAGAAACAATAATTTTAAGGATTTGTACATGATAGCATGAAAAAGAAGAATTCGTAGATTCTATAATTATAATGTTTTAAAATAAAATGAAAACTATTACCTATACAATAGTATTAATTAAATTATTTGTATTTATTAGAATTGTCGCAGAATTTAGTTAGAGTCATGTGTATTTTGAAAATTTGAGATCTAACACTCTGCAAGGAATTAATAAAATTAAATGAATATTTTTCCTGATCGTCAAATTTCACGGTTATTTTTACAGTCAACTTTTGAATTTTCGATGATTTCAAATAACAGTTGCAATATGTGTTTTTAGATATTGGCATTTTTGTTGAAAACGACAAACTTGTTTGAAAAATAACAATAGTAAGAAAAGGTTTATAATTAAATTCCCCATAAAATAAGGTAATAACTTTTTAGGTCCGTCAACGGGTTAAAAAATTATGTCACATTCTAATGGTGCATCATCCCGTATAAACCCTTTAGAGCGCTACTATTGAACTCTACTTACTGTTGATAAATGCTCTTGGTACACTCACAACTTGTACAAAATTTGATTTTTCTTATTTCATGTATATCTTTTTCGAAATTTGAAACCCCACAGCCTATAACTTCTCAGGAGTGCAATTTAATATAGAGATAAGTTGGGTAAATCATCATATTTTAGATGTCCCCGTTCTGTGTCGGTTTTTATACGAATCACTTTGTATTTTATATTAGGTTTCATTAATTCCTCTTACCCACGTGATCAAATTTCAATTTTCCGTCTCAAATTTGTTTCTTTTAGGTTGGCTTCAATAAAAAAAATCGCTAAACTTCTATTACAATAAATGTAACCATAGGCGTGTGCAGTGTCAATTATTTAGCATTTAAGCAACTTTTTAGCAGAAATTTTGATAGAGCTTTAATTCTTTTTGCGTCAAATTTATTAAAATAGTTCTTTTCAGGACTTTGAAAGTGCTTTAACGATTTTTTTTAGTTGGTTACGTTCGTTTGGAGTTTTAAAGTTTACATTAATATTTCATTAATTTTACAAATATTATGTAACGCCACTGTATTCGATCATTTTTATACTAGGGATATTTATTTTTAATTATGATCACACATGCAAGTTTGATTGCCTAAGGACTAAAGTCACCTGGTTAGTAGGAATTAATGGAAGCTCTGTATTATTTTCATTATTATATTAAGTTAAAAATTAATGATAAAATGTGAAAGCGCCTTTGAAATGGTAACATAATTCCGAAAAACATTGCCCATTTGAACAATTTATAATAACCGATACAGTAATACATTCCCCTCCAATTTAGGACACAGTCTGCCCCCGAAGTTTGGTGACAGCATTAACCCGCCAATGTATCAAAGGGTAATTTTTTATTATATTTGGTTCACGATTCTTCAGTTAGTTGATCCGGCTTAAAATATTAAAAACAATTTCTCCTTAGTAACCGTAACATGATTGATTTTTGTTCGCATAAATACTAACGTCAAAAAATATAACATTTCAAATTCGATTGATTTGACGAGAATACGAAGCAGTTGCAGGTGAAGTAAAATGAAGTTCAGTACAGCGGTTTATGCCTTTCTCTTATTCGGCTTTTTGTGTGTCCCCGAAATACACGCTGAAGACAGTGATGCGGACTCATCGAAAGAAGAGGAAGACCGTGAGGCAACTGAAGCTGTAACGGAAGATACGGAAGAACATGACGAGGATTCCGACAATGATGATGATGATGAATTTGACGAAGATGAGAAAGCGGAAGGTGACACACCTCCCGACACAGGTTCCGCAATTGTGCCGCAATACTCTTCACTTTTAATCTTTATTGTACCCTCCATATTCGCTGTATCTGGTTTGTAAATGACCAAACGCTCTTCAAGGAGTTAAAGAAAAAAAATTATCGTTTAATGAAACGTATTTTATACATTATACAATATTTTGGTACACATTTTTAAATTAGTAATAAATTTTGAAATTATGCTTCGATTCATTAATACCTCCTAAAGATATTTTAAGCCAACTTCAGGCACTTAAGGCTGCGTTTACCTCAAAAATTGAGTGAAAAAATACATGTCAAACTTCAAAGATGATTAATTTAAATTTTAAAACGAAAATCTATTTTTAAAAAGCGGTTTGGATAAAAACCGGTGCTAATTAATGGATTGTTCTAGATTGGGGATGACATAGTTTGTGAAAATATATTAATTTTCCTAAAAAATGTAGAATGTACATTTTTTATTTTAAAATTGGTATGATCATGATTTTTTCAATGTAATTTTAAATACAGAGTGGACCAAAAGTCTGAAAATGCCCAATTATCTCGTAAATTGCTAGTCCGATTTCTACAAAATTTGGGATAAACCTTTTTTGGGATATGGACATTCCAGATTTGACATTTGCAATTCCAAAAATGACAATATACAGGATGATGTATTTAAAAAACCAAAGTGACTAATAATATCAGAGAAACGGCAAATCTAGCAACATTGCAAATGTCACATCTGGAATGTCCGTATCCCAAAATAGGCTTATCCCAAATTTTGTAGAATTGGGACTAGCAATTTACGAGATAATTGGCCGTTACCAGACTTTTGGTCCACTCTGTATTTATACGGTAAAAGTTTGGGCGTGTCTCATCTAGTAAAATTCGTAATTGAAAACAAATCATCAACATGTTCCACAAACTATAATTTGTAATTTTTTTTACTCTATTTTTCTTTGTAGTTACAACACAAATGAATATAAAACAATTTTTTTTGAGTTACCTAAAATGTGGTACAATTTCAGTTCAACAAAATTGGTTCCAGTTTCGATAATTTTTTATTTCTACACCAATTTTATTGCAGTGAATTCAAATTTGAAAAAAAAATATGTTTACCGACTTTAAAAAGTTATTAAAATTTTAATATGAGAATTGACACTATCCGCTTGTGAAGTTTTGCATTTTGATAGTTTGACATAACCTTAAATAACAGGTTCGATTATAAATAAATAGAAAATAGAACACGATAGTCGTGACGTCGCAAAACAGTTGGCTAACCTGAAATTTCCTTCCAAACAATAACCATGCGCAGATAGTTTCAAATCGTGTACAACTTGTTTGTTGTTGTTTATGCTGTGGTAAATTGTGTTGTAAATTATATTTTTGTGTTTTGGGCTTTGAAAAAATGTATAAATTGTCTTTTAATTAATAAAATATACAAAAAAAACTTAATCAAATACAAAATAATAACATTAATGACAGCATGATATCAATTTAAAGGTACAAGATACAAGTTTGTTTGGAAACAGATCAGGTTAGCCAACAGCTATTTGGTGACGTCACACTGTCGCGGACCATTGCTTGATTGTATCTTTTATGTGTTTTTTATGTGTTTATTTAATTTTTTACGCGCTGATTTCACAAATGCTTCACGACAAAGTACTTCACTTTTTATATTTCGACAAAAAAATTTTATATATTTTTATTTGACAATTGACTTATTGACTGATTATTAGATTGAGATTTTCCATTGTGTGAAATTAAATGGATGTCGCTACTAGTAACTACGACGTAATTTTGATTTTACCTAAAGCGCCCCCGAGGGGTGGTGCCACTGTTAACAAGCATAATGTCAATTCCCGCCAATGTATCACATTTTTTATTTTGGTTCACAGAGCATGAGATTCGGAATAAAATAATGAAAAAAAATTTCTCCTTAGTAACCCTAAGATTTTGTTTTCGGTTCCTATAAACATTAAACGTCAAATAATATTCATTCAGATTCGATCAATTTGACGAGAATACGAAGCAGTTGCAGGTGAAGTAAAATGAAGTTCAGTACAGCGGTTTATGCCTTTCTCTTATTCGGCTTTTTGTGTGTCCCCGAAATACACGCTGAAGACAGTGATGCGGACTCATCGAAAGTAGAGGAAGACAATGAGGCAACTACAGCTGCAACGGAAGATACGGAAGATGAACATGACGAGGATTCCGACAATGATGATGATAATGAATATGCCGAAGATCCGAAAGACGAAGCTGTCACCCAAGCTTCTTCCGCATTTGTGCCGCAACACTCTTCACTTTTAATCTTTATTGTACCCCCCATATTCGCTGTAACTGGTTTGTAAATGACCAAACGCTCTTCAAGGAGTCAAAAATTATCGTTTAATGAAACGTATTTTATACATAATTACATTTTATATATTTTTCGTTATATTTTTTTGAAATACATTTTTTGATTATATTATCTTTCACTTTTGAAATACATTTCACGATATTTACCGATACCAAATAGAGATAAAAGTTTCGTTTAGGTCCGCAAATGGAGTCAGTATATACCATTAGACGCGTTTTGTCGAGTAGAATTTGTAAATGAAAACGAATTTTGGGGGAGATGAATATTTTTTGAGTTATTACCTAAAATGTGGTACAATTTTGATAATTTTTGTTGAATATATATACTAATTTTATTGTAGTAAATTCAAATCCGGAAGAAAAATTTTACATTTACTGACCAGAAAAAAGTTAAAATTTAAAATAAAAACTGACACTATCGCAATTTGATAGTTTGACGCAACCTAAAAAACAGGTTCGGTTTTAAATATAGAGTTCAACATATAAATCAAAATTTAATTTTTTTTGAAGAGATTCCGATTTGTCATGATTTTTTTTAAAAGATATTCCGAATTATAAGAAGCCGAATTGGTATTTTTTAGTAAAAATCCAAAATATAAATCGAATAACATTCAGTTTTTTTAATATAATTTCTGAATTACAAGTAAAAAAATAGATTTTTTTAGTAGAAAGTCCAATATATAAATATGTAAAAAATTCTGATTTATAAATTTTATTTCTTTTTAGTAAACATTCCGAACAATACTTCGAAATGCCTTTTTTTAGTAAAAAATCCAAAATATAAATCAAGCATTATATTTTTTAGTAGGAATTTCAAATTATAAGAAATCGAAATTAGTAGAAAGTTAAAAATATAAATAGAATATTCACTTCTTTTTATAGGAATTCTGAAAGTAAAAAAATGGAATTTTTTGGTAGAAAGTTCAAAATATAAATATCATCATAAGAATATTCAAAAAAGTTTTGAAAATCGTGAAATTTTAAAATTATTATATTTTATATTTTACATTTATACCTTAATATTATTAACTCGTGTTTTTTAATAAGGTCTAATAGAAAAAAGAAATATATGTAAAAAAGATTGATTTTTGGTGTTTTTTTAACCATTAACAGTTGCAAAAAATAATTCAGACGCCTATGAATCACCCCAGAAAGCTGAGGTAATTCGGGGAGAGAAAGTAAGCCAGCAAATTATAGTTTACTATTTGAATTCACAGATTAATTTAAGTGATTTTTCCTAATTTTCAAGAAAGGAGTCAAAAATTTACTCAAAAAAATACAATGTAAAAACTATCAACATTAGCAAAGTTGTATATAAACAATTCTGTAGAGCGTTATATTTCTAAAAAAGTATATTATGTTTAAGTTTCTATATCTTTTTATAAAAACTCGGGTTCTTATGCAGGGTAATCTATTTTGAGACTTTAACATTATACGAATTAGGGGCTCATTAGTAAATAGCGAACTCCCTAAATTTGCGGATGCACCCTACGACCTAGTTCATAGACGTTAATAGTGTCTGCGAGTTTTGATAGTTTTTTTTTGAGTAAATTTTGTATCCCTTTTTAGAAAATTACGTAAAATCACTTAAATTAATCTATGAATTCAAATAGTTAACGATAATTTGCTCACTTACTTTCTCTCCCCAAATTATCTCGGCTTTCTGGGTTGATTCTTAGGCGTCTGAATTATTTTTTCCGTCTATTAATAGTTGTAAAAATTACCAAAAATCAATGTTTTTACATATATTTATTATTCAAATTGAGGCCTTGTTAAAAAGACACAGTTAACAACAGTAATGTATAAATGTATAAGATAAAATAGTCCACTTATCTTAAAACTCCACGAATTTCAAAACTTTTTTGAGTATTCTTATGACAAAGGTTTTAGAAAATCGTAGAATTTTAATATAACTATATTCTATCTTTTAGATTTATAATGGAGATATTCCACAAAGTGAGAGTAGAATTAATCATAACATTAAGGTAGTTCTAGTGTGAAACCATTTTTCGATAGATTTTTTCAAATTTTTGTTTACGGGCTAAGAATAATATTTACTAATAAATCCCGAAGTTTCAGAATTATTGGCCATTTAAAATCCGAGATAATAACAAAGTTAGCAATTTTATTTAAAGCATGTGAAATTTCCTGGTCGTTTATCAATTTTACAAGGCAAATCTCTCGATAGAATTATAAAACAAATAAGAAAGTAACGAAAAATATTTTTAAATGATTTATAAAAATGAAAATAGCAATTTTTCGTTGTGTTTTCAACATATAATAACATTTATTGTTTAACATAAGTTCAAAATTTACACTTTAACCTTAACTCTGATGGGAGTTCTTGAATTGTATACATAAGAGTTGACTCGAATTTACAATGATTCACTGATCACAACTTAACCTAAACTTAATTTTAAATATGTGGTCTGAAGATCATTAAACTTGGGAAGACAATTTATATTTTAAACTATTAAGGGCGATAAACTACTTGAAAGAATCTATTTTTGAGCGGAGAGTGAGTGTGTGCATTGCTCAATAACTTCTTAGCGAGTTTTGGATCTGGAGTGACTGTGACTGCAGCTTTGGGAGTGATTACCACTGATTGGTTAATTTGAGGTCAGAGAGGGCAATTTTAATTGATCAATTTTTGTAGCGTATATTAGCCAAATGTTGATTGGTTAACTGTTTTTGTGTACGTAATATGAGCGGAACTTAAACTATTATATTGGTGATAAAAAGTAAGAGACCAATTTAAAATTATTTTTAGTACATACATGAGCGGAACTTAGACTATTATATTAGGGATAAAAAGTAAGAGACCAATTTGAAATTATTTTTAGTACTTACATGAGCTCTAGAGGATACATTTATAATTCTAACTGGTGTGCTCCTAATAAACTTTGGCATTAAGAGTAATGTGAACAAAAAATGTCCCAGGTGATTAGTAGCAAACTGCGTTTCGAATCCATCTGTAGTTTTTGAATAAGGACACATCATAACTCCAGCGTTGTTGATTAAGAAATTTATAATACTTTCCGTTTGGAGCAAATGTTCTGCACATTCCCTTACAGACGTTAAATTATTTAAGTCTAATTTCACCGTCTCTAATTCGCCTACATTTTCAATATTAACACATTGTTCTCTAATATTCGCTACAGCTTCCCCAGCTTTTTCTATATTTCGGCATGCTAAAATCACTCGAGCACCTGAAAAAAATTGTAAAACGCAGTTCCGAAATGTACCCCTGCGCAAATATTTTATGATTAATGAAAAGAAACACCAATTCATACAACAGAATTTGTTCAAATTTTGAGTTTCTTTTCATTAATACAATTTACCGCATTCGAGCCCAATGGAGATCCTTCTTTATAATATTTTCTGAACCAACCCGCTAGTTAAGCGTTTAGAACGGTTTTTCTTTTTTGTAAACATTAAATCCATCAATGCGTAGTTACAGAAATTTGAAAATAAATAATTTACCAGTTTAAATGTATTTTATTTACTTTATAGTTAATTTGAATATTCATTCATTTCTTAAATAAACTACATCTACTATTAACAAGTCAAAGAGAAAAAAAAAGAGAAAAGACAATATTTTAAGATTAAGTAATTGCTCACGTTAAGACCTTTACTCTTTAACTTCTTAAATTCTAGGAAAATAATTATTTATGAACAATCAATTAAATAAAGAGAAGATTTGCAAAATTCATATTGTGAATTTATTCAATAAATACGATTAGATAACTCTCTTTCTCTTTTATTTTTCTTTCTTCTTCAAATTTAATTTGAATTGCTCTAATTTTAGTTTAAAGATTAGTATGCTTTAATATTAATTAAACTGATTATTGCATAATTTTAGAAGAGGTACATTTTTTAACAGAAATTATTATATTATTTAGACCTTAACAAGGTAGAGAAAGCAAAAAGATTAAACCATATTTAAAAACACGTTTTTTAATAACTTCTTGGAATATTTGGACAGACAACAAAACCAAAATGAATAGAATGAGGAGTAAGATATTTAGGCTAATATACTCTTCTTTTATCTTCCTTTGTATCTTATTATCTAGATGTTCTATTCCCTCTTCTAAGACTGTTCTTTTATTTATTTTATTTTTCATGTTTTCTTATTTTTTTTGCAAATTCTTGCTGAAATTTCACTTGATCCTTTTTTTTTATTTTCCAATTTCTCGTATCTTTTTTACATCCTCATTCTGTTTTTTGAAGTCTTCAACTTTTGCATTTATCTTATCAAAGTTTTCATTAATATTGTTTCTTAATTCAGCATTCTTATTTTGGATTTCTCTTTGCATTTTGTTTTTTGACTTCGTTCATATTCTTTCTTTATTCATATAATTTCTTATCTGTGTTGTCACATTTCTTTAATAGTATACTTAGAAATTTTCTCCCCTTTCATTTCCATATTTTTCTTACAGTTTGCTCTCTTATTTCTTTCATTTCTTATGGATTATCCATTTTTACATCTTGTTTGTACGCTTTAGCTGTTTCTGCCACTTTTGAATTCCATAAAATTTCTTCTTCAATTATGTGTTAATTATTACTTAATAAAAGTAAAAAAATTATTTTATAGGTTTTGTTATTATTAAATATTAATAATTAAATCAAATACTTTAAAAACTTATAATAAAAATAAACTAGTAATGTTCCAACATTTCCAAATGAATTGTGAATTGTATAACAAAATTTATGAGAGTTACTAATAAAATCAAATAAATCTTATAAATCAATTTTATAATATATTTATTTCTGACAAACTTTTCAAAATTTAACGTAAATTAAAAAAATTTATAATATTGTTTGAAGGGGGTTTTAACCCACTACGTAACTTGGTTAATGGAAATTGAAGAGGCTGAGTAAAAACAATAACAAATTTATTTATCTAAAGAAACAACTAATATAAAAGATAAGGGCAACTTACAACTTTAATAATTAATACATTTAATTGCAGGGATATGTACTATCAACTGCTCGATGATCCGAGAACCCAAACGTGACTCCCGATCTCCTTTTATTTTTTTAACCCCAATGTTTATTTATTTGGAGGACTCTACTAAAAATATTTATTTAACGTTCGTTGGCAACCTTATCCCATAATTCTCGCTCACGTAATGTTAAATAAATAGTAAATATTATAATTTAGAAAATGTTAAATAAAAAATAAGTTTTATGTACAGAGCGATATTTAACTAAAATCCTGTTGCATACTATCGTAACAATATTTTATACATCTAATAAAAAAATACGATCACATCTCACATGTCAAATGTATACTAAGGATAACAAAAATGATAATTTTTTATAAAATAATTGAATAAAGAATATGAGTAGACAATATTAAATCTATAGGATATGATCATTCAAGATCAGGTATGAAAAGGAATTTGTTCTTTAAAACATAAAATAAAAATATTAGGAAGTAAATACTGACATCATGTCATATGGTTTACTATTAAGCCAATATATCTAAATGATTTAAAGATTTTTATTTAAATTTATGTAACTCGATGTTAATATGTAAAGATAGTCAAAATATTGTTGTTGGATGTTATGTCATAGACAAGAACTAAAATTTGAAAAATTTGAATTTAAAAATGTAAAACAAAAATGTTGTCTATGTAAATATCTATGACCAGAAAATTATCTTTACGTGAACACGGAATATTTAGCACAATTTTATAAAAATATTAGAAAAATTGTTAGAGAGAGACTTGATTTTTGATTTAATTAAGCAACACAATATATACATATATAATATAATACTTTGTACTAAAGGAAAATTATCAAATTTTTCAAACAATGTGTTAAAATGAAGTTTTTTAGGGCAATTTATATAGATGTAATATACATCATTATATGAATAATAAAACTTACCCCGTTGAAAAAATTCCTTAACAGTGTATTTGCCAATTCCAGTATTCGCACCAGTAACTACAACGACTTTTCCGTACAGGGTGTTTAAACCATTCATAGTCGAAAATAATTTTATTAATACAACCTTTCTTTTACTTTATATCTAATTTAGTTTAGTTCTTTTATTTAATATTCAAGGTAATACAATTCAGCAACAATCCATGCTTGGTAAAAACAATATTAATTCCACGTTCTTTCACTGTTACATTAAGAATATTACAGAGTTCATCATACTTCTTTTCAATCCTAGTATAAGCGATATAGGGCGCCCTCAATGTATCAAAATTTAAAGCTTCATAACTATAAGTCATCAGAAACGTATTAGATAAAACCGACAAACCAAGAGAAATGAAATTCATCAAACATATTTTGTCCAATCAAGTAAAATTCATAACGTAAAACGTCCAAATAAATATCATCATAACCTTACTTTATCAAACACGTAAATTGGCAAAACCATAATTCAGCCTAAAATAAAGTATTAGAACAATATTTTTATATAACCAGAAAACATCAAAATGTCAAAATTGTCGAAACGAATAATGTAAAACCCTTAAAATCAAATAACCGTATTTTCCTATAACCGTATTTACCTATAAAAGTAAATCATCAAAACCGTATTTTATCCAACAGATGACGTCACACTAAACGTCACCGATATACAATAATAATAGAATGACCGAGATAGAAAGTTAGGTTAGATCAGGGCAATTTGTGTCTCTTTGTAGCAGATGAGGATTGCCGGAGCGTTCACGACTGCCGCCGAGTCTACCCGAGCGCTCTCTTGTTCACTCCCCATGCCACCGCTGCTGGAAATGGGAGATGAACGGCGCTGCAATTTTTGAGCGATTTTAGTATGATTTTGAGAAAAAAAAATGAGATTTTCAAAGAGAAAATGAAAAAAAAAGATAACTAGAAAACCAACGATTTTTAGAAAAATCAACTTCGGTCAGGTTAGGTCACTCTAGGTTAAGGTTTTGTTTTAATAAACAATAGAATTAGAACAATACAGAACCAATAATTTTGGAAAAACCGAGTAGACTCGGCGGCAGTCGTGAACGCTCGGGCAATCCTCATCTGCTACAAAGAGACACAAGTGATCAGGGCATGCCCACTCAGATACAACTGTCACTCCAGTGAAAATGATTGATGGACCGTCCGATAGTTGGCAATGTAGAAGTTCCGACAGATTGCTCTTAAATTACACTAACATATTTTCTACCGCCATATACATGGCACTATATATTTTTCGAAATTTTCTGGAAACTATTTGAAACTATTTGAAAATTTATACAGGGTGTTACTATATTCGACCGACAACGCTTCACCCCAGAGAGCTCTCGTTAATTGATGAATTTTGATATAGGAACATAAACCCTTAAAGGGCTTAGTTTCCGAGATACAGGGTGTTAAAAGTTTGAAATCAAAATTAAAAATTTGTCATAAATCAGAAACGCCTCCAAATATTTTTTTCAAATTTGGTGACCAATATGCTCTTTAAGAAAGTAATATTTTGACATAAACTGACTTTTGAAAAATTTAACCAGTGGCGCGCTATCAGGGTTTGTGGCAACTTTTATCCCCCTGTCTTTTACGCCACTGGAACAAATATTTTTTTTTTATTTTTTTAAATTCTCTGTTCATTTTTAGGTAAAAAAGTAATAACCTTTTATGGAGCTAAAATGAACGGTGTTGTAGATATTTGATTCTGAACAAAAGTCTGCAAGTACTTAGATAATTCACAAATTATGATTTGTTGTGTAATTTTCCCGTCGGCGTTTTGCTAAACAAGTAAGTATTTACTTTTAATCCATACTATTAATTCGATTTCGAATAATAACTAAGCGTTAGGCGTTAGTTGAAAAAAGAATACATGCTATTTCTGAGATTTTCTGAGAACTTGATAAAAGTAAAAATCACAATAACGCAATAGCTATCAAAATTAAATTCAAACAAATGTATTAGATACAACAATAACAAAATTGACAAAATTACAATAGTTGTTCAAACTGTCGGCCGTTTACTTGTAAACACGTTCTACACCGTTTTCTCATTGAAAAACGTGTTTTTGAGAATAACTCCGGATTGGTC
Organism: Hermaeophaga mercurialis; assembly: GCA_951812935.1. NCBI lineage: Eukaryota > Metazoa > Arthropoda > Insecta > Coleoptera > Chrysomelidae > Hermaeophaga > Hermaeophaga mercurialis. The sequence goes on along the minus strand of OX638360.1, from coordinate 37,631,124 downwards.
TGAATGAGTTCTGTCGCAGCTTGAATTCTCGCTATTAGATCTTCTTCAGTTTCAACGATGGTTTCGTACACTAAGGACTTCATGTAGCCCCAGATAAAAAAATCGATAGGGTTTAAGTCGGGTAACCTTGGAGGCCAACATTGGGGTCCACCGCGACCAATCCATTTTTCTCTAAATTGTCTGTTTAGGAAATTTCTAGCACTTGCAGCAAAATGAACAGATGCCCCATCGTGCTGAAACCACATGTGTTGTCTAATATTTAACGGTACATTTTCCAACAATTCATCTAACACTACTTCCAGAAACCGCGTATAAATATCTCCATTTAATTTATTAGGAAAAAGGTAAGGCCCGATTAAACAATCCCCAACCATACCCACCCACACTTTCACCGAAAATTTATGCTGAAATCCACGTTCACGAACAGAGTGTGGATTTTCTTCATCCCAAACGTGACTGTTTCTGTAATTAAAAATGCCTTCCCTGGTAAATTTGGCCTCGTCTGTATACAATAAATAATTTGGGAAATTTCGATTTTCACGACACTTTTGTACATACCAGTTTGAAAATTCCATACGTACCGGAAAATCTCTAGGTTCTAATGCTTGAACCCTGGTGAATTTGTAAGGACGCAATATTTGTTCTTTTAAAACTTTCCATACAGTATTATTGTCCACTCTTAATGCATGGCCTAGAGTTCGAGTACTTAAAGATGGATATTAGACAACACATGTGGTTTCAGCACGATGGGGCATCTGTTCATTTTGCTGCAAGTGCTAGAAATTTCCTAAATAGACGATTTAGAGAAAAATGGATTGGTCGGGGTGGACCCCAATGTTGGCCTCCAAGATCACCCGACTTAAACCCTATCGATTTTTTTATCTGGGGCTACATGAAGTCCTTAGTGTACGAAACCATCGTTGAAACTGAAGAAGATCTAATAGCGAGAATTCAAGCTGCGACAGAACTCATTCAGACCAATCCGGAGTTATTCTCAAAAACACGTTTTTCAATGAGAAAACGGTGTAGAACGTGTTTACAAGTAAACGGCCGACAGTTTGAACAACTATTGTAATTTTGTCAATTTTGTTATTGTTGTATCTAATACATTTGTTTGAATTTAATTTTGATAGCTATTGCGTTATTGTGATTTTTACTTTTATCAAGTTCTCAGAAAATCTCAGAAATAGCATGTATTCTTTTTTCAACTAACGCCTAACGCTTAGTTATTATTCGAAATCGAATTAATAGTATGGATTAAAAGTAAATACTTACTTGTTTAGCAAAACGCCGACGGGAAAATTACACAACAAATCATAATTTGTGAATTATCTAAGTACTTGCAGACTTTTGTTCAGAATCAAATATCTACAACACCGTTCATTTTAGCTCCATAAAAGGTTATTACTTTTTTACCTAAAAATGAACAGAGAATTTAAAAAAATAAAAAAAAAATATTTGTTCCAGTGGCGTAAAAGACAGGGGGATAAAAGTTACCACAAACCCTGATAGCGCGCCACTGGTTAAATTTTTCAAAAGTCAGTTTATGTCAAAATATTACTTTCTTAAAGAGCATATTGGTCACCAAATTTGAAAAAAATATTTAGAGGCGTTTCTGATTTATGACAAATTTTTAATTTTGATTTCAAACTAATAACACCCTGTATCTCGGAAACTAAGCCCTTTAAGGGTTTATGTTCCTATATCAAAATTCATCAATTAACGAGAGCTCTCTGGGGTAAAGCGTTGTCGGTCGAATATAGTAACACCCTGTACATTTGCTTAAGTGGATGTATCCATAGCTTTTGTGATTGCGCAATTTTTTTATAAAAATGAAGTTCTGCAGGGTAGTGAATTGCAATGAAAATAACAAAACTCAAATTCTGCACAAATTTCCTAAAGGTAAGAATGATATTCATTATTTATTATTACAAAATCATGCAAATAATATTAGTGTAGCTAACAGAAATTATTTGTTTAGTAAACAATGTGACTGGCAAAATTAGGGTCAAAAAATCGGCCGAAGCCACTGCGAACCCTGAAGTACTGACTAGATCCTTAGAAAATCTGACTAGTATCTATATTTGTAGGAACGCAATAATAGGTTGGCCCTAACAGCCGTGCCTACTTTGTTTCTACTTGGTAATTTTAGTTTTTTAATCATACTTTTATAAAGAAAACACATAATTTTGTTTTTAATTATTACAGAAGAAGAAAGTTCTTCAGATACAGATCAGCTAGTTCTGACAGGTATTTTTTTTCTATTTTGTATAATAATAATAATGAAAATATCCTAAAAAACGTAAGTGAGAAATTTACATAATGAGAGTAAATAATAATTATATTAATGCAATAAATTTTGTCCACAGGCTTCCGATTGGTTGATATCAGCTTTTCAAGGTCCATACACCTCACCCCAAAGAAAAAAAAATGTAAGAAGAAATTGTAAACATTAGAAAAATGTAAAAAAAAAAAAATTATTTATTCATTTACTTATTTATTTACACTGTTCAACAGGTACAACCCAATTACAGAACTTACAATATAATTATACAATTATACAATATATAATTAATATAATTAAAGTTTCTACTTATTTTTTTTGGTTTGTTTTGCCTTAATTTTAATGATTATTTCTACCCTTACTTTGTGGAATCTATCCGTAATAATTAAAAAGATATAAAATACATAAAATTCCACGATATTCTAAATAAATGTCAATGTTCAATGAACTTTGTTGGAACTATTGTCATAAGAATATTTAATAACATTTATTTTGAGTAAGGTAGAGTTTTAAGATAAGTATATTTTATTTTTCAAAATATATACTTTAGTAGTATTCATGTCTTAATAATTAATTTGTATTATATCAACACTTCGTTGCTTATTCAATCGAATATGAATGAAAGATTTCTTCAAATGGTGAGCAGAATGCGTGAATTTAAATATACCGCTAAATGTAAACATCTTAACATATATCTATGGGTTAGAGGTTCATGGAATCAAAAGCAAATTATTAAAACAATGTTAGTTAATTTTGAACTGACATGTTGACATTTTTTGTCTGAGAGAAATAAATGCATCTTGATATTTATAATTTTTATGGCGATTTTCATTAGCAAACGTTTCTTTATTTCAAAATAATTACATTATGAGTTTGATGATCTGATAAATTTGGATTTCCTAGTGTTTTAGGAATGTAATTAAATTAAGTATTATTTTTTTTATAGTCGCAATTATAATATTATATTTTATTTTGAGCTAGTATAGTTATCTCATAGGCAGCTCTAATTCAGGAATTGCAATTGAACAAAATAATAAGCCAAAAATAATATATGTAACATGGATAATCAGAATCAAATTAAAAAATAAAGCTGTTGCAAAAATGAAACCATATTCTGCAACATACAAAAATAATTTTATGTAATTAAACAAATTGTTTACTAAATCTGGTGAACACTATTTTGCAATTTTTATATAGTTCCTGTGTAATAAAATACATTTATAGAAAAATAAACTTTTATTGTCCATCCAGTTCAGCAATTCTAACATTAATAAGTATGAAATTTTGAGCAACTAAACATATCTCAAATTTTCTGTCTGATACTGCATTTCATCAATTATTTTTTTAAAGGTCGTTACTTCCATAAAATCGGATCATTTTTTCATTGTGGCAAATACCTATTAGCTTCATTCTGTTTTCTTTTTCTTTAAAATAAACTTTCATAAGCAATTAATAATAAGAACTGTTGAATACAGTTGGTTCAACATCATTTTTGTCTTTTGAGAAACTTCTGAAAAGTAAAGCGTATATTTTAGAAAATTAATAAAATAGCTGTAACCTTTTAAAAAAACAAAATTATTTAATTTATACCTTTATTAATTACTGATTTGCTATTTCTATTACTACATGTATCAGTTGGCAACAGTTTAGGTTTTCCAAACATAAATTTATGAATAATATCCAATTACAAGCATGGCCTAACTGTTCTTCTGTTGCAGGATTTATTTATTTATTTATATTTTTTCATTCCTTAGCCACCTTTTTCTAAACAACTATTTTCCCACCAGAGGAAAGTTTTATTATATTTTTTATAAGACATAAGAAATTTGGTATTTCCTTGAATCCAAATCTTTTTTTCTGTATATTCATCCTATGACGATATGCTGTCTTGGTCTGCACTTTTTTCTTTAATATTAAACTCATGTAATGTAATAAAATATTTTAGGTTAACCTCTAAACATTCCTCAGCAAAAAGTTAATTCATTTTTATTTACAATAACAGTAATTTTAAATTAAAATGAAACCAAATAATATACATATATATTATTGCATTGTCTGTTTTCAGCAACTACAGGCGGGGTCTTTTTTTTTGACAATTTCCATTTTCAACAAACCCAGTATTAAACTGTATGTAAAAAAATAAGTAAACAATATGTCTAAAATAAAACTTTTGAAAATTCTGAATATAACTGCCTCCAGCTAAACGGAGTTATTCTAGTTTACTCTACTTACCACTTCGCATAAACAAATTTGACAGTTCAGTCGCTCTAGAATAACTTAGGACCTAAAAAGTGTTAAAAATAGAATGAATTGATTAAATAATAGAGTAGAATAACCAAACTCTGCTTTTGCAGGACGTTACAGTTGAGTTTAACACATATTGGTTCGTTTGATCATGTGATTTTTATTACCGTTAAAATATTGTAATCTTATTGCCAAACCGTTGAATATAACTAAAAATGGTTTATATTGGCTGCTAGAGACATCTCAATTCAAAAAAATATGATTTTCAAGTGTCTGGATTTCCTTTATTAAACATAATGAGCATCGAAGTGTGATGCATCGTTGAAATCAGCTCAGCAAAAGATTTATAAAAATGTAAAAACATACGAGGTATTCCATTTAAAAAAGCAACTTAGATACATATATTTTTTGGGGCAACCTGTACACGACAACTATATTTAAGTATCAAATTTAATTTATAAATCATATAAATGTAGTAAACGTATATCAGTGCAGCTAAAATTTTACTGAAATTTTTCTACAAAATTATTTTTCTAATTGGAAAGAGCTCTAGAATTCTAAAAAACGATTGATAACACATGTCAAACTATAAGTACATTGACGAATATTTTACCTAACTGTTTAAAGTTAAATCCTAATTTTTTGGGTCGAGGATTATCCACTGTAATGTGGACAATTAGTTATCAAACAACCTGTATATATATTATCTTTTGACAGATACTTTAGGTGCAAATATCACAATAAAAAATTCTGCGAAGCAGCTGCCAAACTTACCATAGAAACTGGTAGGTTTGAGGAACTAGTTTGAGTTTAGAAATACTCTAATGGAGAGGTCCATTAAAGAAACTCTGTCCTTAAGGGAAATATATGATGAAGAGGCTGAGAAGTAAGGATAGCATTTTAATGAATAATGAATAATTTTGTATTGATTAAACAAATACAGTAATTTGAATTTAATTTTTTTCACCACATACATATTATGCATACAGTATAAATTGATGTGTTCTAGAATTCCTTACTTAAAAAACATTTTCTACATATATCTATTTTTTTCATTTCGTTTGTGTTTATGAAATTTATATAGCCATATTTATTTCTTATCTTAAAATAGGAACGCCGAGGGTGCTATTCTATACCCTTATGCCACAGCCGAAAGTGTCATGAGGGCTAACAGAAGAAAAAATATACCGGCCATCTCACGCACCCTGCAGCAGTTGGGTGAATTGTTGCTAGGGGACGAGAACCATAGGTTTACATGCCATGGGGGTAATATTTGTAGGCGTGTGTTAGGTGGTGCGGTGATATTTTATTGCCGTGACCTGGTTGATAGAGCAGTTGGTGGCGTTGTGGAGTTACACGCCGATGCAACTTTTAAAGTTGTACCATCGTCTCCACAATGTCGCCAACTCTTCACAATGCAGGATACAGTAAGTAAAATGATAACTTATATTTATTATCCCTATTATCATTAAAATAAGGATCATTGTAAAAATAATCCTTATAGAAGGGAACTGCAGGTATTAGATTTAGTTAATATTTCCAGAGTGTGCCATTAATGTATGATTTGATGGTAAGCAAAAGGAGGGAGGACTACTTGGCAATCCTTCGCGACGTTCGGGAGGCGTGCCCGACATTATTGCCAAGGATCATAATGACTGATTATGAGTTGGGTTTGCAGAGGGCCTTTACTGAAGTATGGCCAGAAGCTGCAATACATTATGTTCAGGTATGTTAATATTATATTGACGATCGTTGTCGTTCTTAATTAATTCTGTATTATTCTGAATGCACTATGTCAATTGCATTGGAAACCCACCTGTTAAATTTTTTGTATTGGCTAAATATGGTTAAATAACAATTTTACACTAAAATAAACGACTCCTTTTGGTAGAGCTACACAGATTATTTTTATTGTAATATATGCACATTGTATATGGCGGTAAAAGGCATTTTGAGTTTATTCAGAACTAATTAAAAAATTGTATCAAATCCTTAAGAATGTATTCTGTACTTTTTTGTTTTATTAGGCTTTGTGGAAAAAAAATAAGGGTTATAGATACCTGCCGATTATTAGGTATTGTACAATTTCTAATAATATTTTAAAATTATTAATGGCATTGCCTCTCCTACCACCCCTACAAATTGTAGAGGCATTTAATAGTGTCTTGAGGAGGGCGAGACTAAATGAAATGCATATCAGAAGAACTTTAGATTATGTTCAAAGGTAATAATAAATTATTTTACTAATATATGATTAATTAGATTTATATATATATATATATATATATACTATATCTTGAATACTAATTTAGATTCAAACATTATTATTAATATACTCATTTATCGTTAGTTAGAAATGTACATACATATTGTAATGAAAAAGTAATTAAACGACTACGTAGCACTATAACACTTTATATCTAATTTTTCTTGTAGACATTGGATTGATAGGGTGGGGGTAGACTCCCTATCAGTTTATGGCCTTCCACGGCGTACAAACAACAATGTGGAGTCATTTCACAACACCCTCAAGAGGCAGATAGGGGAGGTACACCCTAATATTTGATCCTTTTTAGGTTAGTATCTAATAAATATATTTTTATACAGAATGTTCATAAATGATGTTATAGATATTAAAATGTACATTCCTTGAATTAAATGAAATAAGGCTCTTAAAATAAATATTTTTAAAATAATATGTTGTGACCTCTAATGCTTTTAAAGTGCCTCGAAAATGTGTACTAGTACGGATTTTTTTCAAAAGAAAAATGAAGTTAGGAAAAAACGAAAAAGCAAATGACATTTTTTTCGTAAATTTTGAAATTGATAACTGGAACTAAATATTGAATGATATACAATGCTGTAAAGATGGTTATTCAAGTAGTCTTTTATTGCTTAATAATAAAAATAGTTCATTTATAATGTACAGGGTGCGCCACACTAATGGGTACGGTGCCTAGTGGATAAACGGCCAAAAATATTAAAATGTATCTAAGACTGTGGCAGCTACAATTTAAAATTATTTAGACATATACAGGATGTCCCAAAGTGGAAGAGCAATATAAAGTTATATATTTTTTTAATGGAGCACCCTGTATTTTATTATAATTTGGAAGTTTACTGATAAAACTCGATTTAATAAGGGTTCCCTATACCAATATTCACTAATTTCGTAATTATTTTGATTAAGTAGTTTACCTATATTATTAAATATTGTTGATTTTATAGGGCATTATTTATTAAGCCGTAGAATAGACAAAACTTCTCGTTTTTATGTACTCAAAATTGTCTTTTAGGTTATTAACATGGAGGAATATGGTTTTCAGTTATTGGTTTTAATAATTTTTGTTTTATTCGAGTAATGAAAAACGATGTACACCGTGCTTAGAAGTTTACTGCCAATTTTGGATAACTATTGTAATTTTGTTAGTTTTATTATTATAATGTAATACATTTGATTGAATTTAATTTATATTGCTTTTATACCTTTTCGCTATTGTGAATTTTATTTTTACTAAATTGCTGCAACTCGTCTCAAAATTAAGTCCATAAATAGCTTGTACCTTTTTTTCAACTATTTAGGTATGTTTTAGTAATAGTTGAAATTAAATTAATAAAGCAAATACTTGTTTAACAAAATGCCGGCGGATACATTACAGTTCAAATTACAATTTGTAAATTATCTAAGTATTTTCAAATTTTTGTACATCACCGTTCATGTTAACACCATACAATGTTATTACTTTTTTAATTAAAAATGAAATGAGAATTTAAAAAAAAATCTATGAGTGACGAAAAAAATAGAAGGGTAAAAGATGTCATTAACCTTGATAGCGCGCCACTGGTTTAATTTTTCAAAAGTTAGTGTATGTCAAAATTTAACTTTCTAAAAGGGTATATTGATCTCCAAATTTGAAAAAAATATTTATCGCAAATTTTAAATTGTGATTTCAAACTTTTAACATCCTGTATCTCAACAACTACGCCATTTAAGGGTTCATGTCTTATATAAAAGTTCATTGATTAACGAGAGTCTCTAGGGTAAAGCTTTGTCGCTTGAATATAGAAACAACCTGTGTAAATAAATAGGGTTCGGAATAGTGTATGTATAACATACTATTAATTTTAGGTAACATTGCGAAATGTTTGAAAAAGGATCATGTCAAACTACAGCAACTATTGGCTGGAGCAAGTACATCCAGAACTAGGAGAGGCTACTTTCTGCGAAAAGCTGCCATAATTGAATCGACTGCAAGACTGCAATAGCAGTCAATTACAGTTATGGAGTTTCTGCAGAGAGTAGCCTTCTGTAGCAACGACATGGTTGAAGGGCTAAATAATTGGGATTTCCCAATAATGAAGATGATTATTCTGATGGTTCGTTAAATGACCGTGGTTTGAAATTACTTTTTGACAAATAGTACTTTTTAGAAGAAGAACCCGAGGCCGGGAATGTTGCTGCTGCCGCTGCCGCCGCTGCTGTTGCTCATGACCACCAGTGGAATAAGCCAGATTTTATTCTGCCTGAGGACGATTCACTAGAAGAAGTTCCAAATTTGGAATTACTGTGTAAGTTTGCAATACGATTTTGTAATAGGTACAATAAGAAAATAATGTTTTGAAGGTTGATGAGGAATATGACCTCCACTTGGAGGAGAATAATTCTTGGGTGCCGGTTGGTGCGGACATTGGTAAGTTTTTATAGGTACTATATGAAAACGTAGAAAAATGAATATTGGTTATTTATAAAATTTTTTGAACTAAAACATTAGGTTATTCTTTGTACTTTTAGGAGTTGTAAATGAATGTAAGAAGAATACCAGAAGGATAAGAAACTATCACAATTTATAAATAAATACATATTTTATTTTTCAGAAGTAATTTTTGTCAAATTAGCATCAAGGAGTGTCAAATCGATGCCAGATCATTTATTATATTTTGTTATTTTGTCACATTTGATTTTTTTAGGAAATATTGTCACAAATTCCTATATGAGCGCACATTAATAAACAAGTCCAAATCTTAGATTAAAATATTTTTCATTCAAATCTTTTTTCAAAATTTAAAAATATAAGTGAACCAAAGTTCATTAATCTCTATTCAACTTTTATTTCAACATTTTTTAAACTTTAAACAATAACATTTTATATTTTATTATTTCATATAAACCTAAAATATACAATCAAATAATTTCGATGATTGTTCAATTTCATAGATTGGGCAAGCACCGTAACCCCAACGAAAAGAGGGTCATGTCAATGTGTAATTCATTATTTATAAACAACATTTAATAACATCTGCCGAAGCAAACAGCTAAAAGTTTACTTGGAAAACAAAAAGAAAGAAACGAGGCAGTGGAAGCACTCCTGGGGTTAGGGCAAGAGCTCCTCTGACCAAGTAGTGTCTCATTCCTTTTGTTGAGTTTTCCTGAGGTCAGCTTAAACGCATTAAGCCATTTTGATACGCGACTAAGTATAACGCGGAAAGTAAGTTGGTAAAGATTTCGTTAGTGTAACGTAATTATTCGTTTTACTTGTTCATTAGTTTATTTTCTTTTACTTAACCTGCTTTGTTTCTTTTAATTCAATAAATAATTGTGTATTTTTTGTCACGCTTTTCGTTCATTACCCGAACCACGAGTTGCGACCCCCAAACGGCCCCATCTCGTGACAATATTCGTATCATTTCAGAAACTAGAAATTGATATAATTTGTTCCGTTTCAGAAACTGAAGTGGATCAATGTCGTATTTGTATTTCGAGGGGGATGAGGTTTGTTCAGTTAGGTGTTACAACACTGAACGCCTGCAACACAGTCGGTGTCCATTATGTCGGGACTATCTTATCCAGCCACCAAGAAGGTATTTTTGAAATGAATGAAACTTTTAAATCTTGGATTTAATTATTAAATCACTGAAACCAAGAAAATCCTCTTATAAACCTTCACAAGATACAGCTACAGGTAGTAGTTACCTTTCTCCAAGAAAATTCCGCTAGAAAGAAAGAGAGCTAGTTTTTTTGTCCATTTTCCAACAAGTGCCATCTTCAATTTGAGATGGACAATCCTAGTTGAAGTTAAGCTTTCTTTGCTCCAAGAATACCATAATGGGCCTGAGATAAACCATCCTATATCAAGTGAATGTGTGCTTGTTGGAAGAACACTTTTAAAAGGTCTTTGGAAATCTTTCCTAATTTTCCCAATGTTCTCTAAAATCCTATGTAAACTAATATAATAATTTTTTTTTATTAGAAATTAAATATGAATATCATGTGTACAGTGCTACTAATACTCTCAATGTTTTTCTAGGTATCTTTACATATTTACATGATTAAATAAATATACCTTTTTTGGGTATATTACTTATTTGAAGACATCAATTTTTGTATTCATTCTTTGAGATTACAGGATAAAAGCTATATATATGAGAGGCAACTTTTCAATGAATAAGTAAGGGGTATGTATATGTTATAAATATGTAAGGGGATTGTGGATATGCATTTAAATTAGCTAATAATGTGTTATTCTTATACTCATAACCATCCTCGAACCAAAAAACATCTCCATAGAGCTTCATTTCCTTATCCTGAGAAAAGCAATTTGATAACCAATATTTATAATTAATATACGAAAATAATAATATATTTGTGTGCCTGTATATTAATATCATACTGACGCAAAATTGTTTAGGGAAATTAATGAACCGACAGGACTTAACGTAACTTTTGTGCTATATTTTTTAGTTGCTTCATAAATAATTTAGGCTTTAAATAAGAAAATTATAATGGTTTTCCACGGTACATAACTATAGTAATACATGATATATAAAGATGTGTGTATATATTTGTAAAACGAGAGACAATTTTTAATTTGATAACATATCAAAAATAAAAATTATAAATCAGCTTTGAAAGATGTACTTTTACCTTTAAGAAGGCAGAAACGATTTCTTTTAGAGATATTTTGTCTTACTAATTATATCTTTGTATAAAGAATTATTTATTTATTTAAAATCAAGTACAACACATAGTTGGAATCGGCTTGACAACATTAACTATATATTTTAAAAATATGAGGGCTGTTTTTTTTAAATGACCCTTTTTAATGTCATTATTTTTACCAGTTAATCAGCATTGTCAAATCAAACTTTAAAGTTAGCCGTTTGATTTAATAGATTTATGTAAACAATTTTTAAGACTTATTTAACATCTTACATATTTTCTGTATTACGCAATCAAGGAGACCTTAGTTCCAATTCCTATTATTCTTATATATATCTTTTTTACAGAATTTTTTTATTTTTTTGGTTTTTTATACTTAGCTGCTTATATCAGGTGTCAACTTTAGGTTTGTTAAATTTTTTTGGGAGGAAAACATTTTTAAACATTATATTTTAAAAGCTAATTCAATAAAGCTCAGCTTTGTATATTTACCAATAGAAATCTATATTTTCAAAACAGGAAATTGCTTCCTAGATATTTCACTATTAGTCATAACACGTAATTTCCTTTCTGAACCATACCTAATTGTCCTTATAACATTTTGGTAGTATGTATGTATTGAAATACAATTGCATGCTGTATACAACATTACCTGTACCTATGCCTGAATAACGCAACATTCTGTTAAATTTTAATAAATATATATATATACTTAATAAAACTCCGTTTTTTAATTCTTTCTTAGACAGAACAGAAAAGATACGCGAACAGAAAAGATACCCAAATAGATATAGACCCGGAGCACCAAGTTTATATTCTGTTTGTTTAAAGAAACCATAAGTGTAGTAGCGGATTTTTTTTCTCTTACAGTTATATTTCGATTTTGAATAAGTTTATATAAATTAATCAAAATTATCAAAATACAATACAAAATTAATATGATTAGCTATTGTTTCATTTCAAAATTACTGAGACACAAGGTTAATGAAAATGTTACAAATACTTTATTGTTCTAAAGAAAACTATAAGAGGCGATGTAGGGTTTCAATCACCTCTCTAGCTTTTTTATGTGCCGATTTCAATAAAAATAGAAAATAATATAAAATCCGATTTCTTTATCCATAAAAAAAACCGACTTCCGATTTTATCACCACAAATTCTAAATTTCTATAAATACATGCCCTATATATTTTCACAAATCTGAATTATATGAATATAGGATTTTTAATACAAATCCCGTTGCACGTCATATATCAATTATGAGATCACGACCCTGCAGTGTTGTCGGCTTGTCTAAATTGTCGAGGAATGTAGGAAGTTTCTAGACATTTGTATAATCTTTAACTTATAGTTAGTTGCAAAATATAATAATTGGACTTCCCAAATCCCCAAAGAACGGCAGCGATTTCGATAGTATGACATTAAAACCATTTCGAATAGGCAATATTAAGCCTTATGTTACTTGTACATTCGTCAGACTTTCAGTAGAAATTTCTGCTGCATTGGTACGCTTTCGTCATGTTTAGTACTATTTGTAACAGGGTTGTATTTCGGCGAACTGCTTAATACCGGATAATCTTCGACAATAGTGCTATCGTAATCGCGTTAAGATATTATTTTATTTTTGAATTTGACAGAGTTAAGATGTGTGATTCAGAAAGTGAAGAATATATTCCCGAATTTGATCTCAGGGCGCCTGAAATAAACAAACGTAAACGTACCCATCTCTTGGTTGAGACTAAACAAATGGTTTTAAATATATATAATAGTAAGTACCTATTATCTATATATATTCTTATTTTTAATCAATAAAATTTTAAAATTTAATAGTATTGCATTTATAATAACAAATAACTAAATTAACAAAAATGATAAATAATAAATAATTCTTTAGGATTTATTTATATTCATTCTTATTATTCACAATCCTAATGCCTACCCTGCCCATGAAGAGCTTATCGAGGGATTTGGAAAGTCCATTTCTTATATTTTGCAACGGACAATACCTCTCTGACGGCAGTTAAGGGTAATAGTGGCCCATTATTATCACGCTCCCGTTCAAAGTACTGTATTAATGAATATACAAGCTCTTTACAACGACTATTTAGTTTTTTTGGCATTTTGTAGAAATAAACGTCAATAATCAGCTTATTCACACTATGTTTGTTTTGAAAAAAACAGTTTTTTTTATAAGTTAACTATCTAGCAAAGCAAAAAAATAAAGACAATTTTATAAAATTACCGAAAACGTGGTGAAAACACACAACTGGTTGACGGCCGGACGTCAGAAAGCGTTGAAATATTTCAATCTAAATACTCGACAACGTCGCATCAAGGCATGCCAATCGCTACAATGTCATTTCTTCATCATAAATACGAGTCTCATGGGCGTAGAAAATTTCAAAATTATTTAATGTAAATTATGGTTTTTTGAGTACTAAACATATAATAATGATTTATAAACTTTATATTATAAAGAATAAGACGTATATAAGCCAATATAATTGAAATAATTCTAAAATTATCAAAATAATTACGATTACTTTTTCGGTTTTTTAGTACTGTGACTACGTTCATGAGTCCTCGTGAATTTTCGTGATGTTTCGTATGATTTATCTTAGTTAGGGAAATTTTAATTAGTTGGCAGTACTATGACGAAAGAGGTACGTCACTCCTGACGTGCAACGGTATTTGTACTAAAAATCCTATATATGTTTCATCATGTAATAGTCAAATTCACTTGGTATTTTTTTATATGTATTCTTCTTCTTATGACGCCGTCTCCTTTCGAAGGTTGGCGATCCAAATAGCTAACGTCGTTCTAGATACAGCCATGCGGAATATATCGATCGATGAACAATCAAACCATCTACGAATGTCTTTTAGCCAGGAATTCTGGCGCCTGCCGATAGCTCTCTTGCCCTGGATTTTACCTTCTATAATCAGTCGAAGGAGTTCGTATTTTTCACCCCTCATTATGTGTCCTATATAGCGTGTTTTTCTTTCCTTGATGGTAAGCATGAGTTCTTTTTGTTTACTCATTCGTTTAAGGGCTTCTACATTTGTAACTCTTTGGACCCATGATATTCTTAACATGCGGCGGTAGATATACATTTCAAAGGCGTCTATTTTCTTTTCTAATGATGTGTCGAGAGTCCAACTCTCGCATCCGTACAGGAGAACCGAGAAAATGTAACACCTGACCATGCGCACCCGGAGCTCTAGACTCAGATCTGACCTTACGAAAAATTGTCTCATATTTATAAATGTCTTTCTGGCCTGTTCGATGCGGCTTCTAACTTCTCTCTTCGGGTCGCATTGATCATTCACTATATTCCCCAGATACTTGTATGTAGATACTTGTTCCACCAGTTCACCGCCAATAACCAGATGTGCCTGAACAGGTTTTTTGGTGAATGCCATAATCTTAGTTTTTGTGGTGTTTATGAGGAGACCATAGTGTTCACTATGTCGGACTATTTGATTCAATAGTCTCTGCAGGTCCTGCTCATTCTCTATATGTATTGGGTGTCATTAAATAATTAATTAAATTACCTAAATTTACATTATTATAATCTACTCATATTTTATTAACCTTGGCTGACAAATAAAAAAGAATAGGAGGATCTACATCTCTGTGTCAACTATTTTATAGAGTTCCTTTATATCTGGTACTTTTTATTTGTTCATTAAAATAATTCTCTTTTTATTTTTGTTTTTTTTTTCACAAATAACTAAAGAACAAATATTTATTTTATTCCTAAATGGTAAATTATGTTTAATAATATGTACTAATTACCTAATGAATAAAAGTAAGCATTTCCATATTATTTTACAGTTTATTAATAATAAATACAATATTTTACATAAGCAGAATAGAATATACCAAAATATATTTATATAATAAAAAAGAACTGACAATTATATAGATCAGTATTAAAAGCAAAATTCGGGAACATGTTTTTTAAGTTATAAACATGCTTACTTCCAGGTAATAAAATTTTTCTTAAAAAAGTTTAGATTGTCATTGTCCATCTTCTTAAAGGTTTGCCATGCTTATGTTTTCTGCAAATTAAATGCATTTTATTTTTTTAGAAGTATGTAATGTAAATTAACTACGCAATGTGCAATTATTGAAATACCATATTTTTTATATGTGTCAAATTATGATATTTCAAGCCAGCTTATATTCCTATTTCTTCCCAAGTTTTCATGTACAAGATGTATGTTAAAACATATTTTCTGGTAGGTAAACCAAAAGACAATAATGTGGAACTATACTGTTTTCAACAATTATTTTAAAAACGTAAAATCACTGCGATATAAAATTCTTACTTATTTCCGTTTTATTGCCTTTGAAAAAAAATATTTCATACATTATTTGAAAATATTTCATATGAATCCATTAGGGTTTATTTTTATTTTCTTTTACAGGTAGGTATATTTCATTATTCCTGAAATATAAGGAATAATTTAGGTTATATGTATATTTGGAAATAAATAAAATCAAAACTATATGAAAGTACTCACCCTTAAGTAACTATACGACAAAATTTCACATGGCAACTATTTTCTCAAAACATATCGTCAAAAAAAACTATAAGTGTTCATTAGCAGCTAAATATTTGGTTTACAAACAGATTTCCTATTATTTCCTGGCGTATTTTCATTTCTATTATCTAAAAGAAGTATTAAAAAACAATTCATTCTACTTTTTTCATAATCAAAACATACGTTAATAAAAAAAATTATACTTACCAAAATTGGTGTGGCAAATGAATTGACTTAAAAATGAATTTCCTATACCTATATCATAGATTAGTTTCCTTCTAACGTCTGTAATTATTAAATAAATAAATTATTCATTAATCTGTTTTAAAACAAACTAAATAACAGTTTCTGTACTTAAACTGAATACCTAGTTAATATCAATGAAATAGATTTTCTTTGCCTTAGTAGAGCTGGTTCTAACCTCACAATTTCCTGTCACTTTCTGAACGTAGTTGTGACGTCACTACTTAACCTTAAAGTCTTAAAGTCTTGTCAACAAATACATTTGTTGGATGAATTACGGTTTTGACAAATAACTGTTATACGTAAACACTGTCTGTTCGGGCGAAATAAGGTTATGATGATATACCAGTTGCCTAAATTTCGATAATAACGTTTTTTGAGTTGGATGAAAACTTTTCTAGGGTAATACGGTTCTCATAAATTCATCTTTTGAAGTTATACGGGTTTAAATAAATACGGATAGGACAATATACATTATGATATAATAATTTGGGGTTAAGTCCGGTTTTGACGGAATAATATTATCCTATTTAACTGGTTTGTGTTGATTATATCAGATGAATTGGATTTAATAACCAGTCAAATAAAATACTTGTAATGCGTTTTCAACTTTGTGACGGAGAATTAAAAAAATGTCACTACATTTATTAAATGTCAAAAATGCTTAAATGTATTTATAATAAGTGTTGCTAGATTGAATCTAATATTACGTTTAAACAGTTTGTATTAAAACAGTAAATAATTAAATAGATGTTGCAATAACCAACACCCCTTCTCAACATGTAATTAATTATATTTAAGCATTAATTAATCCAAACTCTTTGGTATGTTTAGCCAACTTAGGTCCATCTAATGGTTTTGTTAATACTTCGGCCATCATATTACTGGAAGGACAGTAAATAGCTGCTACCTGTTGCTTCTTAATTACATCATGTATGTACTTATATTTTAAATCGATGTGCTTCACTCGTTGATTACAAGTTTTATCGGTTAGTAGTTTTATACAACCTTGATTATCCTCAAACACTTTCACGGGAGTTTTGATTTCTTGACCAAAATCAATTAATACTCGATGTATCCAGATAAGATCACGTACAGCCTCCGAAAAAGCGATGAATTCAGCTTCGGTTGAGGATAAAGATACGGATTCTTGAGTAGGAAAAGATTTTCTATCTACAGGATCGCCACCCCAATCTGCATCGACATAACATTCGAAACCTCCATCGTTGTCATCATTACCAAGTTTCAATTTTAATGATTTGGTTGCTTTTAAATATCTGAAGACACGTTTTACCTCGTTCCAATCACATATTCTGGGTTTGCTTACTCTTCTTGCAAGTATTGATGTTGCAACGGAAATGTCTGGTCTTGTGTTTGTAGATAGATACAACAGTGATCCAATTGCACTTCTGTATATCTCTTGTGATTCAAATGAATCTTGATTCATCGTTTCACTCAAATAACCTGGATTCATTGGAGTTACTGAATCTTTTGCATCAGTTAAATTGAATTCTGATAGCTTATTCATAATGTATTTTTCTTGGTTCATATAAAATGTACCTTTGTCATCACGACTAAATTGTACTCCAAGATAATACTTCAAATTGCCTAAATTTTTAATTATTAATTTGGCATTCATCAATGATTCAAAATTGTCAATCATGTTTAAATTAGTAGCGCAAGTAACGATATCATCAACATGATTTGATATATATATTATATGTCCATCTGTTTCTTTTTAATATAAACACGGATCATTTTCGCTCTGTATATAATCATTTTGTTTCATGATTGAGTCAAATTTTTTATTCCATTCATTGGCTCCTTGTTTTAAGCCATATAAGTTTTTAATAAGTTTACATACCTTATCACCATTGCCAATTATGTAACCCTTTGGCTGTTTCATGTAAACTTGATGTGATAAGTCGCCATTCAGATATGCTGTTTGGATGTCAAAATGTCGAAAGACCATTTTCTGTTTTTCAGCCACAGTCAAAAGAATTTTTAGTGTCGTCGGATTTAGCCACAGGAGCAAAAACTTCGTCGTAGTCGCGACCATATTTTTGGGAAAATCCTTGAGCTACTTCACGATGTTTCCTTCTTGATCAGTTTTCGTTTTGTATACCCATTTGCATCCGATCGCACTGGCATCAAGAGGTAATTTTGTTAATTCCCAAGTACCAAAATTATTTAGAGACTGCATTTCTTCATCCATAGCCATTTTCCAATTTATAGAATTTGATCCATTAATGGCTTCATCGTATGTAGTAGGATCTTGATTTACATTATGTGTTACTTTGTATGCTTCCATAATTAGACGATTTGGTGGTATGCCCTTATTCGATCTATTTGAGCGTCGAATAGTTTGTTGTTCTTCGTCATTTTCGGCCCCTTCTGAAACTGCATTCGATGATGTTACAATTATTTCATTTATATCATTTACTTCATTTTGCACTTCAGATGTTATTGATTGTGTATTACCTTCTGGTTCGATGAATTTGACATCACGACTGATTTTGATTTTATGTGTGTCAATATCCAACAGTCTATAACCTTTTGTACCAAATTCATAGCCAACAAAGAATAATTTTTCGGCAGTGTCATCTAATTTCTTTCTTTGATCTTTTGGAATATGTGCATACACAGGTGATCCAAATATTTGAAAATAGTCTAAGTTTGGTTGTTTATTGTGCCACATCTCGTATGGAGTCGTTTTCACATTTTTAGTAGGTAAACAGTTAATAATATGATTTGCAGTACATATGGCTTCGCCCCAAAAATGTTTGTGTAGTCCTCAACTCTTTAACATACACCTTGACAACTCGATTAGTGTGCGATTTTTGCGTTCAGCTATGCCATTCTGCTGCGGCGTCTTGGGTACGTTTAGCTGGGTTTTTATACCGTTTGATTTTAAAAATCTCTGCAGACGTCCATCAATATATTCACCACCTCGATCAGATCTAATAACCTTTGGAATTTCACCGTGTTGAGTCTTCATCATTTCTACGAAATTCACGATATTTTCATAGACATCAGATTTTTTCTTCATCAAGTATATATGCGAATAACGACTATAATCATCAATAAGAGTTAAAATATAACGATTACCTCTTGGTGTCTGTGGTTCAATTAGTCCGCATACATCTGTGTGAATTAAATCTAATTTCATGTCGATTTACATGTTGACTCTTTAGGAAATGGATCTCGAGTTTGTTTGCATTGGATACATATTTCACAAACATCGTTGTGGTCACAATTTGCTATTTTAATATTGCTTGACAGTTCAGTCATTTTTTGAATATCAATTAGGTTTCGGTGCCCAAGTATCTTATGCCATTCATGTATGCATTTTGAATGAATTGTGTTTACCGTTTGTAGAGCAGTATGCTTTGATGTTACTTTATACACATAATTCTTGCACTTCACTTCCATTATGGTCATTTTATTCTTCATGATACGGCAGCCTTCACCTTTAAATATGACAGTACAGCCATTTTTCGCTAATTTTTCGACCGATAACAGATTACATTGAAGTCCTGGTACGAATAAAACATCCTTCATATGGATTGATACCTTATTATTATTCATTTCAACCAGTCCATGACCATTTATTGGCAGTACTTTTCCATCAGCCAATGTAACTGTATCTGAATTTGAATTAGTCAAATGCTTGAAAAGTGTTTCATCGTTGCACATGTGTGCAGATGCACCGGAATCAACGCACCATTCTTTATCATTTGATTTATTTTGATTTACCATCATGCATACAAACGATTTATTGTCATTCACATTTAATTGAGCTGCATTTGCTTGATTCAACTCAGAATCCTTTTTCTTTTTCCAGTTAGCAAATTTTCGACAATCATTTTTAATGCAAAAGAAACAATATGCTTTGGTACTATCAAATTTTGATTTGTTGATTTTCACTTCAAGAGCACATTCTTTACTTTCATTTGTTGTCATTACATCTAATCTCCGTTGATATTCTTCGATTAGTTTGTTTTTCACCAGTGTTTTTGTCAAATCGGCTTCCGGACGTGACTCTAGCGCTGTGATTAACACGCCGTAACTTTCTGGCAAACTAGACAAATATAATGCAACAGATAATGCTTCAGCTATTGGTTCACCAAGAGTTGTCAATTGATCCATACATTCGTCCATAGCATTTAAATGTGTTTGCATATTTCCACCTTCAAATAATATCAATCGACATAACCGCCTTAAATATCGAACTTTGTAGGATAAAGTTGACTTTTGATGATATTCTCGTAAAGACTCCCAGATTGCTTTTGTTGATTTCGTATATGAATAATTTGATCGTCATCGACAAACAAACCAATACTTGCTCGTGCTTTACCGTCCTTTTTATTCCATGTCGCTAATGCATTTGCATCAGTCAAAGCAGGTGCAATATCTTCGATAACTGTCCATAAGTCTTCTTTGATTAATAGAAGTTCGAGTTTGTATTTCCATACTCCATAATTATCGTTATTTAGTTTGGTTATTGGCACTTTCATTGCTGAATCTGCCATGGCGTCTCGGTATACTAATGCACGCTTTCAGTCCAAAAATTGAAATTAATATATCGCTTGAAATATTTCGAAAAACATAGAAATATTGATATATATAAAAACTTTGATATTTCTTTTATTATGATGGTTATCGTCCTGGGCCCATAACCTGTTGATTATATCAGATGAATTGGATTTAATAACCAGTCAAGTAAAATACTTGTAATGCGTTTTCAACTTTGTGACGGAGAATTAAAAAAATGTCACTGCCTTTTTTATTAATGTCAAAAAAATTCATAAAAATTTACAATAAGTGTTGCTAGATTGAATCTAATATTACGTTAAACAGTTTGTATTAAAACAGTAAATAATTAAATAGATGTTGCAATAACCAACAGATGTCACCTTTGTAAATTTGCTCTTCAGCGAGAGTAAAATATAACATATTTTTATAAATAAAACAAATTATTGTAAATATAATTTATTTCTGAAACATGTTACAAATCATTTACATCTATATTATCCAGTTCCTCAAGCAAGTCATTGATAGTACCATGATGTGCTTCTGGAGAAATGAGAAGATGCCCCCATGCCGGTGTATTAACATCATTCGGAATTACGTACCTCTTATCATCTTTGGAAGATAAAGCAACTATATTTTTAAGTTCTGTATATATCGTATGTAATTTTGAAAGGAAAACAAACATTTTCCTAAAAATTATACCATCATTTTCAACTATATTAACATAATCATTCAAATGTAATTGTGTTTTGGTGATATGTTTAGATACTCCTTTAGCTTTTTTTAATATATTCGACTGTTCTTCATCTTCTTTAAGTGGTTTAGCTAATTTTACACAATATTCTTTAGAACCCGTAATTTCATTACATTGTCCAGAATCCAGAGTTTCACTTAGTTTATCTAAAGAACTTGATAAAAATCGGAATGAATCAACAAATCTAAGTTTTATGTAGATGTCTTTCACTTTTGGAGTATTGGACTTCTCAACCAAAATTGATTTAGAAAAAGATATGTATTTTTCTTTAGTCTGCGCTATGGCTGAGATGGATTCACCTTTTGATGTGAGTTCCTTGATAAATAGATGACAATCATACTTAGTGAGGTTGTGGAAAAATACTGGTATGAATGAAGGGATCTTCAAATTCAAGTTACAGGAATTATGTGCTGCTCCCCTAAATTTTCCAGTTAAATGGCAGTGGTCTCTCACTTTTTTATCAAAGACATCAAAGTCTTTCTCACAAATGTGACACTTTTTAGCATTTTGATATCGTTGATTTTCTTCAGTAGATAAAGGAACCATTGGTTTCACATCTTTTAAGTGTTGAAGGTGTATATACATATAAGATAATTGTACTTGGTTGTAGACACTGTCAATTAAAACACAACTGAGTTTCTCTGCAAACACAAAGTTTTTATTATTTTATGGTTTAACGCTATGTACACTTGAAATCTTACTTGCAAACACAAAGAAACGACATTTAATGCAATAGCATTAAATTAATAAATTACAATGTCAGTTTCTGAACACAAATAAGCTCAATTTATAAATTTAATGTTTGACAATTTGGCATTTTATTTATCAGCACGTGATTCTGATATACCTTAAAATATAAACCTAACCTAATATCTCTCTCTAACCGTGTAGATTTCTCCCTACTATACCGACGCTCGCCAGAGCGCGCCAATGTCCAAATCAAAGAAAAGGATTTTCTTTACATATATTTTGAACAGTCTCGTCTAACTTTTCAACAAATACTTTTGCTGCATCTGGTCCAACATAAATCTTCAATTTTGATAGTTTATCATCATAACTACATTTTACATAAAATGCAAAGGAATACGGTTCATGTTCACATACTTCGACTATGAAAGATTTACCATCAAACGGTTGATTATAGTCTATTGGCTTCAGTAGGCTCTCAAACTCTGCATAGATAACAAAAGGCACTTCCAACTGTTTTTCAAAGTTTGTAAAATTTAAAATATTTTCAGGTATCAACTCACCGCACTTGTTGTGGGTAATTCACTTTTTGCATGCACGCAATCATTTTCTTCATGTATTTGTAATGTTGCTATATTTGTAAAAGATTGTAAACAACCATCACAGAAATATATTCTTCTGTTTCTTTTTGTTTTCTGACTACTTACTAATCTAGATATATCCGTAATTAAGCAGTAGTGTGAGTTTCCATCTGATATCAGCAGAAGATTCACATGAGTAGGTTTTCGTTCGGAAGTTCTGGTTTAGTGGGTATAACACGGGAATATTTTGATTCGATATTTCTTCTGGTAGAAAATTCTTCAAACGATCGCTAAAGCCGATGTGTTTTTTCCAGAAGTTTGAGAAGTTCTCTTCCATATTTCAATGTCTACATTCTTGAAAGTAACTTCACAATTTACACGATAAAATAAAAAAATCAAAAAAACTACAATGATTTTCATAATTTCTTCCTATTCGATAAGATTTTAAATGAATTTGAACATAATTTATTTCGATGTTTCGATTATTATTGCAACGAAATTAAGAGCGTGATATTAAAGGTTATCAAAAGAAATGAGTAAATCTGCGTCATTTCCATTAATTATATCACGTAAAATATTGAAATAACAACAAATTCCTGGATTTAACTGCTTAAATCAACAACGCAGACGCAAAAATGACTGACTTTCCTCAACAAAATCGTCATATTGAAATTCTTCTTCTTCTTTTATAGCTTAAGTCTTCTATCATTATTAGTAATATGGCAACATTGAAAAAAGAAAATTATATTACAAAATATTTTAAAACACACAATGAATATGATTAACATTTAATTCTTTTGTAATTGCTTCTTTTAGTCTTACTTTTATTTGTTCTATCACTGAAGGATCACTTCTGAGTGCAACAATAGTTAACAGTATTAGCCGAATAATAGTTTCCAAAGAAAACATATGTAACATTTTTAATAGTATTTGTTTAAAATTAATCATTTTGAACAAGTTAAAATATTTTCGTTCAGCCGGTATGTTTGTCAAACAATTTTTTGCATTCATATGACTGACGGCTAGTTTACTTTACCAATCACACCATATAAAGTAACCAATTAACAATGACCTTACCGTACATGCTTTTGGTATGCAAAGTCACCACTTTTAAGAAAAAAAAATTTCTCTCACGATCAAGTAAAAAAAGTCGTACATTTGTATAAAATTATAAATGACATTGCCCTATCTGTCATTTTCTCTCACTTTCACATTAATATACAACTCACCGGTAAAACTATGTAAAGCAAATTTGTAAAATTGTGAAATTTGTTCTATAGTGAAAACTGGAAATGGGCATATAGGTACCTACATAGTATAATATTTGTATATTTTGTGATTTTTCTAATCCTTTTTAATAATATTACTAAAAGGGCTCAGTTTAACATTTTTTTTTTATAACTAGGGGCACTTAATATTTATTCCAATATTCCAAAGCCTTCACTAAAAACTACATGATTATCAAATAGGAAGTTTGAGGTTAAAAGCGATTAATTAACTTTTTACATCAATGTTATTACATTTACTTATAACAGCAAAGTTTTAGAACATAAAATAATAATACTTCAATATAATTTATTAACACATTGTCTGAATTATCTTAATATACGAGTCTGAGTTATCATTGCAATTGTTGTAACAACTTACGCAGTTTTTTATCCTACAATGTTGTTTGACATTTTCAAACATATTTTGTCATGTAATACCAAATGGCTATTACCATGTTAAGTTAATGAATAATAATTTGAATTGTTATTGGAAGCTCTTTATTTTTTAAACAGAGACAATAGAATGACAGGCTAAAAAATATCTAAAGCCATTATTTTTACATTACAGAATTTTTTTAACACTACCTAGCTTTTAAATGATAAAAATATCATTTTAAGGTATGCATTAACCGGGCACTTTTAAAAATTACCAATTTTTGACGTACAGAATACCACGTATGGTTAAGTTTTAAAAAAACATTCAAATACACGTATCTATTTCTTGCAGAATATGGAATCAGTTTTATCCGGAATTAAAATTTTGACGATCCTTAAAAATTAACAAGTTGCTTACAAAATCGACTCTAATAGGCTTTAATTAAATTTTTTTAACAATATTTATTTAATACCGAAAGAAAAATGATGATTATATGAGCGATTAGTCCATCACGATATCATTCTAATGATGTGCCACACATGGTATATTGCCAAATATCAGGTTGGACTGTTTTGATTGGCCCAATCTGTATAATTCAAGGATGAAATAAAAGACTTAATTATTATTATTATTTATATGTCACGGAACTGACCGGCTAATAGATCTGATTATATCCGATCTTCATCGGAACTAAGAAAAAATATTCAAATTAAATAAGGAACAAAACAGGTTAATTTGCCGTTAACAAATACTCTTTCCAAGTCGAAAAATAGGGTGCTCCATTAAAATGTTTCCTTGTTTAAATGACATAATTTAAAAAAAATGATCACTCATATATATATATATTTTTTTTTTTTTTTTTATTTATTTAACGTTGGCCTATTTCTGCTACCGAGGCTAAACACCGACGCCGGGAGCACGCTACCCCTAACCGGAAATTTTGCCGAATCCTCACGTATTCCAACCCGAGGTAGGGATCTTTAACGAGCCCAACATCCATGGACAGCTTAACGTCTCTTCCGAAAGACGGCATATCTCCACTATACCTCGTGCTCATTGGTATAGTGCCTGCGAGCTGTGATATGCTAAGTCGCTGCAGGCTGTACGGGCATACGGTGTTCGCTGGTGGTCACCCATCCAACTACTAACCGCGCTGGACACTGCTTAACTATAGTTATCGCATCACAGGCGTATCCACTATAGAGCTGGGCCCTTGCCCTCATATATTTTTAAAAAATCCAAACAATTTGTATTCGATTGCATTTATTGATCGTTCTATAAAACTTAAATCGAATTTCAACAAAACTTGAAACAAATACAATAAAATATCCCATATATTGTATGATATTGACTTAGAGAATTTGATTTTCTAATATATTTTTATGCCCTCTGTTAAATTCATTAAAATAAACATAAAAATTCGTAAAATTCTTTATAGGTTGACGGATTGCGTAATTTTTGAAGATTCCACTGTGATTTAATTTCCATTTCTGGGAGTGAACTTCTATACCCTCCTAGGACCGACCTATAAGAACGTTCATGCAACGGCATTACCTCTTCCAAATAGGGTGACTACCGACTCGTCCTCGGGCACGTCAAAACGATACCGTTTCGTCGCCGTCCTAATCCCAGATTATAATTTAATTTTATTGGCTGTCCTATGTAAATAAAAATTGATAGGAGTGTTACTGTGGAGGGCATTTGATTACACAAGAAAACAACGATAACTTCAATACATAAAATTTTTATTCAATATAATAAGCAATAACATTTTCTCCTAGATTCAAGCCTTTGGCAAGTAATGGGTTGCCACATTTTTGATGAATTCGACTCTACTCCCACCTTTTGTGACATAATCATGTATAAACAAATTTATATTTACTAGTTTTCTCAGAAAGTTTGTATTATATCTCTTTCGTGGTAAATCTTTTGCACTCCTTATGTTAATAAATACTTCTTCTTGAAATAATTTCAACGATTCGAGAAAAGTGTATACATTTGGATGAGGATTATTAAAACATTCACTAAATTTTGCATGAAACGATTCGCGCATTTGTAGTTCTTTCCGACGTTACTTTTCTAGAGACCCACATTTCCGGGGGAAATGGGGATCCTTCTTCAGTATAATTTTCCAGTAAATAGTCACAAAAAGGTTGCATTTCCTAGGGACAATTCCCATGGGATTTCCAATATTACATAGTTCGAAAATAATTGACAAAAATATTTATAAGCAAAAAAACTTGAAACCAATAAAAGTAATAAAAGTATCAATCAAAACTCGACAAGACTCTCGTTCTGGGTTTTTGAGAAAATGTTCACTCTCGATTTACCGAACGTAGCGTACCGGCACGTGACATGCAAAGCCAGGTAGAAAAGTGAATCCGATAATCCTCTTAATGACCCGCGTACGTGACTTGAAGGATGGGAACGAGTTGGTCCAGTGCTTGGTCAGGTAGTTTTCGGTTTAGGGACGAAACGGTATTCTCCCTCCAAATAGGACCAGTTCAACTGCAAACAATCCAAAATTCAGCGTACTACTAGTGGGAATAGATAGCTTGTCTAAATCTAATTTAATTAGAACAATGCCAAAGCCGCACCATTATGCAGAAAAAAGTTTTACTAATTTTAAGGGTTACAATAAAGTAGGAGATAATACTTTTCCTAATTTAATGCCTCTTCTTACTGGATATAGCTTCGAACAGCTCGGAGACTTTTGTAATCATTCAGTAAAGTTAAATAAGTGTCGTTTTATCTGGGACAAATTTAAAGAAGCGGGTATCATCCATATTTTTTAGCTTCAGAGGATTTTAGAATTAAGACGCGACATTTGATGACTTACAGCGCAGCCACAGAAACCTCTGGAGAAAGATTATTTAATGCTGCCAAAGAATTTGCGGTGACTTTTAGGGGTACGCCAAGTTTTGGATTATTTTGGGCAAGCAGCTTCAGTCATGACGACATTAATATGCCTGCTGTAATGGATGAACCACTACAGAAATTCCTAAGCGATCCCGAAATGATTCATGCCTTAGATAATACTATATCGATATTTTTTAGCGATCACGGATATAGATTCGGTGAAATAAGATATTCGCATTCTGGTTGGTTAGAAGAAAGGCTTCCTTTTTTTTTATATCCTTATTCCTAAAAGTGTTTCAGAAAATCATTCCGCTTAAATATGTTAATTTCTTAACTAATAGTGAGAGGTTAACAGTTCCTTATGATATATAATACTATGCAAGATATTCTATAAATAGTAAATGACACTTATAAGAGTGAATTCAGTAAAGGCTGCCCAAAAAGTTCTTCTTTATTTTCTGAAGTTCCAGAAAATCGTACTTGTGAAGACGCTTGTATAAACCAACACAGGTGCACTTGCAAGGGATATACCTACATTAATTCGAAATCTCTTCTGGTCCGTGAAGTAGCCCAATTCGTAGTATCTCAAAACTAATAATTTGATTGAATCCTTAACTAATGGCCACTTATGTTCTACATATTATTTAAAAAACATTCGTTCCGCAGGAATGTCCGAACCATATACTAATCAACTGAATCGGACTGTCAATTATTATTTAGTTATTGTTGAAACTAAACCACCGGCCATATTTGAAGCTACTGTTCAAGCTTATCCTAACAATGGAATTAAAGAATTCACTCTTCTTGGTGATATAAGTCGAATAGATAGATATGGTCCAGTTACTGGTTGCTTCAAAGGTGGTAGGTTATAAAAATATTGTTATTGTATGAGATTATTTGAATATTTAAAAGTTTCTTCAATTAAATACAAATTTTATTCTTTGCCGATTATCTCTTGCGCATTTTTTAATTTACCTTTAAAATCCACTTTAATATAAATGTAGTTTTTATTGAACCGAAAAAATCTCTTCCAAAAACACCCATATTTATAAAATATTATTATTTTATATCAAAAAGCCAATGTTTTGCTTAACGCTGCCTTTCCAATTTCTGTATTTCAGAAAAGAAATACAATTTACCATGTCTCGATGTTATGTAATATATAATATATGTAATCTTATATAAATATATAGTTTATATTTATAAAACAAAATGTTAAAATAATCGTTTTAAAGTTGCAAATAAAAGTGTAAATCTCAAGACTTTTTTAATGAAAATTGTAATTCTTAAATATTGGTCGAAATTAAACTTTTTTTAGTAAAAACTGCATTTTTCTGTCAAATCTTAATAAAAACCAACAATTTCTCGTTAAATTTCAATAAGAAATGGTATTTTTTAATATAAATTGTAATTCTTTTATCAAATTTTAATAAAGATTAAAGTTTTTTACTTAAATATTTGTTAAAATTAAACTTTTTCATAATGAAAACTGTATTTTTTCGTCAAATTTCAATAAAAACCAATAGGTTTTCGTAAAATAACGATGAGAATTGAACTTTTTTAATAAAAATTGGAATTGTTTTATCAAACTTTAATAAAAATTGAAGTTTGCTAGTACTCATAATACAAAATGTTTTAGTGCCTCTTAAATTGTTTGGTTTTCAAAATATTTGTGATGCGATCATTTTTGTGAGGTGTGTATATTTCAAAAATAAGAATTTTCTTCATATTAAAAAATGACAATTTTTTCAACTACATCACCCTATATATCGAAAACCTATTTCATATCATAAACATTTGTAATATCAATTCAAAGCATTTTTTATGGATAGTATAAATAAAGTTAAAACTGATTTTTTTTTTTTATATTATTACATTTAATCAGCAATCAGAATACAATCCTATAAGCTAATTTGCTAACAATGGACTAAGGTAAGGGTATTAGTCCATAAAATGTCGTGATTAGGACTCTTCCACTGAAGGGCCCTCCTGAACTTCACTTGAAGTCGATTGGCATTTTTCTTTTTAGTCTTCTGGTATCCAGTTGCTGTGTAAGTGGTTGTAGGAGTGGTTTGGAGTGTTCATTTAGTCTTTGGTAATGTTTCCCGCCTCGTTCTTTGATGACCTCTTCGATGAATGGTATTCCAAGATCCTTATGAATTGTGTCATTTGACACATACCATGGTGCGTCTGTGATTGCTCTCAGTATCTTGGATTGGACACTTTGAAGAATGGCAGTATTCGACTTACTGGCACATCCCCAGAGTTCTATGCCGTAAGTCCAGATTGGTTTTATTACTGCTTTGTAAACTAATACCTTGTTTTCTACAGATAATTTAGATTTCCTTCCAAGAAGCCAGTATAGTTCTCTGAATCTGATCTCGATTTGTTTCCTCTTTTTCTTAATATGATCTTTTCACGTAAGTTTATTGTCTAGGTGTAAACCTAAATAACGAGTAGATGTGTCTTGATTGATGATAGCATTATTAACGTGGACTGGAGGGCAGCGACCTTTTCTTAGGGTGAACGTTATTTGTGTGCACTTTGATTCGTTTATTGTTATCTTCCATTTTTTTGCCCATTCTTCTATCAAATTTAGGTGTTGTTGTAGGTAGTAGGAAGCTGTGTTTGGGTTCTCATGGCTTGCGATTATTCCCGTATCGTCAGCAAATGTGCCAGTTTCTGTATTAGGTGATGTAGGCAGGTCTGATGTATAAAGAAGGTAGAGTTTTGGGCCTAGTACACTGCCCTGCGGGACTCCACTTTTGATGTTAAAGAAAGTTGATGTTTCATTTTTAACTCTGGTTCTGAATTGTCTCTCGTTTAGGTATGACTTAAGTAATTTAAATTCTGAAGGAATGGATTGTTTAACTTTATAAAGTAGGCCTTCGTGCCAAACCTTGTCGAACGCTTGACTTATATCAAGGAATACTGCAGGACTATATTTTTTGTCTTCTAATGATTGGGATATTTTATGAACTATTCGATGGCATTGTTGTATGGTCGAATGTGACTCCCGAAAACCAAACTGATGATCTGGAATGTCCCTTAGTAATGGATTGATTCGTTGTGATAGGATTTTTTCAAAAAGTTTTGAAATAGTAGAGAGGAGACTAATTGGTCTATAAGATGACACCTGATTAAGATTTTTGCCTGGTTTTGGCATTAATATGATTTCGGCACTTTTGAATTGTTTTGGCCAATATTGGAGCCTCAGCATAGCATTTAGGATATACGTCAGCATAACAATGCCTTTTTTAGGAAGTTCTTTTAACATTTGAGATGTTATTTCATCAATTCCAGGTGCCTTTTTGTTATTTAATAGGAGGATTTCTTTTCTAATTTCTTTTGGGGTCGTTAATTTTACTGGTTCAGTCGGTACAGTGTTGCTATTTAGAAAGTCTCTGATATTTTGATCAACTATGTCGTCGCTTGGTGTAAAAACTTCGGCTAGGTGTTCCGCAAACAAGTTGGCTTTTTCTTGATTACTTCTTGCCCAGGTACCTATTATAGGTGTTTCTTTTCGAATTGGAAGGATAGACTGTTGCGGTTTCGATATATTGTTTGTTGTTTTTATCGGTGGTGTAGCATGCTTTGCCGCTTTTTCCAGAGTAGAAATTAGGCTGCTTGTGATTTCTTCTATATCTAATGGGTTTTAAGTCTCACATTTAAATTTATATTTTCATTAATATAATCCTGATATTTTATGAGTATGTAATCTAGTTCTCCTTTTTGCGTTTATTTTTGTTGTACTTATCGTTCCTAATACTGGCGAATGGTCAGATGATAAGTCGTAATTGGATTCCACTGCCATATATGATTTTGAGATACCGTTAGTGATAAAGAAGTCCAAAAGGTCTGGTATTTTATTTGGGTCCCTAGGCCAATAGGTTGGCGAACCTGTTGATAGAAAGGAATATCTTTTTTCTTGAATTAATTTTTGAAGTTCTCTGCCTTTGGTAGTGGTAAGCCGTGATCCACATAAAGTGTTTTTACAGTTGAAATCTCCTCCTGCAATGAATTTAGAACCGAGGACTTGAAAGAAATCATTAAATTCTTCTTTTTTGATGTTGTGTTTTGGTGGACAATAGACTGCTGAAATTGTGATGTCATAGGGTAGTGCTTTTATTCTCACAGTTGTGGCTTGTAGATGGGTTTTTTTATATGGTTGCAGCTGGTAATGATCAATATTAGTTTTTATAATAATGGCAGTACCTGCATGAGCTTTGTTGTCTGGATGATTTGTATAATTAGGTATTTTAAAATAGGATTTACCTGTAAAATGAGTTTCGCTAACCAGCATTATGTCAATTAGATGGGTTTGGAGAAAAATCGTTAATTCTTGTTTGTGTTGTATTATGCCATTAGCGTTCCACAAAGCCATTTTAAGGGACTTAACCATTATTTTTTTTTCCTACAAGCATTGTTAACATATTCATAACCATTGTGTTTTGTTGTATGAGCTGGTTGAACATACTTTTAAAATCTTCAAGGAACTTACTTAGTATTTCGCTTAGGTTGTCTTTACTCGTTGTGTTATTTTGATTGTTATTTGACTGGCTTAAATTATTTTTAACTGCATTTGCATAATTGAGATTTGTTTGAGGAATTTGAGATTTTGTTGGAGGTTGAGGAGTTGCATTAGAGCTATTATATGTTTTATGATTTGTTTGATGAGAGGATGATTGTTTTGATAGTTTTTATATAATCGATGGTAATATTCACATCCTCTGTAGTTGGCTGGATGGTTTCCTCCACATAGGCAGCATGTGGCTGGAGTATTTGAGCTTTTCTTACATTGTGCGGTTTCGTGCGAATTTCCACATTTAACACACTTAAAGGGACGATTACAATATGTTTTCGAGTGACCATATAATTGGCACCTCATGCATTGGACAATATTTCTTTCCTTATTTGGAGGTTCGATTCTTATTATGCTATTTTGTATTTTACTAATATTATATATTTCCTTATTATTATCAGCGGGTTCTAGGTCAACAAAAAACATATTCAAAGGTTGTTTTGTTTGTCTTTGCTTAGCGTTAATAATGTTTCTTACCTTGTGTCCGTGAGAATTAATTTCTTTCTCTATTTCTTTAATT
This sequence comes from Hermaeophaga mercurialis, assembly GCA_951812935.1. Classification (NCBI taxonomy): domain Eukaryota; kingdom Metazoa; phylum Arthropoda; class Insecta; order Coleoptera; family Chrysomelidae; genus Hermaeophaga; species Hermaeophaga mercurialis. The sequence continues at coordinate 37,598,705 of OX638360.1, read as the reverse complement.
TCTGTAGAGTGATGTAGGTATTTTATGACTATCCTATATGCTCTTTCCTCCTTAAGCTGATAAGTGTGGAAAACTATGTTATTTCCCTTCATGTATGCTACCAGTTTTCTACAGGTGACTGGAATAAAGCTATTTATTTTTATTGTATTATCGGCCATGGCTTTAATAGTATATTGTTCATCTTCCACTATGTCATTTAATTTTTCTTTCATTTTTTGTACGTTGATTACTCCATATACAAATATGGGAGGAGGTTTTGGGATACTTTCTTTTTCGTTTAGTACTTCCGTGGTGTTTTCTTCATTGTTATCTGGTGTTAAAGCTGTATATTTATTGCTAAGGCGTAAGTTTTCTGTTTGTTTTTCATTCGAAAATGTTTTTCTTCTTTTAATACTTTTGACTACTTGCCATGGGTTTTCCTTACTTGGACTTTCAATTTCCTCGTCGCTAGTTGAGAGCGTTCTTGAATACTGTGTATTATGTATTTGAGTATTTGAATGATTACTAGATGATTGTTGCATATTTAAACATTGTTCTTGATTTGGCGGAAAGTAATACTGGCTTGATTGTGAAGGACTCAGTGATTGCATTGGTTGAGAAGAAATCATTTGTGTGGGAAACACTTGAAGTTGGGATGCTTGGCTGAAATTTATTTCCATTTACACTAACACTTTATGCACTCTATATATCTAAATGTTTTTATTTTTAACATTCCCAAGTTACGCGCGATTTATATTCTACTGATCTGTTTATTTATTGGGGATTAACTGCTTTTTGTTTTCGAATATTATATCAGCTATTCGTAAACTGTGTATCACTGTCAAATATTTTTGACAGATTTCAAACTGAAAAATTGATTCAAATCTAAGTCATTTGTAAATTAGAAACCAGTCGTATTTCATTTAAATCGGGAAACTAAAAAGAAACCTGGACTTACAAAATGACCCTTTTGTGGTTTGTGCTTATTACTATAATTTACAATATTAATTGTGCCAGTGCCACAGCCAGTGATAGAGCCAGTGCCAACGATAACAAAGTAAGAGCAAAATTAAAAATGTAAAAAAATAGATGTATACTAAATCTTATAGGATAATGGTAATACTGAAAAAAGCCCCATAATTAAACCTATATAAGTGTATGTATACTACAAAATTTCCCAATTTTAATACCGTCCTTGCGGGGGTTATACTTCTTTAGGGTTTGGGCTAGAACAAATTTTTATAAGAAAGGAATTTGGAAAACACCCCATATTAGAAACCCATCGTTTGAAATAAAATGTAACTTACTTTGTAAACAATGAAAAATAATAATGGGTGCTACTTAATTAATTTATATACTCGTAGAGCTTTATCAGAAGACAAAACTATCCCTATAATGTTACCTAAATCTCAGTTTATATAACTAGGTTGAACTTTTATAAAAGGAGATAAAACGTTATATTACCTAATAGGCACACAGCCTAATTAATTAGTGGGATAAGTCCATATCTTATATATCCTTATAGACACCTAAACAAAAAAAAATTTGATAAATTGTATCCAGCCTTAAGGATGATATTTTAAAATTAGTTGCAATTGTAATGAATGTTCTAGAACGTGGTAGCAGATCAAAGTTTTATTTTTTTAGATGGAATTTTCATTGCACATAAATTTTAATAACTTTTTCAAGTCGTTCGATATAGAGTTTACTAAGTCTATTTCGGATGTTTTGAAAGTTATAACCATTTTTATGTCAAGATCAATCACTAATAGAGGGACTTTATTAATACCTTTGTGGTTAATAAATATACATTGAAGGGAAAGCATCAAATTCTTACCATATTAAAAAAATATTTCATTATTATTACAAAGGTGGATACTACTTTCGGTTAAAACCATCGTCGGTCTCTTATACGAAAATAAAAAAAATGAAAATTTACAAAAAATAATTCAAAAATAGGGAGAATTGATTGATCAACAGAAATTAAATATCGTCTTATGGTAAATAGAAAAGCTAAAAAGCGAAAAAATTCTGTTTAAATTATTAATTGTTTTATTAAGAGGTATGTAATAGGGAAGAAACATGAAGGGAAACTACATTTTCTTGTGGATGTAATATTTCGTTCAACCAATTAATATTAGGGATAATATGAACTTCACGCACACCTAATATTTCTAATAGACTTAATGTAATATATTTTTGTCAATTATTATTAGAAGATACTTATTCTGAATTAAATTCACACTGGTAGGAATATATATGATTCTTAATCGCAAAATTTGAAGTAAAATTTTTCGTATTTTGGTATCCCTAAGATTTTCATGCACCCTAGTTTCTAGACGTCCACCACATTGGTCAATGTAAATACTATTACAAGAAATACATGACAATTTATTGGCTTTAGATTTCTTTAACATTTACCAAAAATGTCTAAATGTATTGTTAGTTTTAAAAGCAGGATTGATAATATGTTTAAGGAAAATTTTTCAAAAGGTTTTAGAATACTAGACCAAAAAAAATGTAAACTGCCATTAATAATAACATTGGAAAATGCATTTATTAAGTTGTAAGTTGTACGTTTTAAATTTGAATTTTGGGTAAATTTAAAAAAAATTCTATAAACAGATTCTAAAAGTAAATTGTTAATAAGGGCTAGTTGTTTTATAACGTCTAATTCTTTTTTAAACGCTGTAGATGGTAGAATTGCCCTTTGAAAGTTATTAGGATGATGAGCATGGAAATTAATCAAGCTATATGTGGTAACAGGCTTCTATTAAATTAGACGAGGTATTCCTCATAATCAATAGGCCCAAAAAGGGTAAATAAAAATAAGAGGATGTGTTTTTTATAAACTTGATTATTCTAAAAAATATTTTCTATTGATAAAGATTTCTTCAAGAAATGGTTATTAAAATTTTGATCAACTCAAAGGCATAAGACACTTCATATATCTAGAATTGTATTGGTTATAAACTAAGTATTTAAGAATAAGTTACATAGATTAAAAGAATATATTCATCTTATGCAATGGATGGAAATAAATTAGTGACATTTAGAAAAATTAAAAAATTTTCTGTAGCGAAAATTAAAATTGGATTTTTTTGGCCAGATCGTAGGATTGTAATGGACAATTAATTATTGAAATTTAAGTTGTTCCCAGAATGGTATTAAGTGTAGAAGATAACTTAGAAGAAGTGGAATTGATGAAGCTTACAACTAGTTAAATAGGAGTTTTTGGTTTATGTATTTTAGGTAGACCAAAAAGAGGAGAGTTTGTGGAAATCATAGGGATCAGATTTAAATTGTTAAAGTTAAAGAATTGAAACTAAATTTTCATTTATAAATATAAAACTTAAAAAGTCATAATATAAATTTAAATAAAAAAAATATTAATTATATAAATTAAAAATATAAATATAGTATCAAAAAGTAAATATATCCCAGCATCTAAACGTTCACGCAGCTAACCTCAAATAATAATTAAAATTAAAGTTGCAATTAACCTAACCTAAAAGAATAAATCTAAATTTTCAAAAACTCTAAAGAAAAATTAAAAAGTTTTTTAAAAAAAATTATCTGGTAAATCAAAATTAAGGAATTCTTTTAAAATTTCAAACATAAAAGTATTTCCGTCATTAATCTTCAAAATTAATAATCTAAATTAAAATAATACTTGATATTCTAATTACTTTTATAGTTTTTAATTATATTTAAATATATGAAACATCCCAGAGCTTCTTATTTAATTTTATAGATACAAACAATTATTACATGATTAATTATTGAAACAATAAACTAAAATTTTTGGTTCTCTTATATTTTATTTCTTTTTATAATTGGTGAAATATTAATTTTATTTAGTCACATGACCAGATTTGCTTCCATGGAAAAATTTTTATTCAATTTTTTATATTCATTTACAAGTAATAAAATTGAATAGAAATAATTGAGGTAATTCTTCAAATAACTTATCATTATTAATTATAATTACTTAACTATTTATTAAATTATCTAATTGCAATTGTTTCTATTATTAAAATATCTCATTGATCTTTACGTCAAAAATTTTAGTGAAAATATCAATATGAAAAAAAATCCGCGTTATTTAAAATTGTTGATTCGTCTTAAATATCTTTACCAACCCCTGCTAATATTTCTTACACATATATGAAATTTCGGGTCCGTTTTAAGGCTATGTCTAACTATTAAAATATTAACATAAAAATTCCTAACTATATTCCTAACTTCCTAAATAACTAATGTTTCTAAACCAATAACAAATCTAATTTAATTTTTTAACCTGTCAAAAACAATATGTCTTCCAAAGTTTAAATTATTATCTATTGTAATTCCTAAAATTTTTACATTATCTGATAATGATATTTATGTCAAGATGTTATAAAACTCGATTACTCTTGTATTTTATACTCTTAAATAAATTAATTAAGCTTTATTCTTCTAAATTTGATATTTAAATTTTTAAGGTGTTTATCCTCAAATAACATCTTATGTAACTTTCTACAATAAATTAACTTGACACCTGTTGCCACATAAAGGCCCCTATCTTTGTTGGCAATTTTAATAGCGCAATTAAAATTGTGCACTCAATTGTGAAGTGTATGGTCTAAAATTGAGAATTTTACAGGGCGATTTTAATTACGAACCAAACCATAAATTTAATCGTACAATTCTGCCTTCACATTCGTAAAATGGATTCAACAACTTACTCTTAATATTTTCTTCTGGAGTTTATAGAACTAAATAATTAAACCAGTCATCTTTTTCGAATTTTAATTTATTTAATTAGATTAATTAAGTTTACGTGTGAAAGTTGATGCCTTTTGAGTAGCCAATGATTTGACCATTTAGAACGGTTTTTTATAAGAATTTATTAACTTCTTGTTTAACCTTTATAATAATTAATATATATAAAGCTATGTGGTTGAAAATTGAATAAAATGTTTTTTTCCGGACTCGACTTATTTCTGTCGTAGCTGTTTTCAACGACACTTTTTAGTAAATTTTATGCAAATTTGGTATACTTGTTGAAACGTGATAATTTCAACTGTTTTGGGGAAAAATATTCAATTAATATGTGTCTCCTCCAAATTTGAATTAAATTTTTTTACAGCGTACTCTTATTAATATTTCGGATGATTTTTAAGTAGATGTAATAAGAATAATGCAGCTAATACATGGAAAACACAGGAAAACAATTCCAATGAATTGTTTCCTTTTCAGATCGGGGCTCAAAATATACATTGATTTTAATACGAGTATAAAAGTAATCATCGTCATTTACAAAAGATAACTCTAATTTGGCATGGCGCTCTGGAACTACATTCTGTACAATGGCAACTAATTTAAATAAATTAACTTGCCAAAATTTTGTTTTGATGCCTTTTAAGGATGTATCAGATAGGGGACTTTATCACATTATCACATGAATTATCCTGTATAAATAAAAACAATGTATACTAATTTTTTTAGCTAATGGTTATTGACTTCGTGTATACAACGATGGAACAAGATTGTAAAAGAAAAGTAGGCGTATCTAAGCCTAGCCATTGTTCTGTTTTAGACGATAAGATGAGATACTCAAATAGCACCCCAACCAATTGTATGGAAATACTGAACAGAGGTATACTCGTATAACTATTAATATTTCCGTACAATTTTCGAGATTTTTAACTTTTTAAGCATGATTATTATTTTCAGGTATTAAAATATCAGGAATCTACACAGTTCGACCTGACAGGAATCATGCTCCGTTTCGTGTTTATTGCGACATGCATACCAACGGCGGTGGATATATGGAAATCCAGAAGAGAACAGATGCTTCAGTTGACTTCTATCAGGATTGGAGTCACTACAAACATGGTTTTGGTGATTTGTTAACAGAATTCTGGATAGGCCTACGTTATATTCAAAGGATTACAGGTATACTACTTTTGAAAGTAATGCACTTCAGGATAACGCGTTTATGAGAGGGCAAAGGTATACTTTATTTCAAAATAAATCGGAAAATTGGCTTTTTAAATGAAAACATTATAGATTCACAGATGACACGAATTTGAATTACATTCGTTGATACATGGAATTAAATTTAAGTAATTTAATGACGTTTTGGAAATTTACCAGTCCACAAAATCATTTCACACAAAAAGTATTCTATATCTAGAACTCATTTTATGTCCGTCTGACGCAAATCGCCTTAAGCATAAATGCTTCCTAAGTGAGTTAGAGCTCTTTAAAGATGGGGCTCTAAGCATCGTTTTAATGCAAATAACTTTAAAACCGATTCCTCGTAAATGATGTTATTTCGTAAATTTTTTTCTTAAATTGTGCCTAATCAAATTGCCTGAATACGATCTTTTAATTGAAATTATAAGAGAATCGCTTGATATGGTATTAGATACATTTAGTGATAATTTTTTTGTCTATTAAAATGTCATTTTGATATGATATTTAATAATTTTCGACATTCTTACAAAAAAAAAATAATTTTTTATGAATATTTAAAAATTTAATTATCAGTCCATTGAAAAGTCAAGTTACATGAAAAAGTTAAATCGATTTTTATTATTGTTTTCTTGTTGAAATATCGAAGTTTGGTAAGCCGCTTATGACTACATTTAAAAAATGGTATTCACACGTCATTTAATTGGACACATTTCAAGAAATACATATTTCGAATGTTGACACTTAAAAGGAAACAATTTTAAAGTTAATTATATTGAACCAATATGAGCTCCCATATTTAAAGGGTTCTAGATAAAATGTGGTTTAAATATTGCAGAATTTTTCTGAGAAGTGACTTTCTGGAAATCCTGTCCATGTTTAGTTGTGCTACTTCTGGTTTCCGGGTTTTCTTCTGCGTATCGAGTGTTTAGTCTTGAGAAAGACTCTCATTGGTGGTTTAACGACGTTTCGGCAAGATCGCATTTCTGCTACTTATTATTCGTAGACGAATGCGGTCTTCGTTCAGACCAAACAATGGAATCTCGAAAACCAGAAGAAACACATCACCTGCAGAAACGTGGAATAAAACAATATCGTTGTCTTTTATAACTCTTTCATTGAACCAAAGAATTCCGAATTAATATGAAACTAACTGTACTACAAAAAAAAATATTGCTTCTCACCTTAGAGCTTTTTTATGGGCTTCTTATTGGAAACATATATTCATATCATTACAATAATTACTATTTCTTTCTATTCCATTTTATTTACTATAAAGGAATACTCGTAATGTCTTATAAAACTTATAGAAAACCCTGAAATAGTGATATTATTTAACTCTCAGCCAAAGTTACATATACGAATATGAAACATTTTTACAAATCTATTGTCTCAGCTAAATTGATGCGATGTTTTTTTCCCTCGTAGTTACAGCGTTATCAGCATCTGGTTAAGTCTCGTGTTAATGCAATTTCATAAATTATTTCGTTTTCTCCATTTTAATTGACTAATTTGTTATTAAAAAAAAATTGCTATAGATATTGTTTTAAATATGTTATACCGTATATAATCATTTTATATTCCTATCTAAAAATATGTAGACAAAATATTCTTAAGTATATTCAACAGAATTCTGATAATAAAAATTTAGAATAAAAATTCTCAAAAATCTTATATATTACACACACCTCCAAAATTCTTGGCCCCTCCGGGTATTTAAGAATCTAATTTAATTAAAGTTTAAAAATGTATCAGATATAATTTATGGCTTTATTATTAATAATTTGTTGTCTTAAATTTTCTTATTTTGTTGCTTAAATTCTGTAAAAAAAAATAAAACTAAAAAATATGCAAAAACATAAAAGAATTTATTTAATTTTGTTAATAAAAAAATGTGAGGATACAACATAACAAAACTTTAATAATCAGTATGATCACCCCTTCTCTCAATAAGTTGACCAACACGTCTTGGCATACCGCGAATTAGGTTGTCAATATAATCTTGATTCATGTTGGTCCATTCCTCTTGAGCGGCTATAACAAGTCCCTGACGGGTTACAGGAGGATTTTCCCTTTCTTTTATTGCCCTAGCAATATGGTCCCAAACATGTTCGATCGGATTCATATCTGGCGAGTTCGCAGGCCAGTCCAATCGTTCAATATTTCCTTCTCGAAGCATGTTTTGTATCCTTTGGGTACGATGGGGCCTGGCATTGTCATCTTGAAAAATAAAATTTTCACCAAATTCATTGCGCAAGGGTTGAATGATAGGTTCGATTATGTTTTCGGCGTATATAGCACCTGTCATAGTCCGCTCGATAAGAATAAGTGGAGTTCGCCGCCCGTACATTATACCCCTCCAAAACATGACTGTTCCTCCTTGATACGGAACAATTTCTCTGGCAAAAATAAGTCGCTCTAGTCTGCCTGGACCCCTCCATACCGTTTCCCGGCGGCTGTCACTTTCCAGGCCAAATCTTGTGTCATCGGAGAAAAGGACATTTCTCCATTGTGGCAAAAGCCAATTTCTACGCTCCTGGCCCCATTGCAATCGTGCAACTTTATGTTGAAATGAAAGCTTAGGCACTCTCAAAGGTCTTCTGGCTCTTAAATTGTCAGAATGTAATCGCCTTCGTATTGTGCTTATCGAAATTCGTCTGCGGTACGTACGTAAAAAATGGCTTCGAAGAGCTGGTACCGATATTCTCCTATTCCTCCGGACATAACCAGTCACATAACGGTCTTCTCCATGTGTCGTTACTCTAGGACGACCAGTTCCTCGCCTCGGTCCTCGGTCAATATCACCAGTTTCTTGAAACAAAGTTATTATGCGTCTCACTGAGGTCCTGGGGATGTTAAGACGTTCCGAAATTTGGTGGTTTGACAAACCTTCTTGGTGTAAAGCCACTATTCTTCCTCTATTAAACCGAGAAATCGGATTTCCCGGCATTCTGTCCAAAATTTGTTTAAATGTATTCTTTCGATATGAATTAAAAACTGCTTTCTTTCAAAGATAGCCGTTTATTTTCTGAACAAAAGAATTTTTTCTATCGAGATTTTTTTTAATTTTTCGATAAGATAATAAAGATTTTATATACAATTTTTTGTCGTTCTACAGTAAACGGTTTAAGAATATACCAGGGGGGCCAAGAATTTTGGAGGTATGTGTATTTTCTTGTATTGTAATATAAGAAGAATATGTACTTTCGTTCTCCGAAACAATCAGTTCACTATAAAACTGTTCCTTTATTAAAAAAATAATAAAAATATGACTCAAATATTAAAAACACAAATTTATTTATCTTTCTGTTGAGCTTAAAAATGGCATATAAAAAATAAAAAGTGACGCACTCGTACATAGGCATTTCTAAAATATGCAACATAAATTATACTTATTTTTTTTTAAGATAAATTTTTTCAAAAAAGTTTAGACATACTATGGAAATTCAAGATAAGTATAATTATTATGGATACATTTCACAAAGTAAGGGTTCAAATATAATCGTATGGAACCATTGGAAAAAAATTAGAGATTTGAAATTTTAGAAATAAATTGCCACGGGAACCATTTTAATACCGACTGGTCTCATAATACTTTCAATGAATTACTACAACTTTAAACAAAACTTCTTTATATTCTAACAAAAATGGGCTTAAACCGTGTTTGATGCGCCACTGCGTCTAATGGTTATATATTTTACATTCAAATAATCCCACGCAATGAAAATCCAATAATATTTTGTACTGAATCAATGCATAGGTAACCTCGTGTTAATAACATAATTCGAAGTACCTAATTGAGGTTTGACTGCCCTGTAACTAATAGTGTAATTTTATTAATACTATGTTAGTTACCATTTCCACCACACCATTTTAACTATAAGTAAGAAATACATATATTTCGTACTCCTCCCTTTTAATTATTACAAACTTAGTTATATGCAGATGTTTGGAGATTCTAGAACAATCTAGAGTTTGATAAAAGAAAGAATAATGCTTTTATTCGAAAACAGGAAGAAGAAAAATTTAGAATTTGAATAGTTTATTCATTAAACATGCATCATGCATTTCTCAACTAACAGCAACAAATAAAAAGAAACAAGAAATTAAGATATTTTACTTTAATATGTGTTTACAGTAATGTGCAATTTTCAGATGTTATTTAACCTATACTAGGTTCGCTTTCAGTTAGTGCTTTTGTAATTAATATGCATTTTTTATATACTAAAGAGTTTGTTGCGGAGCTTGTTAAATACGGAAGATCCGGTTGACCATCTCACTGTTTTTCTTATTTCTTGTGTTGATACTCCATCACTTAAGGTCGTTGAAGTGGCTGAATTCGGATTGTAGAATTCGGTATTAAAGCTGCCATTTTCAGCTGATACCCACCTGATTGATTATTTTGTATGTTAATTATAGTCGGTCTGTATCGTCCTTTTCATATTGACTGTTTTTTCTAGAAATACTTATACGATTGAAGCTAAAGAAAGTTTTGGTTTTATTTCAAGTTTTGACCTCATCTAATTCAATTTCAACTTAGCACGCCGTTACTTAAGTTCGCGTCCTCTGTCCTCTCTTATCTTACGATTTTAAATGTACAACCGAACAACAAACAACAACATGAAAAGATTTAAAAATAACCATTATCACTGATAAATTCCAGTCTTCAAGACACCATTTGGAATTAAAATAAAATGCTTTTAAGTATAAAAAATGCCGGCCCAATGCTATTGGTCAGGTGACGTATACCTACCTAATAAACCCTAAAACAAAATAGGGGCATTAAGTCAAGAATTCTGGCAGAGTCTCTTAAGCGCATCACACGAGTTTAATCACGTGTATTCTAAATAACAAACTTACAGACTCTCCCAGTAACAAAGTTTGTGAAGGTGCATCCACATTCTCGTGTTCGTGTTCGGGTTCGTGCTACTGCTTGACCTTGTGCTCGAGAAGTTCGTGAGTCTTGCAAACCAGCTGTCTACATTTACTTGTAAGTTCGTAAGTTCGTTGTAGAATGCTTGTCATATTGTTCCGGCTCCATCTCTTATTATTATCATCCAGCTTTTCACAATTGGAAGCGGATACTTACTATGCTTTTCAATTTTCTAAATTCTATAGCAATGATTTCCCACATTTTTTTGTATTTTTTTTATTAGCAGGGTGGAACTTTTTATAAAAATCTAATAATTTTAATGTATTGGAAGTAGACCAATGAAATGATTACAATTTTTCATCAAATTCTTCTACATTACTGCATTCACTTTATATTATCATTGATCGCTATTATTTCCTCACACTTTTTGTAATCTGTAACAAAACCTTAAGTATATATTAATTGTTTGAAAAATATATATATAATCTACCTTTCATTATATTTTAAGCTATAAATTAAACTGATTTTTTAGATAGATTCGTTTCAATAATTCTTCACGTTCACACAGAATAAAATTTGAAATTAGTAACTAACCAGTCGGCACGCACGTCCGAACGTCCGAATGTAGCGAGCCACTGAAGGCAACAAATAAAAATGTTATCACCGTCCATAGGCTTGCAAGTCTAGACACGAGTTTCCTTTGAAGTACCGCTACTATCCCGAACCCTGCGAGCCAACTCCTGCCATTTATGTTGCGAATCGTGTTCCCGTCCACATAAAGTGCGAGCCGCGAGCCGAAACGCGCCCTCGAGTCCGAGCACGAGAATGTGGATGCACCTTAATATTTAATGTTAGTACGCGCTCTTGTATTTTACGGGATGACTTATTTGAGATAAAATTTAAAGGGTCTGTATCATAAAATAATCCATTAAATTAAAGTAGATTATGACACTTCTCTGGATATGGTCCAGAGTAGGCTTCGCCCGACTATTAAAAATTCATTATGTAAAATAAAATAAATATATTATTTTGGAAGATAGACATTAAAAATAACTAACAGTCATGAATTTTTAAGAACCAGATCAAGGAAGAACGAGGTCTAGTTATTGCTAGTCGCCTTAAATATTACAAAAAATTATTTGTGTGAAAAATATTTACAATAATATTGACAGTTATATGTACAGTGTTTACAAATAGAAATGTTTTAAAAGTTTTTTAACTGACAAATAAGAATTGTTCTTTGTAGCTACAAAAGCAATTAAATTGATGCTCAAGGACAGACGAGGAAATAGAAACGTGGTTCTCAGTAAATTATCTCAAACTAAATAGAGACAAAACCAAGAAAATTTCAATATCATCTAATCGACTAATTTCATCAAATCAATATGTTAACTTATTGGGTTTTAAAATAGATGATATATTAAATTGGGACGCACATATAAACAGCTTATGTAGAAAACTTTCTACGCAATTATTTCTACGAAGACAATTAAAAACTTGCCTTAGTCACGAAATTTTAATGATATCATACTATTTTCTTTTCCACAGCCACCTAACATACGGTCTGCTTCTTTGGGGACAGTCTACATATGCAACAAAATCTTTTGTATGCAAAAAAGCTATCAGGCTCATTTTAGGAGACTCATGTAGGGAACACTGTCGTCCTTTATTTAAAGCACTAAAAATTTTGCCACTGCCATACATACTCTCTTTACATAGTCTCTTAGAGATACATAAAAATAGTTCTAAGTATCGTACAAATGATGAAAGATGTTTCCAATTCAGACCCTACCACTATCGACTAAATCTATCAAGGTATCAAATCGAAATACCCTGAACTTACATTTATATAATAAAATCCTTAAAAAAAATCACTAAAATAACTCATAATCGATTTAAGGAGAGAGTGAAGCATTTCTTATTAAAATACTGCTTCTACTCTATTATTTAATTTTTAATTGTAGTAGTCCCATATTCTAACATCTTATAATTTGTATGTACATTTTATAACTATTATTTTAATCTGTTATTTTATATACATTTTTTTTGTCATTACTTATCACAAACATAATAATTGTAAAGTGATGAAATAAAAATATCTATCTATCAAAATTCAATGGTCTTATTACCAGTAACTACATTCGAAATACAAAAAATAATAAAACATGCATTTAAAAACTATTAGTAAATCCCTCGGTAGGTGATCGTTAATCCAAGCAAATTAGTACAGGATGGTATTTAAACCCTTAATAATACCTTATGTTTATGTATTTTCTTGCTGAGATGGATAATTGGTACGAATTGAAATTAAAAGTTGAAAATAATCTGAGGTTAATTAAGAGCAGGTTTGACCATAAACTACTTACTATAAACTTTAAAAAAGCATATTATTTAACATTTCTTAATTCTAATATCGATTATGACCATTTTAAATAATTCAAACCACATTAAATTAAATATCTAGGTATTTTTATAGATAAAAATATAAAATGGGACCACCATATTAAGTTTATTTCAAAAAAACTACAGTTTATTCTTTATAAATTTCAATCAATACAACCAAGAAAATTTGATGAAATTATTATGATTACCCAGATTCCGAAATAAATATTAACATGGGTCTTATTATGTAATATTAATATTTACCGATTTACACACCTCTCGGCAATCCTTCGGGTTAATTTTCATTAATAAATTCATTATTTTATATTCATATTTATTCATTCAATATTCTGTTTTTTTTTTTTGTTTTTTTTTTTGTTTTTTTTTTTTTTTTTTTTTTTTTTAGTCTAGTGTGGGATTCCGCGCTTTGTGTGCTATTACACGGCTACCCACTAAAAACCACCTTTATGAATCTCTTTTTTTTGCACTTCACGGAACCGCCAGTCGTGACATCTCCATCGTGAAGGCAAAGATTTCCTCAGTTTCTTTTCCTTTCTACATCTTCCTTATGGTACAGTATATCTCTTACCATTATGCGGACTGCTTCCCAATTCTCTTTTGTTTTTGTCATTACCTCAATCAGATTCTCTGTTGTTATGTTCTCTCCTAGCTGTATCGTTGCACGGTCTCTTTGCTCCTTCCATCTCTCGCAAATAAAAATAGTGTGCTCTGGGCTATCGGCGTGTCGGCAGTATGGACATTCGTCCCTTTTATCTTTTTTAAATCTTTTTGCATATGTTCTAAACATGCCGTGTCCTGAGAGGGCCCGCGTGATGTAGTAGTCTATATTACGATGTTTGCATTCCAGCCATTTTTTCAAATTTTTGATTAGTCCTTTTGTCCATTGCCCATTCGCAGTGTTTTTGTCCCATCTTTTTTGCTATTTTTCTATTGATCTTATTCTTATTTCTGTCGCTGTTTTTTGTTGTTTGTTTCTGTACATTTCATTTCTTTCTTCTACCATTAGGTGTATTGGTAATATCCCCGTAATAACCTGTAGTGCTACTGTGAAACAGTTTTATAAGCGGCTGCAACTCTAATCAGTGTCTTGCGTTGAGTCTTCTCTAGTAGCAAGCGATATGTCCTTATTTTCAATGCATCTGTCCATATGGGTGCTCCGTATAGTAACACTGAGTGCGCTACTCCACAGAGTACAGCTCTTTTGCTACTGCTTGGTCCTCCTATCCTGGGCATTAGTCGTGACAACTTACCGATTTTTTCCTCTGCTTTTTGAGCTGTCTTTCTTAAGTGCTCACCAAACTTATTGCGTTTCTTATCGCCCCAAAAATTCTTTACATGATCCGAACTGCTCGCATTGAACTTTTAGTTCTACGCAAATTTTTTTTCAGTGAATTCGTGTTATTGTTAATTTAAATTTTCGTTTTTTCTATTTTGTTGTGAGTTTTTTTGTGGTGTAATATTTAAATAACAGACGAGTTTATCACCGTAGAAACACTTCCTAGAGTCAAAAAACATTTTTTGAAAAAAATTGGTGGTGAACGTTTATGAGGGAAAATTTTTATATAACTAATCATATTTTTTCGAATCTAGAAACATATTTAATTAAGAAGAAATGTTTTATTCTTCAGTTTTCAGTACATAATTCTTAACACCTAAAAATTCAGTTTGAACTATTAACAATGTTCTTTAGAGTTAATTATTTGTTAAGAATAGTAAAACAGAGTATGTGAAGTTTGAAATAATGTCTAATTGGTAACTCATTGTATATTAAATGTAACAAAAAGATTATGTAATTGAAGAAGATATCACAAAATATTTCTTTATAAGATTACTTTGAGACAACGAAAGACCCGATGCCTTAGTAAAGACTTAGAATTTTAAATAGAACTAGGACACAATAGGAAACCTCGTTCTGATAAAATTACTTTAAGAATGTTGAAAGAACCTGATTCACAAATGATTGGAAAAACATCTATGAAATGTTTATTAAAAATGAGGTTACATGGGATTTGCATTTAAAGCTGCAAACGACAAACAATAAAATAGTCAGAACCAATTCAGAAATAAAAGACAGATTATTAAAATTATATTTAGATGAAACTTGGTTTGACACTCAGGACACGGTGAAAAAAGGATGGATTGATATAATCCTCGAAGATGCGTGTTTAATGTTGCATCTTCTAGAGGTAAGCGAATTACAATTTTACATTATTGGTAAAAGCCGGCTGGGTAGCCGACACCATTTTATTATCACATATCGTAAATATCAGCGAATGTTCCCTAGACTACCATGAAGACATGGCAGAAGGTCATGAGAATTGTTTTCAAAATAGGCTATTACCAAAACTGGCACGAATGACCGTCAAAGTACTTCATAATGCAATCTATCACAGTAGAATAAGAGAGAAGATTCCAAATAAACAGATCAATAATTTAAAAATTAAGAAATTTCTTATGACCCATGACTTCTGTTATGAAGAAACATAAAAAAAAATCAATTAATAAATCAAATTATCCGCTTCAATCCTGTAGCTTGTTAGAGATGAGGCTAATAAAATAGAAAGCAAAAGTCTGTACACGATATTAAAAAGATTGAAACCTTATTTACAAAAGCATGGAAATATGTTATCCCGTTGGTGATCGACCTGTGCTAAGATAGCACTAGCACCTAAGAAAGCGATGACAATAAAATATATGTATTTTTGTATATTTAGTTATACTTTAACCTCATATTTCAGCACAAGACATTTTTAAAATCCCCAATAATTACATCCATTATAAATTGCCTGTCCTACGCACGCATAAAGTATAAAGGAAGAATAACATGTAATAAATACATATATCATTTTGAATAATCATTAAATGTAAATAAAACTAAAATGGTTAATAATGTCTTAAGTAAAATAAAGTCTTATTGTTAAAAGCGGTCATGAACTGTAGTTGGAGACGATTTATCAATTTTTTTCGACTTAAAAATCTTATAGTTTATTAATTCTTTAAAGTAACACAGGCAATTCATCTTCTAAAACTAATAGAGCCATAAAATTAAAGTAAAGTTATCTTGTTTGTTATTTACTAAAGATTAACCAGAAATTCAAATTATAAACCCTTCATGCATATCTTAAATACGGCTCTGTGCTAACAACAGGGACCTCGTTGTAAACGCATTAAGCTCTTAACTTTCGGCTCTAAAGGAACAACTGGGATACGAGGTTGCCAATTTTTCCTTGATCTATAAAATGCACAAATTTTTGGTACGCGAACGATGCTATAAATTTGTAATAATTGAAGGACATGAGTACCATCAAATTTATGTCAGGACAGGAAATTATTTGATCTTTCAATTTTCCTTCCTTTCTTTACATCCAAAAACATATTCATAAATGTCTTTCATTTAAGCTTAAGCACAACTACACCACCATAATTTAATTTGAATGGATGAGTGATCTTTATCGTATAAAATATAATTACCTAACTTTTCTGAGAATGTCCACTAGCATTTAGAAAAATTAAGTTGAACTAAAAATGATGTCTATTTTTAGGTACTAGCCAAACATATGAATTACTTGTAGAAATAAAAGATAGAATGGATAACATAGCGTCCTTCACATACAGAGCCTTTAAGATTGACGTGGAGGCGAATGGATATAAGTTAATTAGCTTAGGTAAATTTAAAGGAGGTGATGCTAAACTTGATTCTCTCCGTGATCACTTGAATATGAAATGTACTACCAAGGACGTGGATCAAGATCAATCTAATAAGACAAATTGTGCTGAAGTTTGGAGTAAGGAAAAATATTAATTATTTAAGGTTATTAACTTCGTTCCGCTAATTTCTGCATACAATTATATCTACAGCTATTTCTATTAGACGAAAAAATCTTTTTGCTCCCTCGGGTGAAGTTTATTATCCGACACAGAGCAAAGAGTCATCCACAGGAGCAAAAGATATCTTTATTTGTGTATAGTAGGTCAGTTTTTTTCTTACCTATATAAAAACTAAAATTGTTTTAATTGGTCGTGTAAGAGGATAACATGTACATACGCTAAATTATTCTGACAAACAAACTAGTTTACTTTATCAAACACATTTTAAATAATTATGGAAATTTACTTGAAATCGCAATAGCAAATAATAGTCAAAAGTGAATATTTTTTGTAAAGGTGAGAAAGAAAAAAATTAAGATGTCACTATCCAAAGTAAGTTTTTTCACGTTAAAAACAAACTAGAGGTAAAACAAAGGTAGGTTTTATAGCCTAAATTTAAATAATTATTTGGCCATTAAAACAGACTTCATAAATAAATGTATGTTTAAGTCTAGTTTAGACTGTGAAGTAGTACTACGAATTAATCTAATGATTTAAGCCTTACATTGCTACAATTTTAACATACTCATAATTTTATCGATGGTTAGCTATCGATATTGATGCAATGAATTCCAATATTGATGAATATCTAAGTTTCTTTATACACTGTGTTCGTAAAATATGGAATAAAACATTATTTTCGAAACCAAAAATATTATGAAAAAGGTCATCCAGCGCGGTAAATAGTTGGATGGGTGACCACCAGCGAACACCGTCGTAATATGCCCGTACAGTCTGCAGCGACTAGTAGCATAACATAGCTCGCAGGTACAATACCAATGAGCACGAGGTATAGTGGAGATATGCCGTCTTTCGGAGGATACGATAAACTGTCGGTCCCGAGTCCATGGATGTTGGGCAACCTAGGGTTGGACTACCTGAGAATACGGCAAAATTTCCGGTTAGGGGAAGCGTGCTCCC
Organism: Hermaeophaga mercurialis; assembly: GCA_951812935.1. Classification (NCBI taxonomy): domain Eukaryota; kingdom Metazoa; phylum Arthropoda; class Insecta; order Coleoptera; family Chrysomelidae; genus Hermaeophaga; species Hermaeophaga mercurialis. The sequence continues at coordinate 37,580,701 of OX638360.1, read as the reverse complement.
GGCGTCGGTGATTAGCCCTGGTAGCAGAAATAGGCCGACGTTCAATAAAAAAAAATCATCCTGACATGCTTGAAAGAATTAAACTTAATTTAATTATAAGAAATATATTTTAATAGGATTAACACTAGTTTTTTTTTCATTAGCTATCTGAATTCTTTTTATTTTTCCAATTTATTTGCAATCTCTAAATTGATATACAATAAACAAATGTTCTAACAATAATATTTACATGTAATAAACTTCCCAGTGAATATTTCCCTTAATATTAATTTTAAAACCTAGTAATAAGATCGTAGGGGTTGTGGTACTTGAGTCTAGGCTTTGCGATTGGTTGTGTCATAAGATTTAGAACAAGTGTACTATGGTGTGATCTCAGTCTTTGGATACATTTTTTGCGATTGTCTAAAATTTCTGATTCTGATTAATTTAATCTGGATCAAACCACGTCGTATTTACAATAGTTCGGAGCACTTTGAATTGGAACCTTTCCAGTATTTCTATATTAGATGTGGACGCTGCAGCCCTGAAGTTGAATACCGTAGGTCCAGACGGACTTCAGAACGGCCTTGTAGTGCAGCAACTTTTTGTTTATTAATAGTTGTGATCGTCGACCTATCATCCAGTATAATTGCCTAAACTCGAGGCCTAGTAGTTTTCTTTTTGTGATCATATGTTTTCTTCGACATGCAATCCCAGGTTCTTAGCCTCATCGTACTGCGGTAGTTGATGATCATTAAATGTGACTGTAGAACAACTTTCTCTTCTGTACTGACTTGGTTTCGTTCGCTCTGATGCGCCATTTAGTTAACCAGTGTTCATTTCTATAGAGATAATTTTGCAGGATTTATGGTGCATGATTATTATCCATGTGCGATGAAAGTATCGTATGCAAATGTTACTGCAAGGCAACTATCACTAATTGGCAGATCAACAGGGAACAGAAGATATGTGTGTGGTCCTAGCACACTGCCTTGTGGAACTTCAGACTTGATTCCACAGATAGGTGTTAGTGCCCCATGATGGTGAACAATAAAGTAGCGATCTGCACGGTAGAAGTTAAGTTCTGCGTGACTTGGATATAAGATAATCCTTGACTAACCATATTACTATTAAACTTTCTTTGATCATTGATTTCTATTCTACCTTTTCTGTTATTCTTATTCTTTATTTCGTTGATTCTTTCAAAATATTAGACGTATACTGGGCATAATTTAGCATTGGCAGTATGATTTCCTTTGCAATTACAACATTTGGATTTACCTGTCTCTGTTTACTCTAATTTTCAATCTTTCGTACTATGGTTTTCCACACATTTAACACATTTGGAGGAGGAAACAGTTTATGGGTAGTGTTTTTCGAATTTTTTAGGTTACTCGGTGTATTTGCACGCTCGTGATGTGATCTTGTCTGAAGTCAAATTGACGATTGGGTATTAACTTATTTCCACGTTTTAATGTCAGTGTAATTTTTGCTACTCCATTGGCCCGGAAAGTAGTTTAACTTTAGGTAAGAATTAATTACAAATATTATAAATTTGATTGCTTTATGTGGTACTTCTTGAAGGATCCTTGCAGTAATACTATTGTATCCGAAGGATTTCCTTGGGTTTAGTTTGTTAGTGATAACATTTTTAACTTGTCTAACTATAAACTTTTTATCGGAGATTCAACTTGGTAGGGTGTGCTTAGAAATTTGATGGGGTGAACACAGCTGAAATACTTTTGCTAGATAGTATGCAAATAAGGCAACTTTTTCTTTTTGTATGGGCGGGCTAAAAGCTTGGGGAGCAGTTTATCTGTTTTGCAGCGTTCCAAAAGGAATATTCAGTGACTTCTGTTGGTGACAAGTTTCTCAATTATTGTTTCATGTCATTGTTTTTGTATTCATTGAGGAGTCTATTGAGCACCTGGGTTGCTCTGTTAAGGTTTGTTTTATCTCTCTAGGAGCCCGTATTGTCTGCCATAGTTTTCGTACTTACCTTTTGTATTACAATTTTTGTTTATGTGTGATGTGGTTTGGCCAGAAATATTCCTGAATTATTTTAATTAATTTCTTTTACTCGTAATCTCTAGCTCAGATTGCAAAGATAAATTTAGTTCTATTTAAATAGTGGTTTGTTATTTGTAAAAATATTAGTACTTAATTTAATTAGTACAGGTGAGTGTTCAAAAGACAGATCATAGCAGGGTTATGCATTTGTTTGGCCTTGGGGTAGCCCTTAATGACGCCAAAATCCATGAGATCTGGTACTTTGTTTCGGTCAGTTTGCCAAAAGGTTGGTTCTCCTGTTGAAAGATCTTTGTAGTTATTAGCTGTCACTACTAAGTACATTTGTCTGCCCCTTGGAGTAATTAATCTTGATCTCCAGTGGGTATTTTGTTAAGCATTAACTAATTGAATAATCCTACAAAAATTGCAAACCAGTCGAATGAACGTTGTCAAAGAAACGGATACATGAAATTTCGTAACTATCATTTTAACACGCCTCTTGTCGTAACTTCCTTAATGTTATATCCAAAGTGTGATACTTTGCTGGAATCAGCTCTTTAAAGATATTCTACAAATGTCATAACAAACAGGATGTGGCATTTAAAAAAATGGTTGATGACGTCATAATTTACATGTGGATGACCTTTTATTATAACTAATACTTTTTTAATTTTTAGAGGGAGCTTGGTGGTATAATAAATGCTTCAAAAGCAATCTCAATGGAAAGTACCTGAACGTACCTATAATGGGTTCTAAATCAGCAGTGTGGGCTAATGCGTTTGGTGGAGGTTACTACGTTCTTAAAGGAACCAGAATGCTACTTAGGCCAGTTTAAATGCCGGGTTTACAGGATTTACAGGAAATGATAAGTTGTATATCCTACAACTGCTTAAAATTTGAGATATATAGTGTGTTAAAAATAAAAAAAAAATATAATTTTTCTTAAAAATGAATACGTCTTCATATTACAAGAGATCAACGTTTCATATTTTTGTGGCAAATAACTGTAGGACAATAATATTAATGTAATTTGATTTTTTATCAATTTTCAATAGGTAATTGATAACTTTTAATCAACTTTAAAAGAATATAATTTAACTATTTATCATTTAATAAAAAATGAAAATATGCTATAATTATTGACATTCAACTACTACTACTACTACTACTAGTACTACTACTACTACTACTACTACTAATAATAATAATAATAATAATATTTGTCGTTAGTTTCTGTTTATTATATTCTTACGGCTTTAGCCCTGTATTGCCTTAAGTTATATTAGTTACTTTGATCTATTACATCAATATTTGTAAATTTCCTTAATTTTTAGTTTATTTACTTTGAATTTAGAATTTAATTTTGGTTATACATTTATTAATATTTTAAGAATACTGTAGCTTTTTCCATAAATTTTTTAGCTGGGTTTAATTCTACTATCATTAATTTTAATAATTTCATCATCTTCTCCAAATTAACCATTTCTTAGCTCTTGAACTTCCGTGATTTAATTTTCAAAATTTTTATTAATAATTAATATATATATAATAAATATTAATAATGATTTTGTACGTTAACACTTTGATTTTTCTGCGTGACTTGGATATAAGATAATCCTTGACTAACCATATTACTATTAAACTTTCTTTGATCATTGATTTCTATTCTACCTTTTCTGTTATTCTTATTCTTTATTTCGTTGATTCTTTCAAAATATTAGACGTATACTGGGCATAATTTAGCATTGGCAGTATGATTTCCTTTGCAATTACAACATTTGGATTTACCTGTCTCTGTTTACTCTAATTTTCAATCTTTCGTACTATGGTTTTCCACACATTTAACACATTTGGGACTCGTGCAACATTTACCCTGGGAATGTCCAAATCTCTGGAAATTGTAACACTGAGGGTTGCCTTGTTCTTTCTTATATACTGTTCCCATTTAATTTTAACGTTACTTATTTCTTTGATGTTGTATAGTGATTTTAAGTTCACATTTATATTTACAGTAATAAGGTAGCTGCTGCTAGTGGTGTGCAACAAAAAGAGGGGTTTAACGTCTTACAGCAAGGTAATGAAAAAAATATCAAAGCATTTTTCCATAAAAATTTATGGTTTTCATAGAAAAGTCGTTATTTCCAAGGTAAAACACTGTTCGGTGTATAAAGTTTAGCAAAACTCTATTTTTATTTTTAAATTTTTATTCCTGGTATCTCGAAAATTAAACATTTTAAGGGCATAATATTAACAAAAATAGTATCGACGCATGTATTAAAATAAAATTGTAGTTTGTTTGAAAATTACTTAAAATAAATACATACATATATAAGAGATATTGGAGTTTGATTAGATACCGGTTACAAATAATTTTTCGATCTTTATCCTGTCTCTTCTTGTAAACCCCCTTGTCATCAGTATATTTAATGTTATATGATGTTACATAACACGAACTCTAAACAGAGTATTTATCATGAAAATTTTGACAGAATTTTTTTAAGAACCTATAGTTATTGTTCTGTACACATTTTTTTTACAAGTTTGAAGAGTGACAATTACTCGCACTTTGTCTTTTATTTAAAAATTATTAAGTTTTATAGCATCGTATTAGCTATTTTGCAAATTTTAATTTTTTGTAGGTAGAGTGACGAAGATGCAAGTTATTCCTTATTTTAAAGTCTTAACTTACTTTACTTAATAAATAATAGCAGGGAGTCATAGATCTTTTTTTTTTTTAATATATAAACATATATACTCGTTTTTTTTGTAACACAATAAAAAAATGGATTTAAGTACAAAATATTAAACTCACCGATTTTAATATTTATAGTATTTGGTGTTTTATTTATTGTCCTCACCCCGATATTCCTATCCATTTAAAATTTCTAACGACTATGTCAAAAATGAAAAGAAAATAAAAGTCAAAAGAAAACGAGGGTCGGAGTTGGAGTTTGAATTTTACTTGTGAGTTTACATAATTATTATTTTTCTATTTGGCTTATGGAGGAAATAAAAAACTTAAAACATTACCACTGGTAATATTTCTAATAATCAGCCTAAGGTTGGGTCAGTAATAAGAAATGCTACTTTAATTTCTAATATTGTAAAATTGCTTCCAAAAAGCTATAAAGTTTTTAAAGGCCACAGCGGCAAGTTATTCCATTGTTTGGGTATAAATGAGAGAACGTTATGAAAGTGAGAATCTATTTATTCATAATTATATTCAAGATATTTTTGAGTGTCCCTCAGTGACCAAAGGATCTCCTAGTGCACTTCGCAATTTATATGAGCAAATTTCGAATAATTTAGCATCCTTATTCTTTATTTTAACCTTCACATTTGATAACATAATAAAAAGGGAGAGGGAATCACTTAATATATTCGGACAGAAGGCCACTTTTGCGCCGACATTGAATTTTTCATAAAAAACAAATGTGAGATTTTGTAAAAAATGTTAGGGGATAAAGGAAATTCAATTCAAAGAAAAAAAAAAGCATTATCATCTTTTTTTGGCCTTTTGGATCGAGTTTCTTTTGTACTGGGTGTCCCAATAAGAATGTCTCTCGGCTATAACTTGGAAACCGTGTATAGTACAGCTTAGAGAAAAAAAAATTATAAGTGTATATTTTTATTGTTGTTTGAATTCATTCATATATATGTATGTATGTTTATATGTATATATTCAGATAAATTGTGAGAATAAAAATATTGGTTGTATCGCTGTGTATAAATATTTGTAAATAGGTTTTTGGCATAGCGCGGAGCACTCTACAATAAACATTCAAACAGAATGGTTGTGTTTTATTTAAAAGCAGTCAATAAAATTATTTAACAAAAAATATATTACAAGTTTAATATATTACAAGTGACGACTAGGAAAAAGTGAAGTAGTCAGAAGGTGCAAATTAAGTTAATTATGGATTTTCAAATTAAAATCTAGAAAAATGATAATGGCGGAAAAAATCCAAAATATCGGGCACATTCCGGAATTCGTGCCGGGTAGTGCTTATTGGTCGATATACAAAAAGCGTTGTTCGGAAAATTATTATTGCTGCAAACGCAATTTCGGATGTTTCTCGTAAAAGTTCCATTTTGTTATGTCTCTTAAATGAAGAAGCGTACAACTTTTTGTATAACATGTGCGTACCCGAAGAACCGGACGATAAAAAATATGCAGCAATAATTAAATTATTGGATGAACATTTTAAATCTACGGTGCCGGTATTTGCTAACCGGGAAAAATTCCATGAATCTCGAAAAATGTTTAATGAATCGGCAAAAGAATGGGCGGCTCGTTTAAGACATTTAGTTTCTAAATGTGATGATACGGGAAGTGAAATAGAACGTGCATTAGTAGATCGCTTCATTATTGGATATGAAAAAGGTCCAGTTAAAGACAGATTATTCGAAGAAAAAAAGAACGGTAAGTTTGGGCAGATAGTGGAAATTGCTTCATCAAAAGTTTCAGTTCAGCCATATTCTTCAGTTATCGTGAAGAAGGAGCCGGAAATCCATTACGCAAAATCTAACTACAAGATAAGAGTCATTCCACGTCACATGCGCGCGCACACTTCTGCCTCCAGGAATTCGAAAGGGGCGCAGAAATCATGCTCAAGATAAGTGCTCGTATCGTGAGTGTTGCTGGCATATCTGCGCTAAGAAAGGTCACTTAGCTCCAATGTGTACTAATAAAAATGTAAACAAATCGAAAGAAAGCCGAAATAATTTTTTAGGGACTGAAGATTATCTCTTTAATTTAGAATATGATAATAATCCAGTTTTTTTAGATTTGTTTATTCAAAATAAATTGTTCACTTTTAATTTATATTTAATTTAGCCAGTTACAGCGTGATATCTGAAAATTTTTATAAAGAAAATTTTGGAAACACAAAAAATGTCAATCCCGCTAGTAAAATTTTCAGTTTATATAATTGTGGTAAAATTAAATCTTTCAGCTATATTTCTTGTGTAGTTAACTTTAAAAATAAACGGGCGGATTCAAACTTTTTTTTGTTATGAGGGACAAGGTTGAAAAGGAGTTAGAACTGTTAAGTAATTGAATTGAATTGATTATTCGGAATGGGGGACGCGATTGTGCCGGTTTTTAAAAAAGACGGCTCCGTACGAATCTTGCCGAAAATTGAGGATTTATTCGTAAAGTTGCAAAGTGGTGTACATTTTTCTAAGCTTGGTCTCTCAAAAGCATATCAACAAATTTGCCTTGACGAAAGTTCAAAAAAATTAGTGACAATATCCACTCATAAGGAATTATATCAGTATAAGCGTGCTCCTTTTGGAATTGCGAGTATCCCGACGAAATTTCAGAAAATTATTGAGACGTTATTACTAGTATTAGATGGAGTTGTTTGTTTTTTGGACGATATTTTGGTAACCGGTAGAGATCTAACGGAACAAACGATCTAAGGTTTGGAGTTAGATAAAGAAGGGCAACATACTTCTGAAGACAAAATTTTAGCAATTATTATTGGACCAGTTCCAACTGATATAACTTCTTTACGATCATATTTAGGGCTTATTAATTATTATGGCAAATATTTCCTCTATACAATTTATTTAAAAAAAATGTCGAATAGGAGTGGACTGACGTTTGCCAAATTGCTTTTGATAGTATAATAATTAATACAAGCGCCTATTTTAGTTCATTATAATCCCCATCTTCCGGTTTGTTTAATTACCGATGCTAGCGATATTGGAGAGAGTGCTTTAATTTCCTATATAATGCCCGATGATACTCATAAAGAAATTGGCTACGCATCGCGCATGTTATCAACAGCCGAAAAAATACTGTACCTTGGAAAAAGAAGTTTTGGGAATTATCTATGGTCTTTGTAAATTTCATAATTATCTATTTTTGCGAAAATTTACGTTAGTAATGGATACCAAACCCTTAGCATACATTTTTCATCGCAATAAAAATATTCCTCAATATTCTTCAAATCGTTTAAAAGATGGGCGTTAATTTTCTCCACCTATCACTACGATATTAAAGTTGTCAAAACTGATAAGAATCCAGCTGATGCGTTATTAAGGTTGCCATTACATTTAGAGGAAAATTTTATACCTGTATTTTATAACCAATCAAATGATTTTATTTTAAATGGTTTCTATGGCAACCACCAAAATTTCCGGAAATTTTTCTCTTGGTGGGTACCCTAGACGAAATTTCCGGAAATTTTGGTGGTTGCCATAGAAACCATTTAAAATAAAAGCATTTGATTGATTTTATGTTATAAAATGGAGGTTTAAAATTTTATTACCGAATACCACACGTGCCTAAATTATTATCAGGAAATAATTTAGGCACTAGTGATTATAAGTGAAAATTCGGTTTTAAATAGAATAGAATTCAATTATATAAATTACTTTCAAATTAGTAGGGGATTTTGTCTAAACTTTAAGGATATAATGGAAGCTACAGCTAATGATGAAATTTTAGGTAAAGATTTAAAAATGGTAGAAAAATGCTGCCCTCTGAATAAATTTTTCAATAAAGATATTAACTTACAGAATTATTATCGAATCAGAAATGAATTAAGTATCGACTCAAACTGCTTAATGTAGAGCAATCGAATAGTAATTCCGTCTACAAAAACCATATTACAAAGTTTACATTTTTCGCACATGGGGGTGGTAAAAATGAAGAGCTGCTCTACTCGATCTTATTTTTGTGGCCTAACTTAAGTAAACAAATAGAAGACATTTTTAAAGATTGTAATACTTGTTTAATAAACAAAAAGTCACCGAATAAAGCTGTTTTGCATACGTGGTCTTATCCTGAGCAACCTTGGTATCGACTTCATCTTGATTTTATGGGACCGTATCTCAATAGGTAGACAATTTTTATTATTTTTATGCTCATAGTAAGTGTATAGAAATTTTTCCAATGAGTTCAATTACATCAAAATTAACAATATAAGTTTTGAGATCATGTTTTGCATATTTTTATACATCACATTGTACCACTAAAGAAACACCAGCAAAATGACTAATGAGTCATGAATTACGAACACGTTTTTGTGAATTATTGCCTAATTCAAATGATAAATTGAAAGAACACGTTAGAAAAATTCAAAATAAGCAAAAATCAAAAATTGTATCATAAGGTAAAACGATTTCTAGGTTTTGAACCAGGTGAAAGTGTCACATTCCTCGACTACCGTAAGTTGAACACAAAAAGTTGGATTAAAGCGATAATATTTTAAAAAATCGGTATATTGTATCGTATATTGTAACGATACCTGAATTAAATGTAAAATGGAAATGCCATTTGAACCAAAATAAGCAATTCCATTTAATAGATTCGGGAATCGTAGACAGATCTAAAAATTTAGATGTTAGTACCGCGACCTTTGGAAATAATGATAGGGTAGAATCGAAGAACAATGATAGTAATATTCCTAATGTTTCAGAAATTTCAGTTAGAACTAAACCTAATATTAAACAACACGAGCGGTTAATTTATGGAAATTGATTTTTGTTTTGTATTTCCGTGATTCTCAAGGAAAAAAAAATGTTTTTTTTTAGGAGGGAAATGTGATATATGTATATATATATATATATATATATATATATATATGTATACATGGTTGGAATAAAGTATGGAACCAAATAAATATCTTTAAAACGATATTTATGAAATTTTACAAGTAAATACAATGGGGCAAAATGCAGCTGATGTACGTTTGGTACAGTTAACCCAGTATGTACGATTTCGAAATAACAGGATCTTTCAAAATCTGCAAAAATATACAGAGTGCCCCATTTAAATTAAAAAAGTTGAGGGTATTTCCGGTTAAACCGGGAAGTATATTATTAACAAAAAAATGTATATCAGATGCATTTTGCCCCATTGTACTTACTTGCAAAATTTCATAAATATAGTCCGTGTCGTTTGAAAGAGATTTACTTGGTTCCAAACTTTATCCCATATATATAGAGGGTGCGGCATTAGTGTGTCGAAGTACGATATATCCGTTATTAAAAGTGATATCAAAAAAATATTTACAAAAAGTGTTGGAAGTTTTGAGATTCATATATAAAATTAGTCCCAAATATAGAGAGTGTTCAGGAACGCGGTGAAAAAAATTTGTTTTTGTAAATAGAATACCCCCCATATTTTTACATTTTAATAAACCTCTTGCCGAGCTAATTTCAACGATGTATCACACTTTTTGTCAATTATGTTTAATAAAGGATTTACAGCCACCTGAAAATCACTTTTTTTTTTATTTAGATGTCCGTAGCCGCCAAACCGTTCAAAATTAATAAAAACGACTTACATGTCCCTATCCTAACTTTTCAAGTTCAAAAATATTTGATACAGCGTGATTCAAAATCAGATGGGCTTTCAAATTTTTTATCATACCTAGATCGTGTCATCTGTTGGATTTGAATATTGAACATTAGATTTTTCAACATGTTATGAGACAGTACTTAAACTGAAGCTTAGATACTTAAAAATATATAAATAAATTTTAAATATAAATAGAATAAGATGAATGTTTTGAAAGTTTTTTTTATAAAGCGGGATGCTATTTATTGTATAAAAATAAGTTTTATAAATGTCTGGTAATTTATTATATTTTTTAGTTTATTTAATACATCAATACACTGTATGTAGGTATATGACTGCCGGATATCAAATATATTTGTTTCTTTGAACAAACAATTCGTGGGATTAAGTGAAAGGGTTCCTGCATATAATCTTTAATATTTTCTTTTGCACTAAGTCAAGACATCTTAGATAGCTGGAAGCACGTGAGCCCCCAACTTAATATACAGTATGGTATACGGGACTCAATTAACGCATGATCCGTTGTTTTTAATTGATTGTATGTTGCTTAAATGTCTAAACTTATATTGTATCATACGAAGTGTTTATGCCACCTGGTCAATATGAAAATGAAATCTCATATGGGAGTCCAAAACTTATCCCAAATATTTGGTATTATTGCATGCTTTTATTTGGATCTGTTGTCCTTCTACTGGGTGTTCCAGTAAGAGTGGCTCTCGGCTATATCTTGGAAACCGTGTATATTACAGCTTCGGGAAAAAAATGTTTATAACAAAAGGAGCCTTCAGAAAAACTTGGAAATTATTTTCAAGTTTCCATGTCCACACCTAGAGGGCGTATGTTCACAAGTTACTCACTATCTTTTAAAATAAGAGGCGGGGGAGAGTGGGAACCTTATTATGGAAAAACGCATGTAATTCCGGATCTGCTCAACCTATCTTTGCAAACTTAGTCTTGTTGAAAACAGCTCTTTTCCACCAATGCAATAGTAGTAATTTCGACATAACCTAATAAGTAACATGCACGTTAGAAGGCGCTATTTAATAATTATTTTTTTTTAAATCTGGTTATCTTTGGAAAATATTAAATAGAAGCATGTAGTTTTAACAAAAGACTCTAAAAGTAGACCAAATTATTATCTATCTATTTTTTAATTGTTGGTATTGAACTACGGCCTCTAGGGGCGGTCATGTAAACTTAAAAATAATTTTTCTCAGGGCAACTTTTGTTATAAATTTTTTTTTCTCGAAGCTGTACTAGTAGAGGGGATTGGTTCCCGCACCCGGAGCAGCGATAAAAACCTGGTACCCGCATACGGAGCTGCGATGAAAACCTGGTACCCGCATACAGAGCAGCGATGAAAACCTGATACCCACACCCGGAGCAGCGATAAAAACCTGATACCCGCACCCGGAGCAGCGATAAAAACCTGGTATGTGCATACGGTGTAGCGATAAGAAACTGACAAGTCTTAACAAGTTAGAATTAAATAGTCACCACATGTTATGGAAGTAATCCCCACCCTTTCATGTTACTAATAAATATTAAGACTTTCTCCAGTGTAGTCAGTCATCATGCAGTTTACAGAAGAATCAAAAGTGAAAAATATCTATTTCAGGTTCTACCTGAATAAATCACATACGAAATATATTGCAGTGAGTCTGTCGTATGATTTAAATTTTGCTCAATATGTGAAAATATCTTTAAGCAAAGGAAACTGTATTGTGTTTAGTGAAAAAGAGTGGAAGGAGTTTCTATGCTTCAAACAAACTATTGAAGATTTTATAACAACGGGAAAGGAGGAATCAATAGGTGTTAACCGGCTTTTGTTGCAGTTTGAAAATTTTGAAAGCATTACTGTTTTGAAAGTATTAAGTGGACATTCTACTGTCTGGTTAGGATCAATTTCCCTTTCGGAGCTCTGGAGATGCTTACTCTTAATTAAGCACAACATTGAAGTATTAAAAAGCCAACAGACTGTAGGTTCTTTAAAAATTTTACAAATGGCCGTTAAAAACAAGGAAGATGTCGTCATCGACTCAGCTCTTACTACAATGGAGCCTATAAAACAAGTGAATCCGATTGCATATAGTTTATTACTAGAACTTATATTCAAATACCCGATGTTCTTAAAGAAAAGATATGAAGAAAGTAACTTTTAATGAAGATTACAATCAAGTTCACACATGGGAATCAGATGTTCAAACAAGTGATTGGGAATCAAGATATCTTAATCAACTACGTTTTAAACGTCGAATAGAAGAAGCGGCTAAAATTATTAATCCTGTTTTAAATATAACTCATAGAAATAAAATGTATAATACTTTACAAAATAAAACACATTATCAATATATGTACTTTTATTTAAAAAGATTTTAAACAATAGAATTCTTGTTTAAACAAGACTGAGAGTCCTAACCATTTAACTAGAATTTTGTTTCCCTCAGTTTTCAGGATTTTTTTCAATCAAGTTAATATCTTGATATTTGCTATTCTGTAATTCTTCTGTGTGAAACCACCTCTAATTTCTTCTTTATTCTCATCTTCTAGTATGTATCTAGTGGGATTAGTTAGTTTAACTTTTTTAATTTTAAAAATTTCATTAGTCCAATTTGGTGTATACCCTTTTTAGAAAACATGTCGGTATTTCGAAATCCGAACATGGTCGCCAATCTTGAATTGTGGTTTTCGTACATCAACAGTTTTCGAATTATTAAAAGCCAATATTTTTTAAGCATTTTTTTGGTTAACTTTACTAGGCACATCTCCTGTTTTCGAGTGCTTAGAGTTATTTTATTTTTTAATAATTTCGGGTAAAATATTGAACCGCTTGTAAGAGCCTTGTAAGGGTTCTTATTACTCTTTCGGCAATACTTGTTTTGAGATTACTGTAGTGGTTGATACCATATTTTTTCATTAGTTAATTAAAATCCTTATTATAAAACTCAGTTCCGTTATCTGTTTATACATTTTTGGGAGTACTTTTCATCTGAGCTAATATAGTTTTCATCCCTGCAACAATATCTTTTCCTGATTTTGTTTTTAAGGGTACAGCCCACAAAAATTTACTAAATGCATTGATAACGATTAAAATATAATTATAACCACTATTCTGTTTAGCATATGGGATCATTATAGCTAAATCGGCTTGTATCAAGTCATTCAGCCCCTTAATAATGACATGTCGTCTTTTGAAGTTTCTTCTTGCAGGTTTACGCAGCTCATCAACTAATTGAGATTTGGACATTTTTTTCAATTTGACACTGTACTACAAATTCAATATACACTTCATCAGCTTTTCCTAATTTAAATTTAATTTGATACCCATTAGAAATATTTTTTCCGAATAGTAGATTATTTATAGGATAAGCTATTTTATTTATTTCAACATCTCCAATAGCTCCATAATAACGGATGAATTCAATTTTTCCACTGACAGGGAACAGTGTGGTAGTTTTTTGAGTATCCAAAATATGATATTCTTTACTTTTTAACTCGTTTCTAACACCTCTAATATTGACGAAACAGTTACTATGAAAAGTTACCGATTGGCACATATAAAAGGGTGAAGTGAGGTTAATTACGGAAAAGCCTGACTCGCTCAAAAAATGACTACCAAACTTATTGATTGGCATTGTCGGATGATACTAACGAACAAGTAAGACTAGAACACATATTTATGCAATAATTCCGCCTTCACGCAACTCCTCGATTATGGATACAATTTCATTGTGAACTCCTGTGTTTCCTGCATTCTCTGAAGCAACCAATAATTGTAACCTCTCAATGATTTCATTGTAATCATGGATACAATTTCATTGTGAACTCCTGTGTTTCCTGCATTCTCTGAAGCAACCAATAATTGTAACCTCTCAATGATTTCATTGTAATCATCAATAGATCTAATCGATAGAATTATTATTATATTCCATTAGACCAAAATCTTTTCTTGCTTTATGTCTGATAAGGACTCCAGTAATTAGTCATTCTGGTAGAGAAGATATTCGAGGCCTGAACCGAGGTTGCATTCCACGTCTTTTTTGCTCTTCCCTAGTTTTTACAATATCTTGATACTTATGTTTTATGCTGCTAGGAATTTTTTGAATCGGTAAGTCTTCTTTGTACTCTCTATAAAATAAATTTGTTCTTTTTGCTATATCTGAATAATTGTCTATATCTGTGCCGGTATACCCAGTTGGATTTTTCTTAAAAAGTAATTCATAAAGTCCGGGAGTACCAATATACTTGATACCATTGATTATAATGTTGGGACCATCAAAATCAACTTCTGAATTGCCAATAAAAAAATTTTCATTTATTTGATCATGGAACACTCCTAGTTCATGATCAAATTCTCCTTCAACATCTCGAATAGCCCCATCGATATATGTTCTAGGTAATGGATGAAAACCATTAATGTATTCCTCATAAACTTCTGGATTATTTACTGCCTCATAAAATTGTATGATACTATCGTCTATAAATTGATCATTTGATGGTTCTTCATTACTAATTCTTGATTCAAAAACTTCTTCATTTGTTAAAAAAGGCTCATTTTATCCAGTACTTTCTAAATTAGGAGATGCATCAAATGCTATTTTATGATATACATTTTTTGGGGTTCTTTCTAGTTTTGGAGTTTCAATTTCTTGTTTAAATGACTCTTGCTTTGCCAAAGTTGAAACTAATTCTTTAAGAGGTTCAGTTATCGGTTTTTATGTTTTCTCGAGTTGTGTTTGAGATTTGGCTGTGTCACTTTTTAAACTTTTATATTTTTTCATTAGCGATTCTCTAGCTTTAATAAGTTGTTTAGTTGTCTGAGGATCCATATTAAATAACTGTTCTATGTTTAGTACGTGGTTTTATACTTTAATAAATATGTCAAAATTTCTATATCTACCCGATGGTATACCGCAATCCTTATAAATAACAAGGAATCCAAATTGATCTTTCCAGCAGTATTGACAAATGTCTTTGAAATCTTGAAATGACATATCGATATTTACATGGTCATCATAGATATGACATAAATTAGTCAAATCTTGTTGAAAAACAATTAAAAGATTAGCATTGTCTCGTATTAACTGTTTTGGGATAGCCGAGTATGTTTGACATATGTAAAAACAGTCAGTTTGTTTATGTCGACCAAAACAAAAGAAACTTTGAATAATATTTTGATCAGATGTAATTACATCATCAAATATTATTAATGAGTTATTTTTAATATTTTCAGGGGGAACAACATACTTGACATCACTGTATTCTTCATATCCAATTTCATGTATGGGTTTTACAAGGTTTCTCAAATACTGATATTTTGGTTGAGATAGAGTCTTAGAATATATGTAGAGATTTTCAAATCTTAATCCATTAGGGTGTTCAATTAGTGATAACACTGTATTGGTTTTTCCCGAACCACTTGGTCCGACAAAATTAATCCATGTTTAGAATTACCGCCAAATAAATAACCATGTTTTGCTACCTCGTTACAAGCAGCAACTTTTTGTGATTAATACAAGATGTTATTTATGTTTTTAGGCAGGAAATTCGGATATATTTGAAATTTTGAAATAAATCTGTCAGTTTACTTTATTTAAAAAAATAGTGGAACCTCTATAGGAATTAGGAGTTATAAAACCACTCAAAATGTATATGACATCTTTAATTAATTGTAATATTTTATTTACATAAGATTTTTTATTTATATTTATTTAATGAAACAATGAATTATCTTCAGAAATTTTTTTTTTTTTTATTAATGATCTGCATGTTTACAAATTTAATTTTGACAGACAGTTATAAATAATTTGTCAAGAATATATATTAAGTATTTTAACGTGGAAATCGCCTAAATTAATCGATATTTTTCTGTGTATTGACCAATTTGAGAACCAGTGCATCTGCCGAAGTGTTGGTGTTGCTGTGCGGCCCCGATTTGTGCTATTAGCTCTTGACGTTTCGGACGTTCATCTTCAGAAATGAAATCTTTATTCGAATAAAAACAAAATCATTTTTGATAGTCAAGTTATTAAATAACATCAAAGTGCAACAATCAGAATCAATACTAAATCAAACAAATAATACATTCTTATATAAATTATTAAAATTAATAAAATTTAAATTCTGAGATTTATCAAATTTAAAATTAAAAATAGTACATATCTGAAATAAATGACATTGTAGGTTAAAACAAAGGATACATACATGTTTTGACATTTTATAAAATTATTTATTATAATACAATATTATTCAATTGGGAAGAAAATAATAAATTTAAATGTTTAAAATTTCATTGTAACATAATTGAGCTAAATAAAAGTCTTACGAATTCCGACTACTATTACTTTCATATCCAGATTATCCATCCCGAAGCACGTGACGATGGTTTTGAGGTCTCAGCAAAACAGGTTATGAGGAGTGTTTGTTTTTTAATAACTCAAAACTTTGTTGATTACTCTTTCTTTTAGGTAACAAAGTCCATAAGTGATTCCACTTCGATAGTTATTACATTATAAATTTTTTTTTGAACACATTTAGGTTATCGATCACAATTCGATGTAACTACCTATTTCTTTTTATCGAAAAATAATTATACACTATTAAATATACAAGAAGAGAGGTCATTATGTAAAAATGTGCAAGACTAAACACATCAGTAAAATCTGTCAAGAGATATAAGAAAGCAGGGATTCAGAAGATTACAATATAATAGAAGAATGCATTAAGGAAATTAATTAAATAACTTTTATACCTACATGAAATAGAATTAGGACATGAAACAAGTTGTTCAAAGGAAAATAAAGTAGAAGGTAAAGTTTTCAAATTTTAAACTGGATATATGAGGAGAAATAATAAACAACCTTGCAAAATTAGTAGTAAGTTGCATCCTTCTTGTATAACGTTAATTTCTTTTGGAAAGCCATTGGGTTACATTTCATTCGATTGTCTTTACAAATATATTCTAGAAAAAGTAAATTTTATGTTTGTTAAGTTTGCACGTACACCTTTTTTAGCTTTTAAGGATTGTGTAAAATTGGTCTTATAACTAAAATTAATGAAATTTGCAAAAACAGAAGTTTATTATGAGAGAACATTTTATGAAACCCACAGCAAAATAATATTCATAGCCATTGATATGAAGCAGGGATTCTTTTGACAATTAAAATTAGATAAGCCAAGTTCAGACTTATGCACCTTAATACACCATTTGATCGATATAAATTTAATCGTGTTCCTTTTGGTATTTGTTCAGCAAAAGAAATATTTCAAAAATTTTTGAAATGTAAATATTTATTTTGACTTTTTTTTAATTATTATTATTATGTGTTTCACATACGCCTAGAATTCCATTTTTTTTTCTGGTAGAAATTGTCCTCATTAGGACAGCACAAAAAGACGTTTTAAATTGATTAGCAACGTTTTAATAATTTATTTGATTTTCTTCACGCTTCCAAATATAACGTTAGCAATAAAAATAATTTAGTAAACATATATGATAAATGAAAACAGCGCTGACGCTATATTTGGAAGCCTGAAGAAGATCAAATCATCGAAACGTTGCTTATCAAATAAAAACTTTTTTTTGTGCTGTCCTGATACCCGATAATTTCCCTTTAATATGAGTCTAGAATTTGTAATTTATTATTTTTCATTTCTTTCGTTGTTTCGATCACCTTTTTTGTTAATGTATTTAGATTACAAATATCTATACCCACTTCAGGTTTATTATAAAAATTGCCTATTTCTATCTTTTTGTTGTGTTTTCGTTTTTTTGTTTTCACATCCATTTGTTTCCTTCGTTATTTTTTTATTTTTTATAATAGCACTTGTTTCAGTTAGTTTTGTTATTTTTTGTATGATTTTCAGGATTTCTTTATCCTCCTCAAGTGATTTCTCGCTGTTTCGTAATTTTTCAGTTCTTAGAACTACCCATTTATCTAAAGTTTATTATATACCAAGTTTACTCTGTCTCTCTTTTCTCTTGCCTCCTTTTTGTGTTGGTGCTTGGATCTCGTCTTCACTCAAGAAAATATTTATTCCTTTTAGTTTCTTGGATTGTTTTCGCATTTCAATATTTTTTGTCCCGCTGTTGAGCTCCATCACTAGTGGTCTTATGTTCCTACATGTTCTTTATTAATTAGTTTTCTTTTATTTGTTGGTTTATGTTTGTCACATTCTTTAACTCATTTTGAATTTCCATAAATGATTGTAACATTTTCTTATCCCTCGACTCTGAATTTTTTAGTTGATCTCGAATCTCTTTGAGTACCTTCTCCATATTTTTTTCTCTAATGTGGAATCAACTAGTTCAGAGTCTCACACAGAGTTGAATACTGGGATTCTATTTAATTCAATCCCTGTTGTGTTCACTAACTTATTGAATTAAATTTAAAGTTGTATTAATTAATATATTTATTTTTACCTTGTCTCGTTTTGATGGTATTCAAAATTGTTTAGTGTTACCAGTTTCTTTCAAATTGCAAATAATATAATCTAATATAATAGACCTTTCCTGATAAGAAAACACCGGGTCAACTATGCTCAGGCGCACTTCCCACTACTCTAAAATTTCTCCTCATTCTAGTAACATATAAAAGTGACAATATGTCAAAAGTACTAACAAGAACTGGGACAATAAAACACAGCAGTGATACCAATAAAAAAACTAGGTACTTTTAAATTGCCAACTTAATTCCATTCTCTTTCTTTCCCCTACAATAACTGAAGAGTAGGAGTGCGCGGAGTCTACATCACTCAGGGAATATTTCAAAACAGCATAGGTGACTTGTTTATTATTAAGTACTTTCAAAGGGTTCACCTTTTTTCACCAGAGGTCGTATTCCAATTATACTCCGGCCAATAGACCTTTCCTGATAAGAAAACACCGGGTCAACTATGCTGAGGCGCACCTCCCACTACCCTAAAATTTCTCCTCATTCTAGTAACATGTATAAGTGACAATATGTCAAAAGTAGTAACAAGAACTGGGACAAAAAACACAGCAATGATACCAATAAAAAACTAGGTACTTTTAAATTGCCAACTTAATTCCATTCTCTTTATTTCCCCTACAATAACTGAAGAGAGGGAGTGCGCGGAGTCTACAACACTCAGGGAATATTGTGAATTCGTTCATAACACCATACCTCACTTTTATCTTTAAAATTATAAATTAACAGATTCGCATAATTTACAATAATTAATGGAGGATTATTCCAAAGCTCATGCGTCCTTGATTTATTATTTACGCAACATGACAATTGTGGTTGCTAGTGCTTTAAACAACGAATGTCAAACGATATAAGTCAAAATCTGATACATTCAAGAAGTATACGAAGCAGTTGCGGCTGAAGTAAAATGAAGTTGAGTACACCGATTTATATTTTTTTCTTTGTGGAGTTTTTATGTACCTTCCCAATAATAATCGGTGACACGGCACCAACAGAAGATATTTCAAATTCTGAAATAGACGAAAACGCTAGTGAAGAAGACGATTATGTAACAAGAGGAGTTGATGTAGACGATGAACCGCCGAGTAAAGAAGATAATGAAGATGACGAGAGCGAGAGAGGTGATGCAGAACATTTAAGTGCGCTAGAATTCTCACAGCTTTTAATTGTAATGATGCCCCCGATGTTTGCAATAACTGGATTGTAGATAACGCTTTTCAAGGAGCAAACAAAATTTTCGTTTTAAAACGATATTTTATATATTTACTGAAGATTATTCCTTAGATTGTTTAAATTACAAAGCTTCTAGTTTTACCTGCCTTTTATTATACATTAGATTCCGTCTCACAGCAATCTTATCAATATTATTTATGCTTTATGCCAAAAGTAAACTCAGTTCAATAACTGAACTTCTAGAAAAAATATTGGAAGACTACAAAGGAAACAGAATTTTCCCTCATGAAAGGTAAAAAAATATTTCAACCCCATACGAGTGAAACATAGCATAATTATTGTTATCTACGGGACAATAATTACAGGGAATTATCAGAAATTCTCATATTTTATTTATATATAAAATAAAATTGCATCTAATAAAGCAGTCCAACAAAACAGCTGATATATGTCCGCTGTAGGACAAACATATTTGACTATTTTGTCGGCGTTTAATTAATATAGTATTTTCAATGCTTTTTGTATTATTTAAATTGACCAATGTATATTTGTGCATTACCAGATCTATATTTTAAAGTGTTTATAAAAAATAAGTGAATATCTTAAATTACAAGCTCAAAACGCCAAATTGCAACGTTTTATAAACAAAAACTTGAAGGTTTAAATGCCAAAGATCTCTTTGCTTTGAAGGATTCTAAACTTTCATCCAGTAACCAATTGAATATTGTAACTTATTTAGACGTGATAAGTTACTACACCATTAGATGAAAGCTTTTAAAAGTTTAAATGCGTTCAAATACTTTGATTCTGGGTTTATTAGCTGATAAAGAGCTTTAATAATCGATGAAATAATTATTGTTGTCCAAAAGATAAAATATTTTCTTAATTATTTAATAAAACAACTTTGTTCTTTTTATTCTTCGTTTTATGTTGGAATCTCTATAAATGTACGTAAATATTTTTGACTTTACCTTTTTTTAATTATTCTAGGTGAAACATTCTTAAGAATTAATACCACCAGCAAATGTTTGTATTATGTGTAAAGAGGATGGAAGCCCATTAAAATTATTGTCTTTTGGTAGACTTTTCAGTTCTTTGTGCAAGAAACACGTACTAGCTTTTAGAAAAGAAGAAATTCTTAATATGGTGGAAAATATTCAAGAAGACAGTTTTGATGACAGTTGTTGAACCTTTACATGAAAAAGAGTAGTTTTGCCTAGAGAAACCACGTGATCGTGCCAAGAGAGATTTACAGAAGGGTTTACACTGAGAATCAATGTTGTAGACTAAGACGAAGTTTGTCCAGACATACTGTCTCATTTTACATCGTAATGGTAAGCTGGTCTCGTGCCGCTTTCAGAGCAGTATCATGTGTCTCCTAAGAAGCACACCTTGGTAAGTACTCAGTATATTGTTTGTCAAATTTGATTTTTGCAAGTATCACCTGCTTTAAAACAATTTCGAGACGGGAACTGGCGATTGTTGCAAAAACTAGAAACCAAACAGAGTCGAGGCAAAAAAGTCGATGAAATGTTTCAGCTTTGCTCCAGAATTGTTGAAAAACTCAAAGTTTCTGTTTTATCTGTTAGGTCTTCTCGCGGTATAAGAACATGGATTTTTACTCCATTAGAATTTGAACCACTAGAAAACTCGCTTATACAATCTTTAGGACGTGGTTTCTGGGGAACAGTGATGGCAAGTGGGACGTAAAATGTAGGCGCCATCATTTCCACGACGGCCCTCATAGTTGTGACAGAACGGTTTTCTATCGAAAACGGCGAACATTTTAGACTAAATGAAGAGTGCGAAATCGATTTAGAGTAGCGAAAATGAGGAAATTTTAATTCCTTTTGTGAAAAATCATGAAGCACAAGTCAATGTAAAGAGCAAACACTATATAGAAACAAACAAATTTTTTTGAATTTAATTGGAACCACAATTGAAAAGTCAGATGTACATAATATAATTCCTATGTTACTGAACGTTTGTTTATTGAATGGATTTTTTTAGTAAAGTATAGATTTATGGTAAAAAACTAGTAAATAAAAATTCTACAAAGTAAGGGTTGGAACAATTAATTTAGAATTATTGTAGTTTATAATCCATTTTTTTTAAAGTTACTGGTAGTAAAATAAAACTATAGTTGAATTAATTGTTCTTTAATTGTAAAATAATATATTTTGAAAACAAATGTAAAATAAAATAACTAAATAAATAATTTTCATGCATCTTTTACCATTAAGTATCAATTTTTTTTATTTTATTTTACCCTGAAATCTTATTAGATCGTCAGAAATGGTAAATAGTTATTTAATTCAGTAAAAACACAATAAAATCAACACTACAATGTTGACCAATGTTGATCCGTTATATGCTAAGTTGGGAAGGTAAATCGGACAAAATGACTTAAAAATTATCGAAAAATTTTTTTCTTAATTGTTAATATAAATTATTTATTTTTTGTTTTAGGGTTACGCTTTGTTTGCTTTAGACTACGATTTCATGATATTAGATAATGCTTTTCTTGTACACAAACCGAGTATAACAATTTACAAAATAGACCGTAGAAGAAATATGATTGTGAAAATAACCAACAAATTTATAAAAATATCATTTTTCCCGAGCTCCAGATTGGATACGACGTGAGAGAAGGTTGTAATATATAATAATAATAATAATAATAATAATAATAATAATAATAATAGTTTTTTTGCGACCTTACAGTGTATTAACTGCTAAGGGCTGTTAAGTTGAGGTTCAATAAAATGTCTTGGAGGTTAAATTTTTTTATATATCTAGGTTTCGACCGTTTTTCGGTCGTCCTCAGGATACTTATAGAGACGTACAGAACATGAGTTTTTGTTTGATAAATGTATAAATTCTTAGGTTTGCAAACTATGAGTTTGTATACTATTTTTACAACAGCAGTTACAAACATATATATTTATGATACAAAAGGTTCTCCATGTAGTTCCTATGTGGTAAAGTGGAATAATCCAATGAAATTTAAAATCGTACCACAACAAATTAATTTATTAATTCCAAATTCTAAAGAAAGTGACAACTAAAAATCCAAAAAATGTTTCTTCTTAATTAAAGTAACAGTGCAGTTAAATGGTTTAATGGTTAAATTTAGTTAGTTTTTTATACCACATAATTTCTTTGTTAATTTTAAATATCCGTTCATAATTACCACTTAACTGCACTTTTTTGGTTTTATCTGTGATATTGTTTCCTGTTTCATGTTTATACCTGATGATGACTTTCAAAAGTTGAAACTAGTTGTCACTTTCTTTTAAATTTGGAATTAATAAATTAATTTTTTGTGGTACGATTTTGAGTTTCATTGGATTATATATATTTATATTGTGAAGATATAATGAGTAGTGGTAGTATCCTGGCAGAGAGGGGCTTTGTCTTGCAACACCTAAAAATTTCATTATCTATTAAAATAAAAGGGGGTAAATTTAGAGGATAATGACAAATGGCTAAGGGGACATTAGTAAACTATAAGGGCCATAACTAATAGAATTAGAGTCTTGAAGGGATGATATATCAAAAATCAGAATGGGGATTATGTCAGGTGTTCATATCAATTATTAGGTAGTGAAATTTTTAAATGAAAAATAAATACATATATATTGAATAATAGAGAATGTAGAAAAGGTATGGAGTGATATAGAGACTGCTAGTATGAATGAAAACAAGATATACCAAAAGATCTCTAACAACATAGACGACATTTACAAAATTAAAGAATTATACAATTTAAAAGTAAAGTGGGAACCATATGTAAGAAAAAAATAAAGTGCCAGCGTTTTGGACACTCACAGTTAAATTGTAATATGGAAACCTCATTGTGTAAATAGTGGAGAAGACCACACCACGAAAGATTGTAAAACAAGTATAAGTAAAACTAAATGTTTCAGTTGTCAAGGGGATCATACAAATTATAAATTATGTCCAATTTATGTTAAATATTTAGAAAAAATAGAAGAATTTAAAAATAAGAATCATGAAAAAGAAAATACGGGATATACTGAACAGAGAAAATTTACCAGTCATAATATTAGACAAGGAATAACATCTAGCCAAATTACTTTTTAAGAATAATTTAAAGATATTTTTCACCATCAAAACATTTATATGTGTAGTTCAATATAGAACAGGATATAGAAAAATTGTATTTTATTCTTCAAAACGTATGAATATGGTAAATTTTTAACTAGCGGTTGGTTCAAATTTACATTTTTCTAAATGTACCTAGAGTGGCAAATGAGATCTTGGTGGTGAGAAAGTGTTATACTGCACTTTATTAGGATCTTTCTAGTAGCAACCCAAGCAACACATTTAGTACCTGCTACGTGGTAGGGACTAAATATGTCACTCCATAGTGGTTTGCCTTAGTTGCCACTAAGTCATAGGAACGGATTGAATCCGTTCCTGGTACCAAAGTGGGGAACAAATGTCACGTAGCCAAGTCGAATTTGCTACGTTCCGGCTACAGTCCCTACAACTTCATGGAACCTCACGGCTACGTTGTAGGAACATTCCAGGGTAGTTCCCGTGTAGTAGCGTTCACTTCCGATATTTTCCATGTTTGTTGTCTTTGTTTCTCATATTTCTGAATAATACTTTTATCTCAACTTAACTTGTTCTTCCATTCACTAAGGTTTCCATAACATCATACTTTTAAACTTATACTTAATATGGCGGTAATTGATAATATCTATATAATTCATGTGTTGTTCATATCGGATACAAATTTTACAAACGAATGAAAGTTTATCGTAAATTTTTGAAAATTAGGTTGAAAAAATAAAAGCGCCTTCAATATATACACTTATTAAATAAAATATACTTAAATATTATAACAAATTTTCTTCTTTTTTATATATATTTTTTATATTAGTATAAATGTATAATTGGAGAAAGTATAATAATATTCTTTTGTTATTTTATCGAAAATAGCATTTATATTAACACTTTTTGAACTTAAAAATAATGGTGTGTTTCCATATTTTAATTTTTTAAATGGCGGAAATGGTACCTCTGTACCTCAAAGTACCTTCTGCTACTTCTATGGTATATTAGCCATCTATAAGGTGGCAAATTCCAACCGTTTTGTCTTTTAAAGTATTCGCTACGATAAAGTAATCGAAACCACCCTAATGTAACTATATGGTAGCAGTTTCTACCTTGCTACTACAAAGATACTAATAAAATTAAGTACGAATTGTTTTCGCCACCAAGGTCCCATTTGCCACTTTATAAGTACATTTACAAAAGTGTAAATTTGAACCAATGGCTAGTTGTTTGCATATGTGTCAATATATTGTTCATGTTCACTTGAACTCTGCAATTCAGTCTTTGTTTCGAATTTCGCTTGGCCGTTTGTTATTTTTTTAAGTTTTCTGTAAAAAGTAGATGAATATCTATAAGACGTTTTCTTTCGAATTGATTTGGAAGCCATTTTGTAAAATCTGATGTTACTTAATAGGATAATGATACCATAGAGTAGCGATTTTAAGTATAATTCACTATATGGTGGCATGTGTAAGAAGTGGCTACTTTCAAGAAAACACAGTCTACTCCCGGGACGTACCCGGGTTCTATATATGTTACTTAAAGTTTCTTTTCTCTTAGGTCCCCTTGTTTGTACCAGGTACGTTCCTAGAACCGCTATCTGGTACTATGAAGTACCACATCTTGTAAGTCACAATTTAGTTCCACAAACTAGTAACTGCCTCGGAAATTTGCCGATTCAAAGTAGCAGCGGTTTTAAAAGCTGTTTGAAGAGTAGCCGGGTAGTTGCACTGAATTTAAAAATGTCTTCATGTGGCGGGCCTTTGTTGTAGCCAATTTAAGTAGCAAATAGGTAGCTGCTACAGCTTTTCAGTACTAGAAAGTTATTAATCTTTTTAAGTTAAAAAATAGGTAACAGGTTGGAACCATTTACTTTTATAAAGTTCCGGTTTCTATACTACGTGTTCCCGAGACTAAATGTGTTGCTTGGGAAGGTAGAAACTGCTACCACACAGTTATATTAGGATGGTTCCGATTGTTATTCTATCGTAATGAATACCTTTAATAAAGACATAACGGTTGGAATTTGAATAACATAGAAGTATAGCAAAAGGTACTTTGAGATACATAGGTCCTATTTCCACCATTTAAAAAATTAAAATATGGAATCACACCATTATTTTTAGTTCAAAAAGTGTAAATATAAATACTATTTCCGATAAACTAACAGAAGAATCTTAATATATTTTCTCCAATTATACATTTATACTAATATAAAAAAAAACAGAAAATTTGTTATGATATTTTAAATATTTTTTATTAAATAACTGTATATATTGAGGGCGCTTTTATTTTTTCAACCTAATTTTCAAAAATTTAGGATAAATTTTCAATCGTTTGTAAATTTTGTATCCGATGTGAACAACACATAAATTATCTAAATATTATCAATTCCGGTTATACCGCCATATTAAGTATTAGTATTAAAAGAATGATGTTATGGTAACCTTAGTGAATGGAATAACAAGTTAAGTTGAGATAAGTAATATGCAGAAATATGAGAAACAAAGACAACAAACAAGGAAAATATCGGAACTGAATGCTACTACACGGGAACTACCCTGGAATGTTCCTACAACGTAGACGTGAGGTTCTATGAAGTTGTAGGGACTGTAGCCGGAACGAAGCAAATACGACTTGGCTATGTGACAATTGTTCCCCACTTTGGTACCAGGAACGGATTGAATCCGTTCCTATGACTTAGCAGCAACTAAGGCAAACCACTATGGAGTGACATATTTAGTCACTACCACGTAGCAGGTACTAAATGTGTTACTTGGGATCCTAACCTAACCCTACCAAAAATGAAACCAAATTACCTAAGAATACTTACTACGAAGCTGGGCGAGATAGAGTTCCCTGTTAACCGTCTTCTTCTTATCCAGCATTTTCCAGTAGACCACTCATTCCCAATCCCACCAAACACAGATCATTGTCTTCTTAAGATCAGCTTTATTATTTGAACCTTGACTTTTTTATTTTACTTCTAACAGTTAGTACAAGATGTCCTAATGTCACCCTCATCTCCCGTATAGCAGCAATAAATATTTTTGTTAATTAATAGTATTTAAATATTTAAACTTGACTGTAAATGCTCATCAAGGTATAGTTTGGGTTACTTGGCACGGAAGGAATGTCCTTCTTAAAGGATTTAGAATGCTACTTGTTCCGGTTTTCAACTGACAAGACCCCCTTAAGTGAATTATCGAGTTACATGATGTTATAATCCACAATTAACTATTTTTTCGCTACAAACACAGAATCCAACAATATTTCTCTTCAAATTTGATTCGTTACTTTCTGCCTAAAATGTCGAATGCTGATAGAAAAATACTTTTTCTAGTAGTACACTGCAGCAGCTGAAGATAACTTTAGATCCCTAATTTAAGGGCCGTTTGCTTATTTTGAATAATATAGAACCTTTAATTATCTTAAAATTGTTTTCAAATTACTATAAAATTGTTGACATGCAGTTAGAGGCGATAAAAATATAGAGGCTAGAGGCTAAAGTTACGCTAATATCCTGTAGCATGCCACTGTAATAAATTTTCTATTAGAATTCAAAGTTTTTAGAGAGGAATTCGAGAGCCTATTTTTATTTTTACTTCAAAAATTAAGCACTTCAAGTATTTATGTTCCTTTTTCTCATTCAATTTGCAAGCAATGTCGCTCAAAGATTTGATCACCCTATATATAAATATACAATTGTTTTTGTAAATTAAAAATAGTATTCACGCCATTATTAATATTACGCTTATGTTACTAACAATAAATTTTTAACGGGATTGAAATTTAGTATGTGAGTGGCTCTAGTTATTTTCTACACTACAAAAAATAAGTCAGATTGGACTTCTTTTACAGAGTGTTCCTAAATTTATGCGAAAAAATTCGGTAAGGTGTTCCTCGTTAAAAATTATGAAAGGCCTTCTCATAAAAAAAAATCCGGCCCAATCCCTAATAAGACTATCACCACGAAAAGAGAATTATTACTTTTTTTCTCAAATCCGAGTTAATGTAGAAACTTGAAATTTTGGAGATGTCGTAAAAATAATGACAGGATTTTTTATTATAATAACAATCCTAAAGCACTTAAAAAAAGGGCCATTCTTGAACTTCTGTGGCTAGATTTAATTGATAGCAAGCATTAAACGTAAATATTCCATTTTTATCAAAATAATCGTTTTTGAGTTATTTAATTGTAGCACAATGCACATGATTGAAAAAAACATAAATTAAAATGTACATTTCTGTCTCTTAAAATACTTTATCACAAGCCGCGACGACTTTGGGGCAATTTCTTTCGGCAAAATACAAATAAGGTACTTTCGAATGCAGAGATATCGTTTCTTGATTATTCAGTTTGTTCCAAATATGTAAAATGTAACTTTCCCTCGTAACATTTTTCAAGTACTCTAAAGAATCTTCTTCAAAATACTTATTCGAAATACTCCACAATACTGGATAAAAATAGTGGGGAGGAAATATTTTAAAATCGCGACAATCGGTCTTCATTAACTTTTCAGGCGTATCAGCCAAACAATAAGCCTGAAGCATCCTAAAATAAGAAACGATAAAATATATTGACATTTTTTGTTTTCTTAAATAATTTACCTTGTTATGAGCATAGGTCCATTAAAACCCCAATCTTCTTCATTAAAAATGACTTTCAATTCCTCTAAAAATAGTTCCACTATCTTGTGGCCAGTTCCGTTTGGTTCAAAACTTAAAACTGAACTACCGACTGATTTTTCATGTTCAGCACCCGCAAAATTTAGCCTAAGGTATTCCAAAGTCTTCATGCACACTGTATCAAGATCCAAATATATTCCGCCGTATTTCCACAGTGTCAAAAACCTAAAATATAATACATCGATCAGCCTTTTACACATTTATGAGACGTTTTATGAATGTCCACACATCTAAGGCCAAGGAATATCCGTAGTAGAACATTATTTCCTGTGACAGAAAAGTTATTTTTCCACGACCATTAGTTGTAGAACGTACTACTTCCAAAATCATTTTTAATAAATGAATGTATACATTCTCACTCTTGAGACAGAATATTTATTCCGAAACACTTCCTTCTTATATGTTTTGCATGTAATTTCATTCCAGAACAAGTGATGGATTGAATATTCGGTAATTGTTCTAAACATACAACACGAGATCTTATCCAGGGAGGGTTCAAATTTGTATTGATTTATCAAAATCAATACGAAATCAATTTAT
The DNA here is from genome assembly GCA_951812935.1 of Hermaeophaga mercurialis. Lineage (NCBI taxonomy): Eukaryota > Metazoa > Arthropoda > Insecta > Coleoptera > Chrysomelidae > Hermaeophaga > Hermaeophaga mercurialis. Next base: position 37,551,460 of record OX638360.1, on the reverse strand, counting down.
TGTAAATAAAGAAAAACCTCAATTCGTTTGGAAAGTGCAAAAAGTTCAAAGTTAACATGCAAAGGTAAGTAAAAAGTTCTTTTTTAAAAAAAAATTCTTTAAAGTTACACCATAATCATAGTCAAAGAAAATTGTTCCTAAACTTAAATATATGTATTGAAGAGTAACAAAAGGTTACGTGTTGGTGCGTACACACTATGTAATGAAAGAAAGGCTAAAATTTTTGTATTTTGAAGTGTGTAAAATTCTTTAAATATATGTGGTTGCAACCTTTAAAGTAACCTAACATAACAAATAAAAATTATTATACTCAAAGAAATATGTTGCCATTAATAAAATTAATATTTTTTTGTAATGAATTCAAATTATGTCCTTGTTCACATAGTGACTTTTTTAATCAAAGCCAAAAATATGTAAATAATTTCAGAATTTTCAAAGAAAACGTTTATGAATGATTTATGTTTAAAACAATTATCAATGTTATTGAATTGAACAAAATATTCTTTCTTACACACACTGAAGGTTGTAGCCTTTGGTTATCGACGCAGAAGTCCACCAGATGAATTTTCAAACTTCACAATATATATATATATATATATACATATACAGGGTGCGGCATTAGTACGTCGAAGCTCGATTAGTCAGCTATGTTTTTTTAAATGGATTGATACAGAGTGATTAAAAATCAGATGGGATTTCAAATTTTTGATCACTCTGTATCAAATATTTTTTAATACCATAGCATAGAACTTGAAAAGTTAGGATAGGAAGATATAAGCCGTTTTTATTGATTTTCAACGGTTTGGCTGCTACAGACATCTAAATTTAAAAAAATTTGATTTTCAGGTGGCTCTAGATACTTTATTAAACATTCTAGACATGAAGTGTGACACATCGTTGAAGTTAGCTCGGCAAGGGGTTTATAAAAATGTAAAAACATACGGGGTATTCCATTTAAAAAAACAGGTTTGGTCTGGTACTGCGTTCCTGAACACACTGTATCTTTGGGACTAATTTTAAAATGTGGATCTCAAGACTGCCTACACTTTTTGTAAAAACTTTTTTTTGTAACTTCAATAATAGCTGACTAATCGAGCTTCGACGCACTAATGCCGCATCCTGTATATGTATATATATATTAGTTTTAATGAATAACCACCAGATACATGTCATGGATATGAAATAATTCTTACCGTAATATGTCACTGATATTTTCGATAGGATATTTGGAATTCTCGGTTTTCGCAGTTCTGAATAATTCTTCTACAGGGGTACCTTTTGTGAAATTTTTAAGGTCCAAATGCATAATTCTCACATTCCTGTAACTGAGCAGCACGTCCAAAAATTTGTCTGATTCGTCGCCTTCAAATTTAAAGTTGCCAGGTGATAAATAAAGTAAGTAAATATCAAAATTGGGGTTATATTTAGCAGCGCTCTCTAAGGAGCAAGCTTGCCTAAAATAAAAGAAAATAAGAAGTAATTGTTACGAAATTGGTTCATCGATTATTTAGTGGTATTATTATTCTCTTCGATGAGTACCTGGCGTTTATGACAATTTTTCCTTTGTAACAAGATCGATGGGTCGTCTCGAGAAAAAATATTGATTGTCCCTTTCTGGGTTCGATATCGCATATATTGGGAAGGCTATCTTTTGATTTTACTCCATAACATTGTATAGTTTCCTGGAGGGGTTCGAAAAAAAAATACATTGTACTTATTATGAGCAGAGCCAAGAAAGAGATCTTTAATCGTTTGTAAAAGGACATTTTCAAAGTTTAGAACCTCCAAAAATGTTTGGAAACACCTAAAAAAAATAGGAATTTACTAATTATACTGTTTTAGAAAAATTTCTCCGAAAACGTAGTGTAAATAAAATTTATTTTTGAATAGGTTTTTTGAAATATGAAATAAGGTTTCTGTAAAAAACAATTATTGCCCAGTTTTAATTAAATGAATACATTTTTAATTCAAGAATACATAAGTAGTATTTAAAGTCACTACTTTTTATAGAGAAAATGCTGCTAATTTGTAAATGATACAAATTAAAAAGCGAATAAATGGGGGGGGGGGGGGGGTGAAAGTATTGCTGAATATTTAAGAAATAAACAAAGCCATACTGAAAAATCAACAATATTTTCAATAAAAAAAAAATTGTGTAAAACAAAAAATAACAAAGGTCCTATTTTACAAATACAAATTTTGAACTATAACAACGGCCTCATTTTTGAATACATTCTTTTTTTATTTTAAGCGGACCCTCATTTGTACTTTTTGAATTTTTAATCGATGGGTATATTTTTATTTTGTGAAGGACAATCAAATGAAAATCGAACACCTTGATTATCCATACTACAATCAAATGCAAAGTGACAACTCACAGATACACACAGTCGTTTGTCCATTTATTCTGTAGGTGGCGTAGTGAAATGGTGTTCGTCCAATATTAGAAATGGAGGCAAGCAAAGAAGAACAAAGAGGTGTGGTACGTTCTTTATTTATTAAAGGTACTGGACCATGCGAAATTTATCATTTGCATGCACTGACGAGTGTGCACGAGTGGCATAAGATTCAGAGAAGGACGTTCATTACTGCAAGATGATTCCGGTGGAGCAGTGATGATCTTTTTATTCGCTTCGACTGCGGGGGCCACCTACTTATCGGTTTCCTTGAGCGTAGAGCCACATTAAATGCGGAGCTCCATGAAGACACTTCCTAGAAACTGAGGCACACCATAAAGTGTAAAGTGGACTGCTGTTGAACGGAATCATCCTTTTACATGGTACTGATACTCCTAATGTAGTGAAGCATATGCTCCAGGGATTTGGCTGGAAAACACTTCAGCATTATTTGTACACCCCAAATATTTCCTCTTGTGATTTTCACATTTCTGGCGATTTGAAGAAAGGGCAAGCATGGGTAATTTATGGTCTTAAATGTTTTAACAAGATTGCAATTGGGATAAATTTATTAACACTTTTGACTAAAAACATTCCAATGTACCTTTTTAGGGTATTTTCAAACATCATTTAACTAACCCTCATAACCCTCATTTGCATTCGTAAATAAATAATACTTACCTATATTTTATTAAACAAATATGTTTATTATAAAATATCCGAACTTCTTTTGGATCCGTTCAATATATCTCTTCAATTAGGCTGATTAATACCTGTTAATCTTTCATATGGAGCCACACTTATCCAGATCGAATTTTTAAATGCTCTCTTATTATAACAGCTTAAATTCTTGTCATTTGTAAAATTTGACAACTCTATCAATTACAGGTTGATACGACAACACATATAAAAAGTATTGTTAGACGACAAAAGGCCACCGATTGTCGTCATACCTACATGGTGATTTAAAGTATAGAACCAAGTAAATATCTTTAAAACGAAACGGACGATATTTATGAAATTTTACAAGTCAAAAAAAATGATCCTTTCCGCTACATTATTAAAATAGAATAATATTTTTTTCTTCAAAGTTGGTAATGATTATATGTCTAAAAACATTAAACACTGTTACAATGGACCACACAGTATACTAGGAAAAAAATGTTAAAAGTACTTTTTCATAAGAATTTAACGTTTTCAGAGAGAAGTCGCTATTTTCAAGACCAAGTATTATTCGGGTTTGACTTTTAATGAAATAACTAATTTAATTTTTGAACTTTAATACCCTATCTCGAAAATGAACTCATTTAAATGTTTATGTTTATATTTTTTCTCAATTTGCAAGGACATCATATATTAATGTTAATTAAAAATAATTATCCATATATTTAAAAATAAAATTGTAGTTCGCTTGTGTATTACCTAAAATAAAATAAACGAGATTGTATTTTCATTAGATAATTTTTCGGTCTACATCTCATCTCTTCTAGTAAAACACTTTTCAAGAATACAGTAAATGTTATAATCATACCATATACATAGCTAAGCTCTAACTAGAGCATTATTTAACATGTAAGTGGAAATATTCCGCAAGCACATCTCGAATTATGTACTAAGTCATTAAAATAAACCTTATAACAAATTCATTTCGTCCATCTCAAAACGGAAAATCGAAATAAAAAAAAAAGTAATTAAAACAAATAAAAAATTAATTTAAATTGGCATAATTTTGAAGTGCATATCACTTTAGTTGTGGCAATGATTTACAAAAAATGAGTTTTATTAAATATTGTAACGCCCAGCTTCCATAAGGCGATACCTTGGGACTTGTTAACAATAAGGCATTTGCTTTCTCCAAAATTATTTATTACAAAAAGCAAAAATATAATATTGTGCTGGAAAATCTTTTACAACCGGTACAATCATTGAAACTAAAATTCCTTACTAAGGGTTCATCTCTCTAGAGGTGGTCTTGATTGTTTAGGATTCAAAGAACTACTGACTTTACCTTCCTTCAGCAAAGTCCTCAAAACTTTTTCTTATTAATTATTGTATTGCCAAAGACAGTTTTGTTATTCCGTGCCATCGATATCTAGGACACATCGGTAATATAATTTAACAAACATTTGCTGTCAACACTGCATTCCAACTATTTTTGTCTATAAAATATGCAATTTGGATTGAACTAATTTAAATTATTTAGATAGATAATTTATAAATATTAAATAGATATTGCAATAATCAAATGGAAAAGATTATTTAATTTGCAATTGAAACTACAACTTTAATTAAAAAAATTTTTTTTTTAAATTTGCCGGACAAATGGTTCTCAAATTTGTACTGTGCGATTTATGTACTATACAGTTTCTAGGCTTATTTGTAGAAAAAATATGATTGACAGACTCTAAGAAACTTCTTATATATTGATTGTGGGCAACTGACGACATGATTTTGGGAGACGTTCACATCTTGCAATTTTCTTCTATTTTGATGATCTTCCGATAGAATAAACCCTTCTAAATTTATTAATTAGTCTATCCCAAGCCCAACATACATAAACTCTGGAGCAACGGCTTACCGTCTTCTCTGAAAGATTAAATACTGATTATATATTACTCATTGTTATAATGCTTACAGGTTGTGATTTATGGTACCTCACTGTTGTTGGGCATCTAGGCTTTGATTCCTTGGATCACTTATCAAAGTACTAATTAAGCAGAAATCTACCTGAACCGAATCGACTCAAAATGAAAAATGTACTTTCTGAACAACTAATCAACTTGTTCGTTATATATTATACAATATTAATATTCATTATTCACTAATGAATATCTTTTAAAAACAAATTCCTATATTAATAAATACACATAACAAGAAATATTTTATTTTATTCAAATTAGTAATGGATTATAATTTATAAATGCATTATTATATGTACACTCCAAAGAAAACTCAAAATTGGACTTGTCTTCTGAAATGTTTTTGAAGTACCGCATTATTTTTCATACCCATTTTCATGTTGTATTTTGCCTGCATTCTCTTTAAGAAATGGACGTCTCTAGCTTTCCTGTAATTAAAAACCAAAATTAGTTAAATTTTACCAGTAGTTTAGAAGTTTTTTTTAATTTTTGAATATATCGACAAAGTATGCCACCAAAATCGCACAAAGAAAATTGTGAAAGTGTGTACCATATGTGTCACACTATTAAAAACGCTTTTTATTGTGGTTTTAAGGTATGACTAACAATAATTCTGAACTTGATTTTAACCCTCTGAATAAAAAAACTTTATTAGTATAAGAAAGCGATAACATACAATTGTTGCATGCCTTTAATCATAATCTTAACGACTGCTTCTATCATTGTCTTTCAGTATAGGAAATTAATTAATTAAAAATAATAGTATTGCATTACTTTCAAACGATAATTGTTCAAAAAAAAAAGGCTACAATATATTCCCGCAGTAATGGTAAGACAAGTATTTCCAACATACTAGAATGATATTTGGGAAAATAAAAGGAATTCTTTTTTAGTTAATTGAAAATTGTGAATCTTTTAAAAATATTAATATATACCTGGCAGCGGCTGCTTGTTGCGTTTCCGTCCATCCCAACGCTCTGTAATGCGCCAAAACTTTGTGTAATTTTTTGTTGTTCTTAGAGGAAATGGCTACAGCTTTGTTAGGATTAATACTTTGTTTATAGTATCTCATTAAACTGCGATGACCCACTACAGCTCCAGAAGGTAAAACTAGTTGGTAGTCAGAACCGTCAAGTTCAGATACAGTAATCTAAAACAATGAAAATAATTAGTTCTGATAATTTAAATTAATAGGAGAAAGAAAAATTTTAATGAAGGAAGAACACATGTTCCTGATGAAAAACGAAAACATGCTTCATGAAATTGTTGCTAACAAACTATAAAAAAAAAATGTGCAAAATGGTGTCAGAACTGTTGACAGAGGAACACAAAACAAAGACTATTTGCAAATTCTTTATGACAAGAATGGTAACAAGTTCCTGAATTACATTGTCATTCTGATGAAGCGAGGATTGCTCACTACAATCCAGAAACTAAAAAACAATAATCCAGTAAATGGAATCTTTCAAATTCTCTGACAAATTTGACGAAAATTTCATTGTCAATACTAAAAAGCATGGACAGAGTTTTCTGGGACCAGAATTACAATAAATCGTGAAATGTTTTAATGGAAATCATTCGATTATCCACCTAAAAGCTTTGATTTAAAACCATCATATTTTCATCTTTTTTCAAAACTTAACGTGTGTTAAAAGAAGCTTTTACTGAGCGGTATGGTATTCAAAAGCTTGTGCCATGACTTAATAAATGTTTAGATATTAATAGAGACTATATTGAAAAGTAATAAAAAATAAAAATATTTTCATTTCCAGAAAAAAATATGTTCTTATATCATTGTAAAAGGTTCTTACTTAAAAAATTAATTTCGTAGTTTACCTGATCTAATGTCTTTTATAATTTTTTGTGAAATTGTAATATCGACATTTAAAAATGTGAATATAGTAATAATAAATGAACTTACTTCTTCTTCAGCATTCACGTTTTCATTATTTGCATCTGGATAGGATGAAGAATAATCATAAAAATCGGCATATTCTGCCAGTGCTATTCCTTCATGTATCATCTTGCAATGGCCTTTGTCCACCATATGCTGTTTCGCTGCTTCTGCAGAATGAAAGGTTTTTCCTTTCTCGTTACACCAAAGACAAATAAACCCTTAAAAAATAAAACCAATAAAACTTAATCCATTTTCAGATAAACTAGCTAGGCACTCATACGGTGCAGGCATTTTGAAAACAAATGGGTCATTCCATTTTATATGCTACAATAGCCAATATATATATATATTAGCACAATTATTGGTGTAAACGAATCTGTAAATATCAAATCACGACGCAAGTCCATGTCAAAAATGAAATGTGTGGTATCACTTAAAGGAATAACGTTTATAATAAGTTTGTATTAATGCTAATACAGTGTATTGGCGGTTTAACGGATTTGGGAAAGTGAAATTATATTTAAAAATAATTTACTTTTGTCTCATTTTTAATGCTAAGCTTAGTCTATAACGATATTTTCAGGGAGAAAATTGTGTAACGCCCATTACATTAAGATTTTTGGGCTTATTTATTAAGATATTTTGTATGGCATTTTGTGATTTTTGTAGAGTTTCATATAACTTCTATATTTTTAAACTTTAAAAAATATTAGCAGATTAAGGCATTTTTATCAGATCTTAGTAAGAATTGATAAAAAATCGAGTAACATCTATTACATTACTCATATTCACATCTAAATTTCTTAGATCTAACTACATAAATTGTTCAAATTAAGCATATTTTAAGTAAATTTGAAATAAGCGCCAGCTGATGGGCTGTTAAATTTTAAACATTTTAAATTAATTGTTTGAAATATTACTTTATGGACATTATTCATAATAAATAAGTATTATTTATCTTTCCATATTTACTTAAACATTTTTCCACAAGTACTAAGAAATTAGCGAGTGAAGCTATATGCTTGGTAACATCCGTTACATGGAATGACCCAAAATTTTAATTGTTGTATACCCTCCGAAATTTTTTCCCCTAAATATTTCAGCAAGCCTTCTATATCTGTACAATATTCAATATCGGGTATAAAGAATGAATGTACAGTGGTCATATGCTCCAAATTGTTATAGAAATTTCCAGAATTTTGTGAACAGAAAAGACAATCATTATTATCTATTGGATTTTCATATATTTCACCCCATTCATCTGAGTCTACTTCTTCCACATCAGACATAGAATCAATTTTGTCTTCATCATGTGGTTCCTCATTCAGTTGTGAAGTACTTTGATTGTTCTCTGAAAAAATAATTATTTCATAATTACTGGTTTTTGGGTAAGCGCATAATAAAATATTTATGATTATGCATGTTAATAATGCCGTTAGTATCACATTAATTGCTAATAGTAATTTATTGTGAAATTATAAATAATTTTTTAATTTGCTAGGCACAGTAAACTTCTTAAAACTCAAAAATTTAAACTTACTCTCATTAGACTTATTTTTCACGTTCTCTCTGTGCTTTTTTGAGTTGAGATGGTTATCATAAGCATTTTGATTACCAAATATTTTACAACATGCAGAGCAGTGAACAGATTTGTCTTGTTTTTCTATTTCATCGGCGTTACGTTGATTGTACACCCTTATTTGGAATTCTTCTGATGTCACTGGGGGCAAATCGGCCACTTTTCTTTTTAAATTATATCTATGCCAATCCGTTTTGTAGTGTAATCTTTGTAAATCCGCATTTTTAAATGCAACTCGACAAGAAATACAGGTGAATGAATCTTTATTTCCAAAACTCGGTTCTACAGACATTTCAATCAAAAGTAAACTTATAAATTTAGCAAGTAAATGTTGTGAAATGTTACCCAACTAGACTATAAACTACGAATTAAGGAAATACTCGTGTTTAATATATAACCTATCTCAAGTCTGATAATTAGGATAGACTCGACTAATTGCAGGAAAGTAACAGTTGTTTTTTTAGTTTTGAGAAATAAATATATATATATATATATATATATATATATATATAGGATTTTTAATACAAATCCCGTTGCACGTCATATATCAATTATGAGATCACGACCCTGCAGTGTTGTCGGCTTGTCTAAATTGTCGAGGAATGTAGGAAGTTTCAAAAATGTAAGGTTAGGTTATGTTGTTTAGCTTTATTATTATGAAAAATTAATTTATTGAAGCGTATATGAACAATATATGATCCTCACACTCAAAACACTTCATCCTGCCAGTTTTAAAGTACATTCGAAAAATGTTTTTCTCAGTTGATTCATTAGCAATCTACAACTGTGATATTCTTCTTTTTCTTCTTGCTGTATTATCTACTTTTAATATTCAATAATCTGTTATAAAAATCGTTATATTATGTTGTTTATTTGTACTATGTTTTTATTAAATAAATAAAATAGAGACATAAAAAAGATAGCAAACTATTTATTGTTATTAAAATAAGACAATGTTTTGTTTAAAAAAATATATATTTTTCTTATAAGAAACAATTCAACTACAATATTCGAATTCCTACAAAAGGTAAATCCTTTCTCCTAATTTAAATCTGAATCACTTGAATCACTGTCATCGCTGTTAGGATTAATAATAATGGGATTAATTTCTAGTCTATCAAAAACTCTCTCTCTTTCATACCATTTTTGTATTTCTTTTTCTGTATGTTTAATAGAATTTTTCCATACTTCAGGAGTAATTATTCTAAGAGCTTCAGACCACATATTTAAAGAATCTTGTTCTTTATTACCGTCTCTGCCAATATGTTTATTATAATATTGCTTAGAAAGGCCCCAAATAAGTTCGATGGGGTTGAAAACACAATGATAGGGAGGAAGACGTAACACTTTATGTCCGTATTGTTCTGCTAAATTGTCCACCAGAAATCGTTGAAATATTTCAATCTAAATACTCGACAACGTCGCATCAAGGCATGCCAATCGCTACAATGTCATTTCTTCATCATAAATACGAGTCTCATGGGCGTAGAAAATTTCAAAATTATTTAATGTAAATTATGGTTTTTTGAGTACTAAACATATAATAATGATTTACAAACTTTATATTATAAAGAATAAGACGTATATAAGCCAATATAATTGAAATAATTCTAAAATTATCAAAATAATTACGATTACTTTTTCGGTTTTTTAGTACTGTGACTACGTTCATGAGTCCTCGTGAATTTTCGTGATGTTTCGTATGATTTATCTTAGTTAGGGAAATTTTAATTAGTTGGTAGTACTATGACGAAAGAGGTACGTCACTCCTGACGTGCAACGGTATTTGTACTAAAAATCCTATATTTGATATTTACGAATTCTCCTGCAAGCAAAATTGTCAATCCAATAAATCAATAAAACGCGTTTTACAAGGCAGTTTTGAACGCAGCCGAATAGGAAAAAAATGACATTTGACATTTATTATCAAATAAAAGAAATGTTTGGCAACATGGGAACATATAATAAAAATTTAAGATTATTTTTATATATCACACTTGATGATATGAGAGATATTTGGCGTTATATTTTGATATTATGTTGTGTCATCCACTATATATGTGGAAGTTCTAAACAATGTCTAATATATCTTGGAAAGAATTATTTCCAACTAAACTAAGTTTTATAATATTTGTTGGATATATACTTTTATTTGTCAATCAAGGCAAGTTACTACCTTTTTATTAAATTTAGTTGAATTTATTCACAAGTTTGATTTAGTATTAAAGTAATTTATTTAAAATGTTTGGTTCTTTTTATAATCATTGACTATGCAAAAATCAAATAGAAAGAGAATGTAGTTTCTTCCCTCAGAATTACTTTATTTTGAAATTTTAATTACCAGTAATTTATTTTTCGCATTATTTTTAATATTAATTTGTTTTGTAATTTTTTTTAATAAAGGAGAGTATTTCCAGATTATTTACCTAAAATTAAGATGGGTTGTTCAATTAAAATTTAAAAAAATATTTTTTGCTAAATTGCAATTCCTTAAAGCAAGGTTTTTGAAAGGGGCTTTTATAACTTAAAATTTTATTAAGTGATAAAATGGAAATTTGGCACATTGTTTACACATAAATGCGAATGTAACAGTACTTTTTCTTCATTTTTGTTTTTACAAAAGAGTTTAAAAAATAACAGTTTAAGGCGTTAAACATTATTTTTCGGTATATCTTATTGTAATTTCTAGCTAATTTTGTGTTAGTCCTGTGATGCCTTTATTAACTTTTTTTATTTTGAAAATATGAAGAATCTAGTTTTTCAGAAGAAAATAAAAAGTTGTCAATTTGTCTAAAACTAAGATCTTTATATTTATAATATGCCTAATTATACCTTGTTGTTTATAACAATCAATTAATAAATTACCAATTTTCTTTTTAATCCTGTGCTAATATTGAATAGGGCATCTTTCTAATTGTTTATTCATTAATTGTAACTCTTTTAGGTATTCTGGTTACGGCATCACAACAATCTGAGAACCATTATGACTATAATATTGTCACTGTAGTTCTGTTCACAGAAGTATTAAAATTATTAATTTCTTGCTTTTTGTATTGCAGGGAGTAAGTATATTACTTTAGCCATTTATGAGTAATTCTGTAGGTATAAAAGTAATTCAGCATTGTTCTATGGACATGAAGTACCTAAATCAGCTGCTCTATCTTTATTTTTTTTATGAAACCCAATATATTTTTTATATAATTATAATGCACCAACTAACATAATTCCTTTATCTATAATTTATGAGATTCTAATGTTAAGCCGCTAAATATCAAATATCGGTACTTAGCAAAAAGTTTATCAAACTAGCATTTTTATCATTAAATAAAAAAAAATTGTAAAAGTAGTTTAGCTTTATAAGGCAAAAAATAAATTTTATTCATGCAAATTAAAATTTTTCAACTTATTATATTTTATCTGTCAATTAATTATACATAAGCAATTCTTAATGTTTAATAAAATATTACTAGGTATTTCGATTATTTCTACAAGCGACAATGGCTAAAGAACATTTATTAAATTTTGTTAAAATTCACAGAGCCGATTTTGTATCCCAAAATGAAAAAGTATGCTGATATTTTTGAATATCTTAACTTTATTTTTTTTGGAAGGCTTTAAAAAATTCAGGACTTAGCTAGTAATCAACAGGAATCCTTGTGATAAATTTTGCACATTGATTTTAATAGTCGACATTGAACATCAAATAATTATGAATGTATTTGCCATAAACTAGCTGCAGTTAAGCTTAGATTTTTGTAAATTGTAAAATATTTGGTTATAATTTCAAATACATATTTCATTATTTTTAGAAATCCACTACTACAGTTGGTATCTGATGTTTTAGATAACACAAAAGTATTGGGACTTTACTTTGTGCCTGCTTTCTTGTACTGCATATACAACAATTTAGCTTTTATAAATTTACTATCATTTGACCCCACCACTTACTATTTATTGCTCCAATTAAGGGTAGTTGTAACTGGCATTCTTTTCCAGGTAAGTTTGATTAATAAGATTTTTTCGATTCTGAAATATAAATCCATAAATTCAGACTAAATATATTTATTTTGGATTAGTAAATCAAATAAAAATTATTTTGTAGAAATTATTTATATATATATATATATAAAAATATTTACAAGAATAACAAATTAATTTGCTAATTCTCAAAGACTTCTTTCACTTTTACCATTTAAATTCATAAATGATGTATTTTTCTAAAACGAGTCATCATAGATGCTCCTCCTTGGGAATGTTTGACCTTTTGTATCCAATCTTTTATATTTATGCATACATAAACAGACATTTTTTTCTTAATACTTTCATATGACCATGAATTTTGTTGTAGTCCAAAAAATGATCAATAATTCTATTAAAAACTGAAATGTCCAAATTCAACCCGCTTTCGCAAATACTGATTACGCTTTAATTATAGATATTTGAAATATTTCATTTTTATAAATATGATACATAAAGATAAAGTTTAAATAACAAACAGTTGATACACAAGATGTTCGGGAATGTCAATATTTGCCTGCGCGTTTTGTTTACAAAAAATATGAAATTGATGACTATGAAAATGAACTTAATTGTTAATTTTCAATTAAATGTTTTTTGTAAAAAAACCGAAGGCCGCCGATTGTTACTTCAATGCGATTTTATTTTTATTGCTTACATTATTTCTATGAGCCCAATTACATCATAATTTTTTATATAGAAATGTGGTTCATGGCGATACATTATTTGAAAGGTCTTTTAATTATATATCCCAACACATTAATAATTTTAAGTAATTGAGGTTTGTAAACCGCCAAAAAAGACATACATAATACTACAACATTTAACATTTCAAGTGTTAGTTTCTTGCAATTCCCAAAAGTAAATTTGGAAAAGTCGATAGAAATAAAGTTAGCTTTTTATATTTTTCAAAAAAAGTTACACTATGCTGCCTTAGTAACACTTTTTAGAAATTGAATTGGGCGAAGAGGATCAATCTAATGGCCTCCTAGGTAGCTAGATTTAACTCCTCTTGAGTTTTTTCGTGGGAATATTTAAAAAGTAAAGTATATCCAAATTGACAAAATATCGATGTATTTATAGAATATCTAGCGATCGATAGGGCGCAAATAAGTTATTGAAAAAGTTCCAATTCTTTTGAATTTAGTTGTATTTAACATACGTAAATATTAATGCTTTTAATAACAAAAATGATCAACAGTGTAAAAACCGGAATTACATAAACCTATTAATTTGTACTATTGGCCTATTGGATGACGTTATCGTGCTCATACAGATGATGACACGAAAAAAATGAATATTTGATAGAACGTCTATTTGAAAATAAAAATTGACGGGTTTCAGGATTTTTCCCAGAAGTCAAAAAGTCTGGAAATAATGAATGAATTCTTTTCATTAATAATACGACTAGTTTATATTTTAAGTTGTATTTTTATGCTTATTGCTTTACATTTTATTAAATAAGTGATTTAAGTTAAACTGTTATTATGGTTTAATTATATAGGGTGTGGTATCAGAAACGAAACAGACCATATTTTGAACACAATTTTTTTGTGGAAAAAACGAGTTACGTATTCGCATTATATTTCATTAAAAGCCAATTTCAACAATTTAATATACAATGACACTTGAAATAACAATTGACTTGTTTTTTTATTATACTAAAACAGGAATATTTTGAAGATAAATTTACAATTGACGACTTTTAATAAAAATAAAGTGTAAATAAATTAATTGTTTCTTAAAGGTTTTTATCATCAGTTTTATATTATGAACATTTTATTCCTTGTGAAACAGTATAATAATTTTCTATTTTAGAAACGTGTAAATATATATATATATTTTTTTCTTTTAGGTGATATTCAAGAAAATTCTAAGCAGAAAACAATGGATATCGTTAGTAATTCTGACATGTGGCTGCATGTTAAAACAAATAAACTTTTCATCTGAAAGTACTGCCAATTCGAATGAAGGAAATAAAAAAGCTCATTCTGTTTCTTTAGGTCTTGACGCAATTTTTATATTTATTCAAATAATATGTTCATGTTTAGCTGGAGTTTATAATGAATATCTGCTTAAAAAGCAAGGTGCTTCGATTAATATTTTTGTACAAAATGTATTTATGTATTTGGATTCTATAGTATGTAACGTAATTTTGTTAACGATAAACGGTCATTTATTAGACGCTTTCGTTATCGCTAATATTTCTAAGTTGTTTCACTACAAAGTTCTACTAGTTATGTTTAATAATGCAGCCATTGGAATCGTTACCAGTTTTTTCCTTAAAACGCTCAATTCTATTTTAAAGACCTTTGCGAGCGCTTTAGAGCTAATATTTACAGCCCTGTTAAGTTATTTGTTTTTCAGTATTCCTATTTATTTAAATACGGTATTAAGTATTGGTGTCGTCATGGGGGCTACCTATTTATATTCTAGAAATCCAGTAAATAATCCTCCAAAACCTGTACCAGAAAAATATGATGAGGAATCTCTATTGCAAATAGATGAAGTTTGAATATTAGAAGGTATATAAATCCAATAATTATGAAATAAATATGGATTGTTTTCATTATTATACTATACAAGTGTGACTTTTTTTTATATCGAATAGTTTGATACAAAGGTTTTTAAACTTGCAAAAAGTTACATATTTTGTTTAAAATAGATTTAGATATATACTGAATGGATCTGAAGAAATTCAACAATTAATATTTCTTTTTAGTAAAGGAAGCTTTAGAAAAAGGAAAATTGTTGGTGTTATTTAATATTTTTATCCAAATGGCTACATCCTGTTTGGG
The DNA here is from genome assembly GCA_951812935.1 of Hermaeophaga mercurialis. Classification (NCBI taxonomy): domain Eukaryota; kingdom Metazoa; phylum Arthropoda; class Insecta; order Coleoptera; family Chrysomelidae; genus Hermaeophaga; species Hermaeophaga mercurialis. The sequence continues at coordinate 37,536,134 of OX638360.1, read as the reverse complement.
CTATTTCATTCTGCAGAAAAGGAAACTGTTCTCATTTCACTGTTTTTGTTTTTTTTAATTTACAAAATAGCAATACTGTTCAATATAAAAAGTCGCCATTTACGATTTTTTGCTTTATGTTTAGAAATACATTCTTCAGTTAAAATTTTTATTGTAAAACATTCTCTGACAAAATGAAAATTTGACCTCAGTTTTAAAAAAGTGGAACATAACTAGCGACATATTTTCAATTCAAGAGTTTGCGGAAATATTTCTCTGCAGTTTTATATCTCTTGTGAGGAATCGGACGTTATTTTATTATACAAAAATTGAGGTTAAAATTAAAAGGAAACCTTTCTATTATTTGTAATATCGTTATCTTTTTTGATGTACTATATGATTTTATATTATTGTTAATGCTATTATTTGCGGCTGTTCATTATAATATATATATATATATATAAGAAATAATACTTATTTGTGAATTATTAATATTCAAAAGTGATACCTATTTTGCTAAGATTAAAGCTGTATATACTTAAATGTATAAAGTAGTCATAATTAAATGGTTTAACCCTTTAAAAACGAACGATACCGCATGAAATCGTAAATTCCAAATATTTCGAAAGCGGCTTGAGATGATTCAAAAACAGATATGCAGATAAGTACCGGACAAAATGACAAAACTATCAAAACAAAAATGGAACACGTCCCCCCTTCATGCAGATTTTTTAAATTTAAGGTTTCAATGTAACTTTTTTTAATTTCAACTGCTTAGTAGTAAAACGACATTTCAAATACTGGAAAAAATTAGTAGATTACGCATATAATACTCTTGAAATATTCAAATCTAAAATCTGGCAACAGTATTGGTGCATTTTGACAGATTACGCTTTCACGCCTTATGTTGACTGCGGCCTAGTACAGATTTTCGGGAAAATTTGAATTATTATTTGTATAGTACAGTTTGCGCAAATTGTAAATGATTTGAGTCTGATTTAAGAATCATACTTACACCGAGAATGATAAAAGTCACAAATAACGTTTGTCATATAAACGAGTGAGTTCTCGGAAAAGAGCGAGAATTGCCATTAATAGGCAAGTGCTTTTTTATGTAACAGTTACTAAAAAGTAATGTGTACTTTTAATTAATGCTTTCAAATTTTAATTTTGGTTATGTCTGGTGCTAATTCAAAGTTAAGTACATACATTTTTTGATTGATGTATATCATCGAAGTTTTTATTTGTTGTCCTTAAATAGATTCTAAAAAAAATGCATCAATCAAAAATATTGGAATTGTAATATATAATTACGTTTAACGAGAAACTTTAAAAATTTTGTAAAAAACAATATTTTTTTAATTTATAATGTTTTATTGTTTTGTATATTTGTTGTTATTTCATGTTTGACGTTCTGTATTTTTTAGTAGTTCGTGCACGTAGTATAAGGGGGGTATTGTTTACGTAAAAAATTCACATTCCGGTCTTTTTTCACAGAAACTTTTTCTTCGAAGTTCAGGTACCCAGAAAAGTTTGTTTTTAAAAATGTTTATTATTTTGTTTCCATAAATTTAACCCACCACATCCATTCGAATGTGTGAAAAAATATCTATTTTGTATTAGAACCGGGCCTGTGCAGTTTTCTAGTGGAAAAGCTATATTGCAAAAGCAGTTTTGTTGAAACTGTATTTGTTTCTCTTTGTTTCATGAAATCAAATCATAATAAAGGAGACGTGTTTATAGTTAGCGTGTTTATATGTTTATATGGCCTTAAGGATTTTAGTTTGAAATAGTCACGTGATGATGTTGGCTCTTAAGAAAACGGAATGAAATTAATGCAGCAGGCCATAATTCCAACAATTTTCGACAACTTAGCTTTACCTATTACTAGGATCTGACAGCATTTTCGGCTAGAACATTTTAAGAAAATTCACTTAAAGAAAGAAGAGAAATGTAATAAAAATAGTTTTTAACAATGTACTAGAATGGCAATATTTTAGAAAAACTAAAATATAACTACTTTATTCCAAACAGCTATATAAATCACAATTTTATGTTTCATGTTTTTTACCAAATGGGTTGATTTTTTGGAGCCAAGAAGTTGTCGTACTGCTATCCCTAAAAATAATATTCAGATATTTACTTTCAGAATGGTAATTGGGCGACACATTTTTTAATACAATTTAGCAATTTTTATTTCTAATTTTTTTTTCATTTTTAAATAAATTATTTTTCTATATTTCTACAATAACTTAAATATTTAGAACTCTTTTCTATAATAAATTATTAATAATACAGTTATGTTTATACATTCCAAAAATATAATTAATAACATTTGTTATGAAATTATCTATTTTTTAGTTGATTGCTATTGTAATAAAAAATAATTGGAAATACTTACTCTAAAGCTTTTATTTGGTCGCTTGATTCACTAAGAGATGCAGCCTTTAATTTCTCAATCAGTTCAGTCCTATAAATCTGTTTTAAAGGAACTACTTTTGCTTTTTCTTCTGCTTCCATTTTGGCTGACAGGATATTACAAGCTTGTCCTAATGAATACCCATACCATTCTATTTCTTCTGATGTATACTAAAAATATATGTAGATACAAAAATGATGTCTCCTTATGAAATTAGCAAGGATTTATCGACTTTGGAAAAATGACATTTAGTTATGCTAAAAATGGGTGCTACATACTTCAACTAATCTGAGACTCTAGAGATGGAAACCACTTAAAGAATAATAATATTAGCGTTATTTTAAAGAACTATGGGGAACATTATACACATATAACAGAGCATATTTTAAATTTAGCTTGTAAGTAAATTTTATATTAAACATTTACATGTGTGTTACTCTGAGATCTCTAAAATAAAGCAGAAAATTGGTTGAAAATCAAAGAAACTAAATAAGGAGAAGTGGAAATAATATTTAATTTAAAAGCGTCGTTCTTTGCTAATACAAAAGTTCCTATGAAAGAAACAGTAGGAGTTAGGCGCGCAAAATGGTAAACGATTGATACTGAATAAACCTTGAACTTTTTATGTATAGTGTGGAAACAAATTATGGTGTTACATTATTTTTGTCTTTATTTTAGAGATTTATGAAATTTTGATCTCAACAAAGTCCAGCACAACGGACAGCCTGTTTTTTAATCATACATCATGTGTCACATATTTTTTAATGCTCAATAAGTTTTCTTCAACGATCTATAATAATAATAGTCTAATCTAAATTAAATTCTTTAGCATGTTTAAGAAAACAAATACATTAAATATTTGATTTAATTAAAATAAATGTTGAAAATGGTTCTTGCCTAACTACTGGCAATAACCAACTATTTAATGCTTAAGGTGAAATATTCCTTATTTCTGTAGTTACTCTTTTTTGAGATCTTTACTAATCGTTGATTTTGTTGCATGAATATTATTCTTAAGAGATCCCCATAGAAAAAATCCAAGTGCGCAAGATTGGGGCTCTAGCCACTCTACACTATCTCTTAGTCCAATCCATTTCATTGGAATTATTTCGTTTAAGTAATTTGTTACAAATGTGGCATAATGGGGTGTTGCCTAGTCCTGTTATAATCAATCACCATTTCAATTTTATAAAAAATAACAATACACATTAACTGATTTAATGTTTGCTCTTGTCTTCAAGACTAAAAATTTTTGTAAAACCATGATCCATGAATGTATAAGGTTTTTTATTTTGGAAATTTACCCAAATAGCTTGATAGTCTATCTTAGAAATATCAAGTAAAATTAAAATTTTTTAAATGTAGTATTAATATAAAAAAATTAAAAATGTCACCCTATTTATTTAGACTGTAAGAGTATTGAAAAACATACAATGATATATGATATTGAAATAATAGCAAAAATATTATTCCCTAAGTGGTTTCCACTCTTTTTCCATACATATACACTTTGAAGATATTACAATGCCTATCCTAATAGTAACTTAACATAAAAAATTATCTCCACCTAACCAGTGATTAACAGAATGTAGTCATTCTTACTATCATGACAAATATAAAAAATAGTTAAATTTACCATGGTACAACTATTTTGTTAATAAATAGGTAAAAAATAGTGATAATTGTTGTTTTGACAATCTTATTTAATTCAAAATAATTTTTTATTTTTGTTTATTGAAATTTTTATAAATTATTTGTTTAAACTGTAGTAACTTGTAAAGATTTATTCTTTGAATGAGAAGCAAATATTTCCTTCAAGCAATTCTTACTAACAAGAGCCCTTTCCTTGAGCAGCAAATATTTCAAAAAAATACCACAAGAATGTATATTATTTTCAGATAGGGATATAACAGAATAAATAAAAACACTTACAGCTGTTAAATACTCTTTATATTGATCTAAAACTTCTTTCTGTTTTTCTGTTCTATTAGAATAGGTTGGACAGCCTTTTTCTAATTCTTGAAGAATTTTTCTCTTAATAGAAAGAGCCATTAGCGATTGGAGATCACATGCTGGAGACTATGAAATATTTTTATATAAAACTTTTGCCAAAATAATTTTGATAAATTAAAAGTGTACCTTTAGTAAGTAGTGATCAAATCCATAGTGAGCATGTATTAAATTTATAGTTCTATCTGTGACAATGACAGATATATATTTGTCTAAGACCTCAGAATATACAACAGACCTTTTCAATAGAGGGACCCAAAAATGAGGAACTCTTTTTTTGCGATCACCTCGTTTTTGGAAGCCTTGCACTACTCCCTCACCTCCCCATATATGATCATTTGATTCTTTCGGGTAGAAAACGGGAAGAGGTATATTTTGTATAGGTAGTCTAAAAAAGGTTCATTTTTACTTTTTTAATTAATATAAATTTAAAAACCTACACTTCTCCTGTAACTTCGTTTCGTTTCCATTTGCCGCTTTCCGGTATGTAATGTACAGCTGCGGGTTCACTAAATTTCCATTCTCTATAAAATTTTTTATAAGCGTCTGGCAGTAATGCAGCTATTCCTTTATCTAGATGTGTAGCTTTTTGGAATAATCCTAAAGTCTTAACAGCCTGTAAAATAAGGGTATTAGGTAAGAGCAATTAAACTTAACAAGTTAAATACTTTGGAAGCCATAAAATATAATTTATATTAATAGAAGGTTATCATTTATATAAAAATTCTGGGTGCTCTGACTTAACTGGCTCTAGTATCGCCCCCTAACCTTTAAATTTAAATTAGAAATATCTTCTTTTTTCTATAAATATGGTTGGAATTTTTATTGTGGAATTCGTTACCTCAATGTCTAAAATTATGTTATATGGAGATTTAGTAACTTTCTTATAGTAATATTTATATTTATAAAGTTTTTTATTAAATTTTATAACCGTTTCTTATTTGGCATTTTTTAAATATGACTGAAATCTGAAGTAGTCTACTACTTAATAAAAAGAAGATTCATGAATATGTCAAGCTTTTACAAATATGTCATATTGTCAGTCATCTGTCGGGCTGTCGTTAGTTCATTTTGGTAGTTGTGTTTTTGTTTTAGTTGATTTAAGGGTTACGGCATTTGCCTTTCCTCAAATGGAAATCAGGTAATTTAAATAAATTATTTCTTTATTAAGTAAATTGTATTTGGAATCCTCCATGTTCAGAATGCAAAAATATTTAAATTATTGATAACCTTTCCTAAAGTTCGGAGCTGGCCTGTCAACCGATCCTCAAAACTAAATACTCTTTGTTTCTTAATGTCTACTGTAAAATCAAAATGAAATCCCATTTGCTTAAGTTTTTAGCAAAAACTGTCCGAATAAACTATATAGTGATCGGATAACATACCCTGGTCCCATTTTTACGATATCTGTGTAGTAGCCATATAAACCTTATGCATAACTTTTAACGAAGTATAGTCAGGGATTTCGATCATTTTTGTTTGCTGATTGTTCAATAATGATATTTTTCAATTTACTTATAGTTTTCTGAAGATTTCAAGTGATTTGTCGAATAATATCGCGACCTACTTTTTTATGATCGTTTTAGTTAATTAGTAATGCTGAATTGATTTAAAAATCCGTTTTTCTCGTTCCAATTTGTAATATGTGTTTGTGTATTTAACTAGTTGCAAATTAAATCGTTTTTAATGGATTTTTAAACAGCATTTATAAATTAAAAGTGTATTCTCTTTTGATGTATTTATACTTCAACCTGAAGTTTCTAAATATTATTAATGGTTCCGTTTCTTAAAATAAGGAATTATACTTACTTTTATAACTACCTCATTCTCAAAGGAAAATGAAATGTAAGTGAGATAGTGATATATTTGTTGTATTTTTTATATAGCATTTTTTCCCTTTTTTCAATAACTGTCATATTTTGTTTTTTTCTTAATTTGTGGTCTTCATTTTACATTACCACTTTCCATAATTAAGTAACAGTAATGCATTGGGGATTTAAAATATTTTTTGTAGTATTTGAATGGAAGAGTTTACCCGTTATTCCTTATGTAACTAGTTCTTAGCTTTTTAAAAATATCTTAAGACATCCCTTATAATTTTTATTTCTTTAACGAATTTGTTGCCATCCAATAATACTAAAACTGCCACTTTAAATTTTGATATTTAAAGGTGTGAATTTAATATTACTATGATTACAGCCGATATTTTAGTTTCAAAAACTCTAAAAATCGTACATAAAATTCCTTGACGCAGTCCTTAAGAAGAAAGAAAATTTTATATTAGCATTATAATACATATAAGGTAAAATTATGAAAGTTAAAACCTCTGCCTACCTTTGCCTTTAAGTTGTTTACAACAACAATATTCATAATTTAAATGCCTTTGTCATATCGTATTCCCTAAAAAACGAAACAAATTAAAAAGCTATTTTTATGTAGCACTACAGACGAAAACGGCCATGTTTTATGTATTTCTTTATACAGGATATCCAGGAGTTAGTTCTGAAACGAAAACATATTTATTGCCATCTCTGAGTGATCAGTTACTGACCCCAAAAATTAGTAGAAGTAATTATTTCTGTACCAAAGCTATATTGTTTTTCAGTCGATCCTGAAAAGAACAATTTTTGGGTGAGACCAAAAATGATAATTTATGAATATGGCCATAAAGTATATGCTTTCATTAGTCATAATACGGTACGGTATCCAAATATGTGCTAATATTTATAGTTAGTTTCATAGAATTAGATATCAGCATAATAATATATAACAGAAATTCAGCAAGTAGTAATTGGAATCAGTAATATTTATAATGTATAATTTTAAAAAATAGATTTTTAGTGAGAAAAAAAGTTTATTTATTTAATGTAAAATAAGAATTATAATAATTATATTTCGTTTCAGTTCTAAATTGGTGCATTCGCATAAGTAGAGTTGTGCAAACAGCAAAAATTAATTTAGGCCTTCAGAAAGTATTTTTAATAGCTTTCTATTCAGTTCTTTGGTTAATATTTAGTTTTTATTTCGCCATAGGGACACACAAACCATACCTATCAATTTTTAAATGCGAAAGTATGATGTGCATTTTTGTACTAAAATAAATTTGGTCATATTACTCTAAATTAGGCTAATCATTTCAGGTTTCTGTTTGAGGACTCAGTTCTGGACGCTTAGTATTTAAGTCAATATCTAGTACCTACAGTTGTCAGCCAAATGATTAGGTGTAAGTGTAATACTGATGAATAATTCATCATCTAATGGCACACATTAAATAATATATGAAGAAGCTGTTCATTCATTCCTGCTAAAATAGTGGCCGCTCTTTTGAGCTCCTTGGATTTATTTTTGATGGTGAATTACTCATTTGTTTTTCTTTGTTCCAGTTTTTCCTGCTCGTTATGTCTTTTTCATTCATTTATATTCATTTCTCTTTTATTTTCATTGACTTGATCATCCCATCTTGTCTTCGGTTTTGCTCTTGGTTTTCCTACTTATGAAGTCCAATTGGGTATTCTTATTCTTTCAGAATGTATATCCTTACCATTTTAATCCTTGATCTTTTATGAATCTTACAATTAATTTGATTGGTATTCACATTTTGTTCATTTTCTCTATTAGTTCAAGTCTGCTCACAGTATCAAAACCTTGCTTCATATCCACAAACAATATGTGGGTCAATTCCATATTCACAGCTTTTTTCTCCTATTACATGGACTGCTTCTATTGTTGATTTTTCTCTTCTGAACCTGTACTGGAATTCTCCTAGTTTTTGTTCGATGTATTTGTTTATTTTCTTTCTTATTTAATGATATAATCTTATATACAGTATTAAGTAGGGTTATTCGTCAGTAGTTACTTTGTTTGGTCTCCCTTTTTGAAGATAAGCAGTATCAATCGTACATTCTACTTTGCTGGCATTTGTTTATTGAGCTTTTCTCACCCTTCTTCTACTACTTTATTAATTATTCCTTTTGGTCTTGGTTCCTTTCACTTCTTGAGATTCAATACTATTTCTTCGTATTCTGCATATGTCGGGGAGTTTCTTCTTCTCATTCTAGTGCATCATAATTTGTTTCTATAACCCTATCATCCTTGAACTGGATTTTATAGTATGTTTCTCATTCCGCTTTATTGATGCTATCCGTTACTTTGTTTTCTTATGCTGTATAATCTTTTTTTTCTTGGCTAACCTGTTCTAACATTTATTATTTGTCAAATGTGGACAAAAGCTAAGCTTGTTGGAATTTTAGAAGTCTTTAATAACAGATTTAAAAAAGAAGTTAGAAGTAGCAATTTAGGAAATCTGAGAAAAACAAAAAACATTGGTTGACATCGATTTAATACAAAAGATGTTGATATGTCGAAAAGAAGTTACTTGATATTTAACTATTCCTTGGTGTCTACCTTAACGAAAAATATTAATAATTTATCAAAATAAAAGGAAAACTTTTCATAATATAAAGGTGCAATAACTCAATATACAGTAATGAGTTATCTTTGTTTTACTTATTTTTACGTATAGGATGTTGGTTCATCTATACACGATAACAAAAAATAAATAATTACGTAAGTTATACGAATATCAACCATTATTCGTTTTCTGGCTTGAGATACATAAAAATTCAGCTGTGTAGGCCTTTTGATTAAAAAGAGTTCCAAACTAATAATTTCTAAGTAGCCTAATGTAGGATTTTTTTCTTTCTATTTTTGTATATAGATCATAACGAGATATTAAAGATTATTATGTAATATTATTCTATATATTAATATTATTTATGAGTTACATGTCCAAGTATATGTCAACTCTTATAAAAGACGCAATAAATTAGTTAAATTACTTGTTTTTTCAAATAGTTTGTGTTTTTTGTCAATATTTAAATTTTTCTCTATTTTTTTAATTAAATACCAATTAGACGTTTTTTTTATATTAGAACTAGTTGTAAGAAAACTTCAATTTTTTGTTTATTATTTCAATTATTCGAAGTACATTTTTTGTTTTAAATTGATAAACTATGCTAAAAAAATAAAGGAATATCTTAACCTTTCCTATAGTTAGGAGTGGGGTTGTAAACTGAGCCCCAGAATAATATAGTCTTTGTTTCTTCATGTCTAATGAAAAAAAGGAACGGTACATCAACTCTGAAAGTAACACCTCTGAAGCTTCTATAAAGAGTAACTAAAGTTGAAGCTGCAGCTTCAGTACCCGTTTCGGTTATATCCATATAAACCTTGTGAATAACGTCTTCAGCAAACAATCCAGGATTTTGGTAATTGTTATCTGTCGACTGCTGGTTAATTAAGTTTCGTAGGCTGTCAATTGTATCTGTTGTGTCTGGCAGATTTCTAACTATTCTTCGACCTACTTTGTCACCGATTTTTTTGTACATTACTTTTTGATTGCCAACAGTATCTTGGCAAGTACTCACGTTACTTGTTGAATCAAATATAGCGGAACAATTCACCGTTTCTCCTGATCTACTGAAAATCAGTACGTCGTTTGGGTTCCCACGTAACGAGACCAATGGGTTGATTTCAGAATCTGTTTTTGCCAGAATCGATCCTACTCCAGGCGAAAGTAAGCTCAAGTTTGCTTCATTGGGAGTAAATAAACTAGTAACTCCGAGTTTTCTTAGTACTGATTTCAAACGTGTAGTACTTTCTATTTTCATTTTTGGGAATAGTATTTGAGCATTAGTAGGGACTGTTTGCCCAGCTAAATAGTCTAAATCACTTTCTGTTACCCTCATTTCGAATTCTCTCAGTTTTTGTTTGTTTGAATTAAACGGCATGATTACGTACATGACGGATGCATTGCCTTTATAAGGAAATCCCAGAATTTCGGCTTCTAGAATATTATCTTTGTAATAAGGAAATTTTCCAGCATTGGCCATCATATCAACTTCAATGGAAGTTTTCGATTTTCTTCCGTCAGGGAAAAAATCACGCCTAAAACAATAATAAATATTAGAACATTACATTTTTTAGATAGTAAATACAATTTTTTGGTAAATAACTTTTTATATCTTAAATTAGAATTTGCAGCTTTATAAACACCCAATTTAACCATTTTTTTACTAAAATGGTCGTAATAAGTGAAATGTGCATTAAACATATTTTTTTTTATTCAGGTGAATATTCGTAGAATGACCTTAGAAAATGTTGAAACACAGAAGTCCTACATATATTTGCAAGAAGTCGAAACCATTGCACAAGACATTCTAACTTTAAAAGAAGAAAAATTGCAAATTGCAAATACACAGAATAAACTAAGGGAAGCTCTATCAGGTCTAAAACATACAGAAGACAGAAAAACTTGGCTGCAAGTTGGGACAGTGTATATCGAATTTCCCACAGAAGAAGCTAAATGTATTTTGCAAGATGAAATTAATAAAGCCGAAGATGATTCAAGAAGTTTGCAAAACAGAATTCGAGTAAAATCCCAAGAGTTGCGAGATTTAGAGCATCAACCTCGAATACAAGGACTTACTTTAAAACCAATATCAAATATCGAAGCAAAAGTTCTTAACAAAGCTTTTGGATTTAGTTAGAAGTAAGTATTTCATTTAAAATAATGTTTTCTAATAGAGCTATTTTAAATCAATACAATTACTCTATTTGAATTTGTTTTATTTTTTTTATGAAGATTATACTATATTTGGCTTTATGTAACAATAAAAAAAAATAATACTTATATAATTTTAAACTCTGAGGGAAGCACATATTTTCTGATTATCAAAAGACTGGTATAGTATTTTTTTTAATTAATATCACATATTAATATGCACATATTTTTAGGTATATTGTAGTACATCAGCACATGAAGAAATAGAAGCGGTGCTTTGAGTACTAGTTCTTTTCAACAACTTGAGCCACAAACAAATAATTAGTTGCGTTTCACAAAGATGCCCAGTGCCTCTTTTATGGCGTCCAGATCGTATGTGAGGAGATCTAGAAGAAAAGGCGCGAACAGGATTCCAACTCCTTCTAGAACAACGTCTGCAGAACCATGTGAGTCGTCCTGTCCAATACATCCTCAAAACATTCCTGCTGTGGCTCCCGGAGCTATCCTGGCTTTAGCTCCTTCAGGTGCAAGCACTAGCAGTGGAGGAGGTGGTGCAGTTCCAACACATCACTCTCCATATGATCTAAGAAGGAAATCTCCTTCTCATCATGATGGTCCAGGGCCCAGTACAAGTGCAGCTACAGCAGGTTCTCCAACCTCGCCTGCCACACCTACGATTCCCGCTCAAGGTTACACTTCAGTCATGTTGCCAGCTCGAAAGAGACCTAGAAGAACTTGCTCGGCATCTTACGAGAACTGTACTAACACGGCTGCTCACTATCTCCAATATGAGCTTCCAGATGAGGTTTTGCTCACTATATTTAATTATTTATTAGAATTAGACTTGTGTCGCGTGAGCCAGGTTTGCAAAAGATTTCAAGCCATTGCTAATGACACCGAAATTTGGAAACGTTTGTATCAGAGTGTATATGAATACGATTTGCCATTATTTAACCCCGCTCCTTGCCGTTTTGAATTTATAAGTCCCGAGGAGTCTGACTTGGCCAATCCTTGGAAGGAATCCTTTAGGCAGTTGTACAGAGGCATACATGTTCGTCAAGGTTATCAGGATATTACTTTCAAAGGTCGCAATCTGGTTTATTTCAATACTGTTCAAGGGGCTTTGGACTATGCAGATGAGCGTAGTGGTTCAAACAGCAGTTCTGGATCAGTATCGGGTTCTTGCAGCAATCACTCAGGTGAAGGCTCATCGCAGGGAGCTTTGATATTTCTTCATGCTGGCACTTACCGTGGTGAATTTCTCGTCATAGATTCGGATATAGCGTTAATAGGTGCTGCGTCTGGCAATGTTGCAGAATCTGTCATTCTTGAAAGAGAATCAGAGTCGACAGTGATGTTTGTAGAAGGTGCCAAAAATGCGTATGCTGGACACTTAACTTTGAAGTTTTCTCCTGACGTTACTTCCAATGTTCCACACCATAAGCACTACTGCTTAGAAGTGGGTGAAAATTGTAGCCCGACAATTGATCACTGTATTATTCGAAGCACTTCAGTTGTTGGTGCCGCTGTGTGTGTGAGTGGTGTAGGTGCAAATCCAGTTATTAGACACTGTGATATTAGCGATTGCGAAAATGTAGGATTGTATGTCACAGACTATGCCCAGGGAACTTATGAAGATAACGAAATTAGTCGAAACGCTTTAGCCGGCATTTGGGTAAAAAATTACGCGAATCCTATTATGCGCAGAAATCACATACATCATGGCCGGGATGTCGGCATCTTTACGTTCGACAATGGATTGGGTTATTTTGAAGCCAACGACATTCACCACAATCGAATAGCTGGTTTCGAAGTAAAAGCAGGTGCAAATCCAACGGTGGTGTATTGCGAAATACATCATGGCCAGACCGGTGGAATTTACGTGCATGAAAATGGCCTTGGACAATTTATTGACAATAAAATCCATTCGAACAATTTTGCCGGCGTATGGATAACTTCAAACAGCAACCCAACGATTCGCCGCAACGAAATCTATAATGGACATCAGGGAGGTGTTTATATTTTTGGAGAGGGCAGAGGTTTGATTGAGCATAACAATATTTATGGCAACGCTCTTGCCGGTATTCAAATCCGCACTAATAGCGATCCAATAGTCAGACATAACAAAATACATCACGGTCAACATGGTGGAATTTACGTACATGAGAAGGGGCAGGGACTAATTGAGGAAAATGAAGTATATGCTAACACTTTAGCCGGAGTATGGATTACAACTGGAAGTACTCCAGTTTTACGGAGAAACAGAATTCATTCTGGCAAGCAAGTCGGTGTATATTTCTATGATAATGGACATGGGAAATTGGAGGACAACGATATATTTAATCATCTGTATTCAGGTGTACAGATCAGAACGGGCAGTAATCCAGTAATAAGAGGAAATAAAATATGGGGTGGACAAAATGGAGGCGTGCTAGTGTACAATGGAGGCTTAGGATTGCTGGAACAAAACGAAATATTTGACAACGCCATGGCTGGCGTTTGGATTAAGACTGACTCGAATCCTACTCTAAAAAGAAACAAAATATTCGATGGGCGCGATGGAGGTATTTGTATTTTTAACGGTGGCAAAGGAGTGTTAGAAGAAAATGATATCTTCCGAAATGCACAGGCAGGAGTTTTGATATCGACTCAAAGCCATCCCGTACTGAAGCGCAACCGTATCTTTGATGGCCTAGCAGCTGGCGTTGAGATTACAAACAACGCTACAGCTACTTTAGAGTATAATCAAATCTTCAACAACAGGTTTGGAGGTTTGTGCTTGGCCAGTGGCGTTCAGCCGACAGTACGCGGAAATAAAATTTTCAACAATCAAGACGCTGTTGAAAAAGCCGTAGCCAACGGTCAGTGTTTATACAAAATATCTTCATATACTTCGTTCCCAATGCATGATTTCTACAGATGCCAGACGTGCAATACGACCGACAGAAATGCAATCTGCGTGAATTGTATTAAAACTTGCCATGCTGGACATGACGTTGAGTTTATAAGACATGACAGATTTTTTTGTGATTGCGGTGCCGGTACACTGACCAATCAGTGCCAGTTACAGGGCGAGCCCACGCAAGATACTGACACCTTGTATGATTCTGCAGCACCCATGGAGTCCCACACATTGATGGTTAATTAGAGGCCTCTAAGTCAGCTCACTCATTCTTATTTTCTCAAACCGATCGCTTGACTGCTTTAATTCTATTGTACGATGTATACATTTTTATGAAAATATTGAAAGTACTTTTGGAATAATTTTTGTCACCCTATTCCTAAGCAATATTGTGGAGACGTTGCCATTGGACGGTTTTTTAACTTATATTTTAATGGTAGTGCTGGAAATATTTCGTAATTTCGTAGTTTTAAAACGTAAATATATTTATATATACTATGTAAATTGTTTGAAATTCTCTAGAAAAAGTTGTTGTTTAGTGGTCATTAGAATATATATAGGAAAATTTTTGAACCTGGTATAGGTCTTTGCTAGGTATTTTAAAGTACATTTTGGATTGTATTTTAGAATGGAAAAGCTGAAGGGTTATGTAGCAGCACAACTTTTTTTAAGCATTTTATATACAAATATGAAAAGATGAATTATATTTATCTGATTTTCTACAGTACAAAGTTTTAAAAAAATTATATTTCCTCGACTAGGTTTCGCATATATGTGTAGCATTTGCAAGAGAATAACATAAAATTAACAATTTCTTATAAGCGTAAATAACATCATAATCATTTTAAGCAGTTATTATCAAGCAATATGTACAACAATATTCTTTCACTAATTTTTTTTTTTGTAATTGTATAGGTATTTAGTCCAAAAGGTAATCTAAACTATTTGAACTTCCCAGGTTTAATTGTTCATTCAATACTGTATACTGAGGACATTTTAGGTATTTCTTTATATCATATTTCTCCAGGATAAAAACATACCTAAAATATCCTCAGTATACAGTATTGAATGAACAATTAAACCTGGGAAGTTCAATTATTTTAGATTACCTTTTGGACTAAACACCTATACAATAATAACCAAAAAAAAAAAAGAATATTGTACATATTGCTTGATAATAACTAGTTAAAATGATTATGGTATGAAGTTACTTACGCTTATAAGAAGTATGCCATTCTTTTAAAAATGCTATGTATGTGAAACTTGGAAGAGGAAATATAATTTTTAAAAAGCTTTGTAATACTGTGGAAATTCAGGTAAGTATAATTTATCTTTTTATATTTGAAACAATTAATTTAATTTTATATATACTTTATTTTTACACTGTGATTTTTCTCTTTTAAAAATATAATTTTTCTGATAATTTACTCTTATACCAATTTAAAATATGTTAAAAACTGAGCTATCAAGCGATTTGTTTGAAGATTCGGATGTTCGTTTTTGTTTGGAATGATTGGGCGATGATTATAAAGATCGCCTCCGTACTATGTTAGTATTTAGAACATGGAAGTGTTCAACAAGGTACTGAATATTAGTGTGTTTTTATTTTTTAGTTTAATTAAGTCGTTGTAATGAAGGATTAAAAACAGCCTACTTTGGTTGCGGTTGTTTTACGAAATATTTAGCATTAAAAGTATACGTAAAAGTGGTACGAGTTCTAAGTTCTAAGGACATATCTCTAAAGAGGATGCGTCGCGTCCCTCTACTTTAAAATTTTATAAGTGTTTATTGTTGTGAAAAATGCTTAGCAATATGAAACTCAAATAGTGGTGCTGATAAGCTGAACGATTAACGCACTAAGCAGCCAGCATAATTGCGTTACCATTATTAATTAACATTAATTTTTATCAAATAAAAATTTACTGCTTTATTATCATGATTCGTAAAATCAATCCTACAACATTACATAAGAACAAATTTCAATAATAGTCTAAGAAAATTTGTTATATTCTTCCATATACACCTTTAAATAATTTTATTCGGAATAATTCTGTTATTTTAAGGCCTAGTATTTTCACCTCCAAATAACTTATCTGATGGACAGACTGTGACGTTAACTCAAGTTGAGATTTAAATAACGTCACAGTCAGTTCATCATATAAGATATTTGGAACTAATTTAGAGGGGAAAATACCTGGCCTAAATAAGTTTACAGTTGCAAAATGGTTTATTTATCCTGTTTCCCAAGTCTATATTTTGGGAAATTATTTTATGATTAAAGGCTAGAAACTACGTTGCCAATTCAATTGCGTAAATTTTATTTATATTTTATTATAATTATGTATTGAAACACATATTGCTGCATATAACAAACTGAAACTATACTATAGAAATGTAATGAAACTGTAGAATATTAGAATTACTAATAGAAATTCCTGAACCATGTTTTTTTATTTATAAAGGGAGTAATGCAAATATCGCTATTTTTTCGTCGAACATTGTTTAATAATTTTTGATACGTTGTATGTGTATCTCCGACTATAATATTTTTAAGATTGGCAAGATAACTTGCTATGAACATTTTATATATTTTATTCAAATTAAATTAAGACTTAAAATCCTTTTAAATGTTTGTGTATGGTGAGAAAACTGCAGTAAATATTTGTTTTCTAATTTACAATAGGAATTAAAGAAAATTTCACTGTATTTTTTTTATTAATAGTGAAAGTGGTACCGCCGTTAGCAGGCAGCTTGCTGTTACCATTAAATGCTGAGTCGTGTTTTTCTTAGGGGAAACGAAATTTAGCAAATATACTTAATACTTTCAAATAATTAGATAGATTTAGGGTACGACATAAGCAACTTTCTATGATGAGACTTTATGAAATATTAATCTTTTCAACCAATTGTCATCCCTTAATTTGCTAAATCTACTTTCTCCTGCTGAAAAAATAACAATAATTGTAATAGGATAAGCTGTACTGCCTCCACTATAAGCACCATTTAATCTTATGCTAGGTCTAATATCATGGACGTCTGTCGACAAGGGACAAGAGGGCAAGTTGCATTTTTTTAACACTTGTATTTTCAGCGACAAATTTGATATCAAAGTTAAACTGGTAATAGCATCTTTATGCTAACAAAAAATATAATTTTATTAAGTAGGATCATTCCTTTCGTGTATCAAAAGGGCAGTGGAGCTGTTAGGAGATAAGGCGCGCAAAGCCCTTAAGAATTTGTTAAAAATGTATTATAATATCAAACCTAATCATATACAGGATGTTCCATGGGAATATTTTTAACATTTTTATAACATTCCAAAACTTAACAAAAAGGGGTGAAACTGCAGCCTTTTCGTTTACCAATAATTTCATTTGGAAGGAATTCTTATTGAATGTGGTACATTTTTCCAACCAGTTTTAAGTAGGAACATTTAGGTAGTAGAAATACGCTTAATATAGATACTTCTTTATAGGCTGAAAAATAAGATATGTCCGGTTTTGTGGTCGAGACAAAGAAGACTAAGAAGAATAATTTTCTTATGTACTGTCCTGATTGGTATATTACAAAGGGGAAATATCGGGATGATGACCAAAAAACAGGTAAACTATTTTAAAATTTTCCCAACGTTTTCGAAAGCCTTTCTCTTCTTTATCAATGCTCTTTTACTTCAGTTCATCTTGAATTATACGTAAAGATATTAAAATAAATATGAAAACATACTACATACACGTCATAAACATTCACAAGAGATTAAGATATCTAAAATGTTTCTTTTAAAAAAGGAAATACTTCCATGAAGTTAACAGATTCAACTTGTATCTCGTGAAAGTATTCCCTTTTTTAATAGAAAAAAATTAGACATCTTAATCTCTTGTGAATGTTTATGACTTATGGTATGTGTTTCCATTTTTATTTTAATTTTTTTACATGATTCAAGTTGCACTACAGTAAAAGAGCATTGATAAAGAAGCGAAAGGCTTTGAAACGTATGCAACATTTTAAAATAGTTTACCTGTTGTTTTTGGTCCTCATCTCGATATTTCCCTTTTGTGTGTGTCATGAGGACATAAAATACCAGATTAATTCTAATACTACCTTGGTTTGTTACTAGAAGTTTTTTTTAGATATGTCATTTTGACACTTAGTGAATAACATTACATAAAGGGTTTCAGTAAGGAACTCTATGAGATTTCATTTATCTTAATGATTTCGCATTGTTCTAGTAATTTTATAGTATTTTTTCTCTCCAAACGTCCTGTTTAATCACATTTGAAATTATAATGTAGTTTTTCCAAATTCTTGAGGTTTTTATACAGCCCATGCATGGGGCCACATCTTTCGCCAGTCACACTGTCATTTTGGTTACGTATTAATTGCAAAAAAAAGTGAATCAGCTGCTGTTCATATATCTATAGATAGATTTGTATCAGTATTGCCCGCATTGTTGTTGCGTTTAACCAAACTTGTTTTCAATACCAACCATGGTAATAATAATATTCTGGTAATCAAATTTTGAAATTTTGCCGAAGAGGCTTGTTCCCTCTTGTTTTCCCAAAGACTACCATGTTTGCTACGTACTGTCTCTGTCTACATTTTTCGGAAAGTAAATTTAAAGTAGTGCTAATAGCAGCTTGTAAACATTGTTGAATTATTTGTTTTCTTTTTGGTTTTGCTCCACTATAGGAGAGTTTTTTTAGGATGTTTTACTTAAAGCTTGCTTTCACTGTCTAAAAAATCAAATCGGGTATATAAATATTTTAATAGTGTAAACCAAATAAGATTTAATTAACCGTTATAAGTATATCTAAAGCACATATTGGTAATTTGTACTAAATTATGATTTATTTTTACCTTAAGCCATAAAAATAATTGTATCTAATCTATATAAATATAAAAATGTAAACTACTGCTCATAAATTTATAACTATATATCTCTTTCTAAAGAATCGAAAAAAATCATTTTTAGAGTCTTTTTTAATAAATTTTTTGTTTGGTTTTGTTTTGATTTATTGATATAGCTTTAAGTAAAATAACCTCTTTTTGTGTAAGAATAACAATCATAATAAAAATTAACTTACACTGATGTGTACTAAATTCCGAGAGATCAATTAATGATTTAATCAATATTATGTATTTCTTTCGGTCTTTTGAATAGTCGCAAAAATAATGTAGGTATTAGGTAAACACATAAATGTATTAAATTAAATTGTACAATAAAGGTTATACTCTTTTCTAAATAACTTTATTTATATTTAATTGGAAGTTGAAACCTTGAGACTTGTCATACATTTTTTGTCATTCCCTTCTTTTATTGCTCGGTGTCACAAATTCTATACAAAGCCATCCTTATGTGAAAATAAAATTAAGGTTCCTATATTTGCTATATACAGGGTAGTCATCTTAGAGAAAAATATTCGTCACATATGTATTCGATTATAAAAACATTCTGCTTTAGTTATTTTTTAAAAACTTGTAACATTGTTTTCATTTATTTATAGACAAAATAATATTTTCTTTGAAAAGTCAATGTACTTCTCATTTAATATCTAAAATATCATTTGTACCATTTTTAGCTCTTGGATCAAACATTGGTCTTCTTAAATGGATTTAGTCAAATATCAAAAAGTTCATATACAATACCCTATATTATCTATACGGTTGATAATAGCAAATCGCGCCTATGGTAACTTTTGATTAAAAGGTCAAGATATACAACATATCTGAATTTTAAAAGAATCTTTCTTTTAAAATTAGTGCAGGGTCCTTTATATGAAATTATAAAATTTTGTTAAGTGTATTAGTTGAACAGAAATAAATTATTTGGTAAATAAAATTACAATATGTGCCCATAAAATTTAATAAAAAATAAATAAAATAAAACTTTAAATATTTTTATCAATAATTAAATCAAATATGATGTAATTAAAATCAAAAATGAATAAAAGTAATTAGTAATCCATATTTTTACTTCTGGCTCTTATACAAGCCTCAATGTATATAGGCATGCTTCTAATATCAATCTCTGAGGACTTATTGCCCCATTATTCTAAACCGAAACGAATAAGTTCATTTGACGTTCTTGCATCACCGTGACGATTTCTCATTTTTTTTTAATTGTCCCACAAGTGTTCTCCTGGGTTGAGATCTTAATGTCTGGAGAACAAGCTCGGCACTTTATTATAATGTCTTTTATTTTGAGGAATTCTTTTCATATTTGGGGCAGCATTATCTTATCATGCATAAATACAAAGTGATCTCCTGTGGCCATTGCCAGAATGTTATGACAGGCTTCAACATCAGACTAGGCATTAAGGGAATCTTGTGTTCCTTCATAATGCCTTTCCAAAACACGTTCCTTTCTAATATCTAGGGATGGATTTCTTTACCTGTAGTCTCTTCCTTGACCTTTTAAAACTTGAATTCGGCGGTCGTCGGATTTTAGGATGATTCTAGGGTCAATTGAAAATAACACATTTTGCCTATCTTAATTATATAATTTTCATGTTCTCTACACCATCTTAATCAATTAATTTTGTTTTGTTGGAATAACTAATGGGAAACTCTTAGTTGTCTTTTGCTCACGAAATCTTTTTTGTATGGTTTCAACTGAAACGCTAATACCTGTAGCTCTAAAAATTATTTTTTAAACTGTCCATGCGAAGAAGATGTGTTTCTTTGAACAAATAGAGCTCAAAAATGATCCTGTTCACCAGTCTTAGACGGTTTTTAAGTGTGACCTATATAAGTTTTAGAAGCAATAATTGAGAGAAATCTACGGTTTCAGATATCTCCGAGACATTCCTTTTGTTGCTTCACAAGGGCAATTGTTGTACCTCTCTGCACATAAGACAATGCAACTTAAGTATGATTGTTTAAAATAACAAAATACTTTTGTTCTGGTTGTAAAATAACTACACGAAAATGCGAAAAAAATTGCATGTCTTATTTTAT
Source organism: Hermaeophaga mercurialis (assembly GCA_951812935.1). Taxonomy (NCBI): domain Eukaryota; kingdom Metazoa; phylum Arthropoda; class Insecta; order Coleoptera; family Chrysomelidae; genus Hermaeophaga; species Hermaeophaga mercurialis. The sequence continues at coordinate 37,515,308 of OX638360.1, read as the reverse complement.
TTTAAATTTGTTTTTTTTTATAGGAATATATAGAATATATAGAAGTTTTTTGTAGACATTGAACATTAAATTCCTTCCTTCAGCAGGAATAAGATGAACGAGATGATGTAAAATATAGTTTGCTCAAGTAGAACCAGCTTTGAAATAGGCTATTTTGCCAGGCATTAGGAAAAAGACAAAACAGTCAGTTTTATTCCAAAAATGAATGAATCCAAAAAATACACCTTTTTAAGTTACAAGATTGAGATGGAAAATTGAAATAGTGAATTCTTAGATATAGAATCTATAAAGTGGAATTGGAATAGAAGTTTATGTGAATACTAAGTGCTTCATGACACAGATCTGTGGATCTAAATAAAATGTGGTGTCTGAATCAAAAGAGAAAAGTGCCATCAAAATTGAACCCAATCGATCACAACTAGGTTCGAACACACACAATTTATTGCAAAAACACGCTCAGGATGACACCAACCAATGTCACTCACTAAGGACCTATAAAATAAGTAGCCACTTAATTGTACAACACCCTTTTTCTTATTTAGGTTGTTCCACTATCATACATTTCTGTATACATAGGTTAAAATAAAGCAGTTACAGTACAGTTTATCCCTCGGACACCTTATTAGACACAAATATATTTTTATATATAATTTAAGTGCTCACTTATTTTGGATGGATTTTTCCTCTTCATTTTTCCTATTAAGCTTTTTCATAATTTAAATAAACAAAAGTAAAAATTTAGCTCCGCATTGCATTCAAATTTCTTCAACGTCAAAAGAAATAACATGAAAAGTTGAAGATATGATCGTGTAGTTTGTAGTTTTCAAACCGCAAACTACGGATAGCGAACGTAAAAAAACACATTTCTATTAACATTTTTATTATACCTTGCTGTTGTTTCTTCCATGAAAGGCTGTTCCCATTGCGCTTTGAAATACATTGCACTGGCTATAACTACTTTCGTGTCACTTGGTACATCGTTTATGATATCAGTAATTTTTCCATTAGTTCTGTCCGAAACCCAAGCATTTATCACTTGCTTAGCTTTATACGGATTTGTCTGGAAATCTACGTTGAGTACTTCACTCTGGTATAACTTATCGGCTGCGTCTTTGTATAATTTCCGGATAGGATAGTGATTCTGTACAAAAACTGCATCTGCGAAAAAGCAAAAAAAATCTATGTAAATTTATCCACAGGCTGACAAAACCATAGCAAGAACTCCACAATTTAAAATTATTCTAAAATATTTAACCAGTGACTAGCTTCATTTTCTGTGTAAGCTTGGTTAGTGTTTCCAAACCAGATTCTGTTAATCAGATGTGAACAATGGTCGCCCAAACAGGTTTTCAAACTTGTATTCAAATTAGATATAATTTCTGAATTATAGAAAAATCAAAAAGTGCTTGATATCAATTTTTCACCGGCAACTCACCTGCGAAGCTGACTTGTTGGCCTAGCACAACGCCTGCAGTCCTTTCGATAGTTCTTATAATTCTACCCAGTTCCTGGTGTACTTGTTCTGATCGATTTTCAATTTCTAAACCCGTAGCCAACCCTAGTACAGATGTTAATTCTTGAAAGGTTTTTCCATTGGAACCTAATAGCACTAAAGCTAGGGCAGCTGAAAAAAATTTAAAAAAGGATCAATAATTAGTTTAAGAAAGGAGTATATTTTGTTACTCTTTATGGGCTATTTCCAAAATTAATAAAACATGGAATTTAATGTAATTAGTTTATAGGATAAAAGGTTTTTGTTTTTTGAATTGTTTTTGAGTCTCAAAAAAAACGTGATGATATTGGCTGTTAGGAATTAAAAGAATAATATATGATCATATAAACGAGAGAGAGAGAGAGAGAGCTCTCTAATGTTCCAGTCCCACCTCCGAAATGCCCTCTTCGAGATATGGAAAGGAAAATAGTAATGCATTCTCGTTTATTTATAATGTGTTCTCTTACGCTTGCATGCAGTTGTGTATGGGATAAAATATTTCCTGTGCATCTATATATAATTTAGCAATTTATTTATACTTACCAGCTATATTGAGCGGCGCAAAAACTATATTGTCATTGTCAGTTTTGTCTTGATATGCCTTGTCGATTGCTAGAGTCAATTTGCCAATTCCTCTGGATATTTGTTTATTTAGGTGTTCTTCGTAGGAAAATTTCCCTGCCATATCAGCGATAGGTTGACTAGAAAAAGCAGGTGCAGAAAATGCAGGTCCTATAGGGCGGCTAATCGCTTCATCCTCGGGAAAAACTATTTGATTACACAAGACTAGCGGTATTAGTAAAGTTAATGGTAAAATTGACTTTGTGTTCATCTGAAATCAAAGAAAAAAATGTACTGGTTTGTGATTATTACAGATTATTCATTTTAAGCTAAATAAACAATTTTGAGGAAAAATTCTGAGACAGGTAGGTATTTGATTTTAATTTAATGTATTTTTACATAACAATGAAATATACAGGGTAAATCATTTGTGAGTATCGATGTCATCGACAATTGTTTTAAATGGCACACCCTGTATATTTTTTTAGATTGCTGATTTCAAGACGATTCCAAAAATACATCATACTTGTGTTCGGTAATTAATAGTTTTGAGGATACGATAATTTTAACATTAATACCGGCATATCTTTGGTTATCATTATTGTTAAAACTTGTCAGATGTCAAAAGTTTTGATAATAACTCACTAGGCTACTCTTTACTACTCACTAATGTCACTGACACTTGTGAAATGTAGTACCAGTTTAGTTATTCAAAAATTTGCTACTCTTTAATATTCACTAATAACAGTGACACTTGTAAAGTATAGTACCAGTTTAGTTTTTCTAAATTTGCGTGTTGATACTTTAAAAATGCGTTTATCTATAAAACAAAGGATTGAAGTTCTTATGTTAATTGGTTGTGGCGAGAAGATGCGAACTCAACAAAAGAGGTACGTGCTATGTTTAATAATAAATATCCAGAACAACCTATAAGTCAGTTAACAGTAGCAAAATTAAACAAACATTTAGGGAGTTTGATACCGTAGAAGATTTACCTAAGCATTTGCCGAGGATACTAAATTAAACGTTTTATTGGCTATGAAAGAAAATCCACACAACAACGTTCGGCAAATTAGTCGAGAACATGATGTTCCTTTTACTTCTATCCATAAAGTATTAAAACGTGAAAAGTGGCATCCCTATAAGGTGCACCTTCAGATGACAAATCGGATCGTAGAATGGAATTTAGCGAAATTTTGATGAATAAGTGTAGTAATGATCCACATTTCCCAACAACGTATTTTTTCGGATGAATGCACATTTACATTAAACGGTAAAGTCAACAGACAGAATTGTAGATATTGGGCAAAGGAAAATCCTAAATGGATGAGAGAACATCACATTCAATACCCACAGAAAATTAATGTTTGGGCAGGAATTGTTCGAAATAAAATCATTGTACCCTATTTTTTTAGTGGAAGTGTAAACGGGCCAACTTATCTGCAATTTTTATTGAACTTTTTGATTCCAACTTTAATGAATTTATTCCCTAGTGCAAACATTCCCGGAAATATCGATGAAAGTCTGCGGAATTAACAAGAAGGGGCGTCGCCACATTATGCAGCCGCCGTTCGAACATATCTTGACGAAGTTTTCCCCAATAAGTGGATCGGTAGACGAGGACCCATTGAGAGGCCACCAAGGTCACCGGATCTCACACCATTACATTTCTTTTTGTGGGGTCATCTAAAAAATGTTGTGTATAAAAATAAATCCGACGAAATAAATGATTTAAAAGATAGAATAAGGCAAGAAATAAATAACATTTCGCAGGAAACCATTAATAAAGTTCAGCAGGAATATATTGATCACTTAAGACACTGTCAAGCACAAGAAGAAAGAGAAATCGAATACTTAATTTAATTTATGGTGTGCCAATTTATTGTTACTGTTGTTATTTTGTTATTTTAATTTAATTGAAAGTCTTCAAAATACCGATGTTAAAATTACTGTATCTTCAAAACTATTAATTACCGAACACAAGTGTGATATATTTTTCGAAGCGTCTTGAAATTTGCAATCTAAAAAATATAAAATATACATGGGTTTCAAATTTCGAAAAACAATATCTCAGTTATACTTGAACTTAGAAAAACCAAATTTCGTAATAGAGCATTAATCGAGAGTAAGTAGAGTTCTATTGTAGCTTTCTAAAGGGTTTATAAGAAATGATGCACCATTAAAATGTGACAGAATTTTTTAACCCGTTCGCGGACCTAAAAAGTTATGACTTTATCTAATGTGGAATCTAATTCTAAAACTTCTTACTATTATCATTTTTCAAAAATCTTTTTCAACAAAAACCCGTATTGCAGCTGTGTTATTTAAAATAATGGAAAATCAAAATTTGGCTATGAAATTAAACAAATAAGAAAAAAAGTCTTTTAATTTTAGTAATTGCTTGTTAAGTGTTTTCAAATGGGCGGGAAGTTTTCATTTAGCGAACAATGCTGAAGAAGTGTTGAAGATTTCCTATTCATCTGATTGTCGTTAAATCACCATATTTTAGGTTTCCCCATATGTCTCTTCTCTATATTGGTTCATATACGGATCACCCTGTAGTGTATAGAACTAATACCTTAGACTCCATCTTCAATATTTTTTTTTGATAATACGAATCAGACACTAATACTAATAGATAATAATTATCACGATTTAATGTGTGATGATTTTAACCTAAAAATCTTCCATTTATAATTTTCGAACTTAAAGACCATCTCAATATTAGCCCAAATAATTGATACAAATTAATGATTTATTTCTATGATGAAAGTAAACGTTTAATGTATATAAAACTGAATAAAGATGATGATGATTATTATTATTTGCCATTCTGGCGATTGTATTATTAATATTTCGCAATGTATATTATTCTAATACGGTTCGCTGTCAGTACTTTTTAGTCATTGCTTTACAGCGAATACGTTTTGCTCAACAGGAAATTCCTATTATTTAACAATTATTAAAACAATATTATTATACTAATTAGCATGTTAACTAACTTTTTATGTTGAAAATATAAAAATTGGTTTAATATTAATGCTCATATTTTTTTAGAACAACATTTCGCATAAAAATAAATGAATATGCATTATTAAACGATTTTTTCAGTTTTATATTAATTCTTACATGTACAATGTAGGTACTTTTGAAATACAAAATTTTATGGTGATAGATTTTGAGTCGTTGCCTAGAACATTAGAAGAAAAAATTAAAAAACTTTTTTTAAAAATTGAAACTATGTTTGAGAAACAAAAGCATTAATTTTGGATTCACAATATTGAAGAACCTTATAAATTTATACGTTATTTTATAAGATTAGTATCAAAATGTGATATTTTAAAAAAAGTTATAATGAACTTTTGTGTTTTGAAGATACGAGTACATACCATCTAAATGAGATATTTAATTACGCCAATAAGTTTCTACTTTTGTAAATATGATCTTTATTATCTCGTTTAAGCCACACATGGGCTTCCAATATAAATAATAATACTATAAAAATAACATTATGTGTCACACATTGAAATTTTATTAAGTACTTTCGTACCAATACTGTAGAATATCATTTTTGAATTTTCACAATTTAATTACAATTAAAAATCATAAATAAAACTACGATTAAATGTTAATATTTTCTGCCATGTGTAAAAATGGATACGGCCCTGGAACTGAAGCTTTAGAAACATTTGAGGCTTTTAATATACTTTTTTACAGAAAAGATTTTAATTAATTTCGCAATCATCTGGGTAAATTCTATTTCACGAAATCAATTGATATTGGTTTATTAATATTAATATTTTATAATTAAATAACTTGTTTGTATGATTTAACAGTTTTTTTATGGTAAACACTTGATTTTAAAGAAGATATACATAATACATTTGGCATCACATTAAAAACAAGAAAAGTACGTGTGTCGAATTTTTTTCCTCATTTTTTAAGAAATTCATCTAACTTATTTTAAAATATTCTATTTCCAAAAAGTACTCCTTGGATATAGAAAATATACTTTATATCAGGCTAAATATAAGTGGTTGAAGAAAGTAGAAACTACCTAAGAAGAGTAGGAAAGATAAATCCAGATACAAGACACAATGGAGAATAATAAGTGAAAAAATGTAATAATAGAAACAGGGTTTGATCCACCCCAACCAACGTTCTCATTTGTGACTGGATTGTAATAAAAGTATGGAAAAGTATTGCTAACCAACTTTACTGGCTTTGAAATCGTGACAGCATGAAATTAATAATATTACTGTGGTTTCTGTTTACCAGCCACCACCTTTGTAAATAAAACGCAAAACATAATTGATAAATGTTCTGGATATCTAATTTGTATTTCCTATTAATACACCGGAAAAATAATATCTTATCTAAAAAATATAACTTCCAGCCACTAAAACCGTCACCAACGTTTAAATGTCTCTGAGATGAGAAATTTTAGTGGTTTGGATAATAATCACAAGGTCTTCATTTATTTATAAATAAATATATAGGTATGAGTGTTTCAAAATATGCGAAAAGGTATAATCATACAAATTTCGATAATGCCATCACATTTTTTTTCATAGATCAGACCGTTCAGTTAACAAGTAACGCTTTTGAAACATTTTAAAAAAGTTAGTCTGGACGTTTATGTAATGTTAGGAAAACATTTATCGAAGGTGAGAATAAAATGTAAATTTTAAACGATTAGTAAAACGTTGGTTAGTGTCAAATTTATGGGCATCCGAAAACGAGGCAAAAATAAAAATATGAGTATAATTTTATTACAATAAAAGTACACACACAATTGTTATTGTAGATATTTTTATAGTAAATTAATAGTGAAACCAGAAAACTGCTTTTGATAAAACTATTAAAAACAACTAACGTTTATAGGTTTCTGTTCTGGACGAACCGTTACTATTTCTTAATAAACATTTATAAATAAGAATTTATTAAACCAAAGAAACACAACACAGAAAATTAATTTTATATTCAATATATTATTATTATTATTATTATTATTATTATTATTATTATTATTATTATTATTATTACTATTATTATTATTATTATTATTATTATTATTATTATTATTATTATTATTATTATTATTATTATTATTATTTATTAGATAATGTATTATTCCATATATATTAAAAAAAATCGACTAGTCAATTTAATTTACATGGACCTGTCAAATTTTATTTTTTATATTTTCGAGATACATAAATTAAACAGAATTGTTAGGGAAAAACAAATTTAAAAAACCGTTAATCCTTAATCCTCATATTAACATAAAATAGATAACTTATAAGAAACGTTACAACCATATAAAAACGTACTTTTATTACTTGGGGCCATGTTTCAATTAGCTAGAAAATGTGAAATAAGTATTTAATCCATACAGTAGTTAGTTTTATTATTTTGTATAAATAAATGAAAATGTTGAATTTGAAAATAACTGTTTTTAAGAATATTTTTATTTGGGATACCCTCACTTTTAAAAATTATATTAAATTTTTTGAATACGTGATGTAATATAGAAAACAACAGTATCTTGAACATTATTTTCTTCGGACCTTAGCTAATTTGTTTCTACGTTTAATAATTCGTAAAAAGATACAGTATATATATATATATATATATTAAATCATAAGTAGGTAAGCGTAAATCAAATTTAAATTTAAGCTATGAAATAAATATTTGCCAAAATATGTGGTGATATTCAATTTATTAATATTACTATTTCTGAGTAGATAGTTAAAAATTAAAATGTATTTTAAAAAAATCCATCTTAGTATAAGAATAAGAAGGAGTAATAGATTTAAAAAAATTAAAAGTAGAATTTATTTACATGTGAAAAGCTAATTATATTTTATTAATACTTAAAAAGCATATCAGTGGAATTTCCGCAATGACAGTGTTAAATTCTGGTATAACAATTCTCAAGGGACGGAGTATTTTTTTTTCGTTACAAAGACTTTCCGCTGTAAAGAAATTTGAAAAAACTTCAGAAAATAATAAAAACTCGTTAACAATTTAGCTGGGTCAAGTGCTAGATAATGTCTTCCTTTTTTTTTAAAAAAATTCTAGAATTTCTTTATTAGTAAGTGAAGTGATTGCAGGTAGGGCAATGTTTACTTCTAAATAAGCTTGTAGATCCTCTAAATTTTGTTGCATCTCAAACTGTATGGTCTATTCATTTAGTGGTAAGTATTTACGTTAAAAATCTTCTTCTGTTTCGGCTTTATTACTGACAGAATTATCATACAGTGTTGTATGACGAAAACAATGTTGTTCGTTTCTGTTATTGCTTCTTTTAAGGATTTTGATAAGAAATCCACTGCGTGCAGTATATTAATAAAAGTCCTACAGTTTGATCCAATCATTTCCATTAAAAGTTGGTTTCTGTAGTGACTGACCATTTAGACTTTTAATCACACTTTAAACCATCGGTTGCGAAACACTCTGTAACAGCTGGAAAATAAGCTAACTTATGTTTCTAAAGTTAGAAATAAGATGATGAGCAAGTTAAATGTCTATGAGCAATCATATTTTTCGTCACTTTAACTCTACATCTCACTTTCGGATTTCCTCTTCAAAAAGTTGCGTTGTTTTAGGTTCTTAAAACACAATTGATTTTTCGATTTGCCAATTCCCATGATCTTCATTTTTTTGTTCCTTCCAAATTGGTGGTTAGAATCACGATGATCCTTTCCTTAGAGAGTGAACATTTATCTTCCACACATTTCTCTTCATCAAAGTATTATCGAGTAGCTTTAAAAAAAATACCGGTCTCATGGGCGTTAAAAATGTTATTTGGACTGTATCTATCTCTCAATTTTTGCCACGCTTTATTTATCCAATCGTTAATTAAACCCATATCAAAAACTAGTGCTTCTTTTCATAGTTAATGTTGTAACGCTGTTTAAACTTTCCAAGCCATTTGACGAAAGTCTTAAAATCAGTAATACCAAGATATACAGTAAATTTTTCATCCTGAGCTTTTATAAATGGGCCAGAAATAAACAAGTTTTTTTTTATTTGTTGAAGTGTGTGAGCACTAATTTATATCGATACAATTTGAGCGTCTGAATTTCCTGAAAGGTTTTCTATCAATTTTTGCCTGAATAATTTTTTCTTTGTTTTTCCAAATTGTAGGCACAACCCAAAATGCCTTCAAACAACTTTTTCACCTTTTTCTATTTTATGAATCAGAGGAATTTTCTCGTTAACGTAGATTTTCTTTTGCTAGCATGTTTACATTTCAACAGTATATTCCCAACTGATAGTACGAAAGTGTGTTTGGCATTTTAGCTTAAATTTTTTATAATTGTATTCTCATCCATTAGACAGGAATGGCGAGCAACAAAAGATAAGAAAATAAAAAATGTACACCTATAATAAATGTATATTAATACATTAACCAAACAAAAATAAACACATACTCGTATGTGTAAACAAAAACCAATTGTTTTGTTATAGAAAATGTCCATTACGTTATAAAGTGTTTCCATGTATTGCAAATACAACTATTCCTGAGCAATATCTTTGATAAAGAGTTTTTCGTTATATACAGCTTGGACTATATTGCTTTATGGTGGTTTTCATCTTGGAAATAGCAACGTTACAATTTTTTAATTTGTATTCTAACCTTTATAGATACTTTTTGAGGGGAACAAAAATTGTCTCAAGGAAACCTCTGGGAAAATCTTTACAACCCGTACAAATGAGGCGCGTATCAACAGTTATATTCCATTTAAAATACTAAATCAAAATGATGGAATACATGGTTATCCGACTTAAACCAAAATAGAAGAATATAGAAAATATTTCTTTCGAATCTGTAAGAATGAAATTATCGGCTTTCATACAAATTGGTTCGTCTTTAAATAGAAGGAGTTAAGGAATTTTATTCAACTTATGCACGTCTGTTGATGAGTCAAATTTGGTGCCAAGTTGTCAACACCAGGCGATATTCACATTGGGCAGAATTTTTGTAAAGTTGGTGTAACAACGTGTTCTAAGTACCAATAATATATTAGTAACTGGTTTTAGAAAATTAGATACAAATTAGATATGGATTGTTTTTTGTGTTCAATCAGACTTTCGTTACATAAATATTAACAATCAAAACTCTGCATTTGACGTGCGTTTCGCTAAGGATATTAACATGAACAGGAGATGATTAACATTCATCACCAAAATGAACTTGACTGATTTAATTTGAAAGAATTTTTTTATTTGTTATGATATTGTATACATCTTTGTTGACAGAGGAAAAAGACTGATTGCCTAGGAAGTATATTCCATATATGAATAGTGTTTTCCAAAAATATATTTTTATTCCAGCTGAGATCAGTAAAGGAACGATACTACTACTGGAGCGATTTGTTATACGCATATACGACTGAATCAGTAGGAATACAGATGATGCCAGAAAATAGTTTTTCTACCACAAAAGTTTCGTAAAATGCGATACATTCTACATAAACTGGGTTCAATAAAGTTCAATAAACAGACTGACAGTTCGACCCCATGAAAACCAAATCCGAATCGCACTATAACTTTTTGAGAGGGCAGTACAAGACATTACCAATGTACAATTTGCTTATTCAACCCATGAAGACTAAAGCGATGCATCATTACCATACATTCATTCTCAAAACCACATCAAAAATATTGTTGTAAAACTTTTCTATGAAAAAAGGAGAAGTCAAATATCCTGATAAACTTAAATCAGCAGATATATCAACATTGCTGTTGTTTATGAAGCAAACGGGTGTTTTAATGAAAAATGAAGGACTTGATTACCCTCTACATTTTCTTATATCCAAGAAATTCTGATATTTGATCTTACTGATCCTATTGTTAATAGTAAATTTTTGCTTTCGACATATTGAAAGAATCTTTATTCATGTCGGTGTTTGTTTATTTTTATCAAAGTTGTCAATATTAACAGCGTTTTCAAAAAATATACAGACCTACAAACACACTATAAGCACGTCTTCCTTCTTCTGATTTAATTACATTAAAAAAAGAGAAACGATTATTATGATGATGATGATAAAACTACTGTGGCAACATTGCTTTTGTGAAATATACATCACCTTAAACATTACACAGGCCCGGTTCTAATAAAAAGTTTACCCAAATTGTTGTCGCATATACGAACGGATGGGGAAACGTGTAGTGTAATATGTTTGCCGTGTGTTAAATTTATGGGGAAGTGGTACATTGAAATTATTTAAATAGAAATCACAACGTTAATGGTAATAAAAATTTGAAAAATACAACAAATATTTGGGGGATTTTTTCAGTCAAATTACAGTTAACCATAAAAATATGGTATCATAAAAATGCATGAATTAATTTTTTTGACAAAAGGTACGTAGGCCGAGAGATTTCGTCTGAAAATCGTTTCAAACATTTTCATAAACACAAAGTTTCCTTTGTTTAAAATTATAGTAGGTTTTTAAATTTGCGAATATACGGATATTTTCTAGACACATTTTGAATAATTGAGTACAGGGTGTTTTTAGTCACACGTTCTATGATTACTCAAGTTTGATTCACGTTGTTTACAATTTCCCCAAATGGTACTATACAGATAGTAACTCAACTTCTACCGAGAACGTGTGCTAAGCCGTAGTGAACGTCAGGCAAGAAAGAGATGAACAGACCGCGGTAAAAATAAACAGACATAACGAGAGAGAAATTTTAATGGCGTGAATGGAAAACCGAAAACATAACCTGTAAAAATGTATCAACACGGTTGCCAGATTATAGATTTGTTTAGGGTATAGGCGCAATCTGTGGTCTATTTTTTCCAGTATTTGTAATGTAATTTTAAGCGGTTGAAATTAAAAAAAAATACTTTAAAACTTAAAAAATCTGCATGAAGGGTGGACGTACTTCTTTTTTTGTTTTGATAGTTTTTCTCATTTTCTCCAACATTTAAATAATTTTAAAAATGAAGAAACGTCCTTCTCTTTGTTGTACAAATATTATTCTCTTAGTTTTTGAATCATTATGTCTGTTCATTTACGAAATATTTTCAATTTACGATTTCATGCAGTATTGTTGCTCTTAAAATTATTGTGTTACCATAAATACACAGTTCAATTAATGGAATTGGAGCTCGATACTCAAATTTTTTTAACTACTCCCAAATTTATATTTTGTCTTTTGTTCTACAACAATACTAACTATTCATGGAATTCATTTGAGCATGTTAAAATTCGTAAAGAACTTTAATATTTTTCCAAGTAGGTGCCAATAGTGTCAAACTTCAATAAAACCCGGAATGGTTGTGTTGAATTTACTTGGAATGACCCATACGGCTGATATACCCGTAAATAAGTTCAATGGTCTGACATAAGTATTAATGAGTCAGCAAGGACAAGTGTGTAGATAGAAAATTCAACATGAATCCTTTTTAATATGTGAGGATTTCGGCTATTACTTTTTATTTATATTTTTTTTATTTTTATGTTTTAATAAATACGACGGGTGCTTCTTGGTTACGGCACTTCTTCGTCCCTGCAGATATTTTTCTCTAAATAAAATACAATACAATAATAATCAGTTGGTATTACTTTACCCGTGCGCCTCTTTTTCGATTAACAACCTTATTCAATTCTCTTTAGAAGACTAAATAAGCGATTTTTCTAATGCCGAAAAATAATGTCTTTTGACGATCTACGAATTCAAAACAGGATGTCAGAATTAGTGTTTGAACATTTATGATAGAATATTTTTCCTTGGACAATACAAGATCTTAATTTAAGCCACTCAAAAATGATTGTGGTAAAATCAAAGAAGAAGAAATGATAGAAACTATTTTTCTAGATCTTTCTCTATTGATCACATTAAAATTATCTTGTGCCAAAATTCGATTTACTTTATTTCTACGCCCAATTATAGATTTATGAATGATAAATATACATACTTTAAGTTATTTTAACAATAAACAATCATCAATAAGCAGTAGTTACTTACATTAAAATAAAATTGTGGAAATTCCTTAAGTAACTCTTCTATTACTATATCACAATAAACTGCTAAAGTGTTAATAACTAATACATATTCACAAAAAATGGTTACGTTATCATTGATCAGCGGTTTGAAACAAAATCAGAATAATCAAAATATTTCTCTTGATCCCATGTGCATAGAAGATGACCTTCTGGTTCCCCACCAAGCATTGGTGGAGTTAAAAATTTGTCTCCTAGGGTTTCGTGCATACGAAATGTGGGTAATTTCGTTAATTGTTCTAATCAGTTGAATTGAAATGAGGTAAAATGGATGGCACTGTTTACAGTGTTAGAACATATTTTTTTAAAGTCTGTACCTGTATAATGTTATTTGTTTCATTGACAAATTGCATTAGCTCCAACAAATTATTTTTTTACTTTATAAAAATGTTTAAAATGTGTTTCAATATAAGTAACAGTAATTTCTTTGATGTTATAAAATTTAATGATATTTTAGGAAAATTCAATTATTTTTTATTATCTCTGTAGATATTCTAAAGCTAATGGATCAGTATCCTCCAAAGTGACATATACAGGGAGGACAAATAGAGATTATCGCCAAAATGCTTGCAGCGTTTATTATGTAACTTTTGGTTGTTCGGAATTTACTATAATTATTATTCTTCAGATAAACCGGTACTTAGCACTACGAGCGTGCAATTGCAAGATGTTTTCCTTTAGAAACATCATGAATTACTCATTCGCCAGATTGTTAGACTATTTTATACTAGTCAGATTTTACGAACTTTGACTGAGACACATCTGATCATTTTCTTCGATATGCTTCTTGACCACAAAACTTTTATTGGCAAAAATTCGGTTTGTAACATTCAAATTGTCGATGTTGCTTTGTTTTAAGTTCGTAGGAATAGATCCACATTTTCTCCAAAATAATAATATCGCAGATTAGGGTGGCATCCATCGAGAACAAAGTTTTCTGGCGGTCTTTTTCAATCATTCAACGTACAACATCAATATTATAAGCAACAACTGATGTTGAAGGACACTCTTCCCTTTGTTGAGCTTTAAGTGAAACACTACCAAATTAAAATTCTTGAAATAAGCGAGATGCCAACATTTTTGATGGAGCTTCACCACCAAATCTAAAAACTAAACGTTCCAGGCATTATTGTTATTTTAAATCACAACGAAAATTATAATAAATTATTGCAAGTATGTTTTTTGCGTTAATACCAATTTTATTAAGCATATTTTTTTTTTAATTATAAAATATGTATACATATGATATGTTTTTTATAATCCAATTTAATTAATAATCTTTTTGGACTCGCCTTGTATGTTCAATAGGTGAAAAAGAGAATTTCCAACATTTCTGTGACATCATTTTTTTTGTTCAGTAAGACCGCGTCGTCGTCCTTGTTTGCATCAGTTTGTGTGTAAGGTTATATATATATATATATATATATATATACACACAACACAATAGTTCATTCAGAAACGATATTCTAGCAGTGTCGTACTTACCTACCATTTTATTTATTTGTAAACAGTTTGAAGAAAATAATAAAATTAGAAATAATTCTCCTTGTTAAAATATTGTATTTATTAGCGTATTAAATAACATGGGCTGTAAACAGCGTTTTACACAGACAAATCCGCATAGTTTGCTTTTTTAAAAACAACATTTTAGTAAAACCCTGTCCCATTATCATAAATTAATTAAAAGAGAATAATACTCTTAATTTTTGTCCGTCATCTAAACTTTTCTAATTTTGGCGTTACTCAAATTGTGGATGAGTAAAGAGGTAGAAAAAATTATTTATAAAATCCCTTGACGTTTACAGTTTGAGTTCAACTTGAACATTTGATTGATACTAAGTTTGCCATTGAAAAATAAGCGACCAGAGTGAGTTATTTAAAAAACGCAATTTTTTGCAAAATACCCATTTTAAATCTTTCGAGTTCCAAATATATATTTCTTTAATGCGATGTAATTATTTAGGACATATTACGATACACAGAGTGTTGAGAAAAGCGGTATTTGTTAAGATCCAACATCATCATGTGACTTTGTCTCTTACGTCTTTAAAAAATAAAGTGTGCACATAAAGTATAGATTAAATTCATTTTAAGCTAAACAAACAATATTAAGGAAAAATCCTGAGATAAGTCGATTTTTGATTGTAATTTAATGTATTTTTACATAACAACGAAATATACAGGGTAAAGCATTTGTAAGTAATGAAGACATCGACAATTTTTTTAAATGGCACCCCTTGTATAGTTTGTTTTTTTAGATTGCAAATTTCAAGACGGTTCCAAAAATATATCATATTTGTGTTCGGTAATTAATAGTTTTGAACATACAATAATTTTAATATCTGTATTTTTGAAGACCTTTAATTAAATTAAAATAACAAAATAACAACAGTAACAATAAGTTACCACACAATAAATTACAGTAAGTGTTCGAATTGTCTTCCTTCTTCTGCTTGACAGTGTCCTAAGCGATCAATAAATTCCTGCTGAACTTTATTAATGGTTTCCTGCGAAATGTTATTTATTTCTTGCCTTTTTCTATCTTTTAAATCATTTATTTCGTCGGATTTATTTTTATACACAATATTTTTTAGATGACCCCACAAAAAGAAATGTAATGGTGTGAGATCCGGTGACCTTGGTGGCCACTCAATGGGTCCTCGTCTACCGATTCACTTATTGGGGAAAACTTTGTCAAGATATGTTCGAACGGCGGCTGCATAATGAGGCGACGCCCCTTCTTGTTAATTCCGCAGACTTTCATCGATATTTCCGGGAATGTTTGCACTAGGGAATAAATTCATTAAAGTTGGAATCAAAAAGTTCATTAAAAATTGCAGATAAGTTGGCTCGCTTACAGTTTCATAAAAAAAATAGGGTCCAATGATTTTATTTCGAACAATTCCTGCCCAAACATTAATTTTCTGTGGATATTGAGTGTGATGTTCTCTCATCCATTTAGGATTTTCCTTTACCCTATATCTACAATTCTGTCTGCTGACTTCACCGTTTAATGTAAATGTGGATTCATCAAAAGAAATAACGTTTTTTGCAAAAAGTGGATCATTACTACGCTTATCCATCAAAGTTTCGCTAAATTCCATTCTACGACCCGGGTCGTCATCTGAAGGTGCATCTTAAAGGGATGCCACTTTTCATATTTTAATACTTTATGAATAGAAGTAAAAGGAACATTTTTATTTTGTATGTTATCGTGACAATCAATTAACATAAGAACTTCAAACCTTTGTTTCATAGATAAACGCATTTTTAAAGTGTCAACAAGCAAATTTTTGAATAACTAAACTGGTACTACATTTCACAAGTGTCAGTG